>VZRF01008671.1:0-30434 GCA_013396875.1 Vireo altiloquus | reverse complement strand
TAAGGCCTCTGTCTACAATTACAGACGTGCCCTCACCACTCTGTAAGGCTTTGTCCAGGTCTGTTTAACAGCACCACACTCCCCTAGGTTCAAATGACACCTTTGAAACAACCCAAGCAGTAAATCACACCTCTTTATTATCATCTCAACAAGAATGATAACAACCTGCCCTGCTTGGTGAAATACCCATGGGAATTTCACCCAATTACGTGGGGATAACGTTATCTTTCATGACTTTAGCTGTCTACCCATTTCCATTGTGTACTTGGTAGTCAGTCACAAAGGACACAATCCACTGAAGGAAAAATGTGTAGACAAGGGGGTTTAGCCATTTCAAGAGTGGAGAAAGGGAGGTAGGAATCGAAGGGAGAAAGAGAAGGATGACACAGAGCGACTGCTCAGCTTAGTAGCACAGCTGCTTAAACAACTGAATAGCAATCAATGGGTTAGCATTCAATCCAAGTTTAGATCACATTGAAATCTATTAGAATACTGCATATAATGAATGACTCTTACTTATTTGGTATTCTATCTTGGAATTAATCAGCTCAGTTGTTATGCAGGGGGGAAAAAAAATAAAAAAAAGGAAAAAAAAAAAAAAAAAAAAAAGGCAGCGAGTAGACAGGCCCAAACCCAAGAAAAACAACCACCTTGATTTCCCTGGTGGTTAACAGCCTGACAGTACTCAACAATACAGGCTGGAGTTGAACATTGTGAGAAGCAATGCGAGGTAAAGGCTTCCTGGGGCCGCAGCCTGGTCTCTGTGTGTGTTTGTGTGCACAACTTGCCCCAATCCCCTCCCTTCCAGGACCTTGCAGAGCTCGTAGGGTTGTGCCATCTGCTGGAGCACAACTCGGAGGTAGCTTTAAAGTGATGATAGCTCTGGGAAATGATAATCACTGGGTCACAGAAAGCTGTACTGCAGTGTATAAATAAGATAACGGAAAGTGCTGAGCAGGGCATGTTTGCATTATGAAATGTATTTTCCTTTTTCCTGCATAAAACCTGTCTTGAAAGCATGGGGAATGCAGCAGGAGTGAAAACCAGGAGGAAAGCAACACGGCCCCAGAAGCTGCACAAAGGAGGAGGGGGATGGAGGAATGGTAAGCTGTAGTATTATTGACTGAGGAATGATAAAAGAGGAAGGAATTCAACAGTTACATCTATTTCGCTTGGTGCAATGGCATGAGATCAAAGGCTTACGTTCACATTAGCCCAGAATAATGCATACTCCATAAATGATGCAAAGCTAGGCCACATTCCCAAGATGTGACAATGCCTCAAGATGCCCCTTTGCTAAGTTCAGGTCAAGGCAACAGGCTCCTGCATGTGAAATTCTTTTTCAAAGCACACAAACGTACTTAAACCACCGGGCATGGAGATCGACAACATTCAGGACAGGCAGGATGTCCTCGACTGTCTTCTACTTTTCCACAGATGGCTTTGCAAATTCAGTCAATTTTCATTCATTTTGCAGGGTTTTTTCCCAATTGCTGTTGGTATTTCAGAAGATCCAAACTGTCCACCCAAGCACGGAGAAGCTTGGGCTGAGAAACTGTATTTTATTTGATTTGGAAAGCAGGCATCAGAGCAGAAAGCATCAGAAGATAGTCAACTCAAATTCCAGAGATGTGGCTTGGTCCCACATCTGCACTGGCAACCTCTGTGACTGGCTCACCTGGGACATTGTAGCCTTTAATGTTCTTGCTGCAGAGCAAGAACAGTGTCAAATGGTTCCTGAAAGCCCCAGTTTATTTTTTTCTGAGACACGTTCGTCAAAGCCACTTAAAGATTCAGATCAGTGCTGGTTGCACCTTGATTCCTGGGGGAATCCAGCCCTTGTGTATACCTTAAACAAAAAACCACCCAGGACACATCCATACCATAAATTCCTTTAAGAAATCCTAATCTCTGTGACTCTGTCTACCATTAGCTAAATGGAGATGAATAATTATTTTCCCTCACCTCTCACGGTTTGGTTGGTGCAGGGAAGCGTTGCCATACCAACAGCGATCCAGCCTGGCTGTAGGACAGGGCTGGAAGTGTGGAGGTGCAGACATCCCAGGCCAAGAAGAAAATCCTCCTTCTCCGTCCCTCCCTCCTTTCTTCCCTCCCTGCCTCCCTCCCTCCTCTCCCTGGAAGAGAAGCAGTTTCTCTTTGTGAGAGAACACAAAGGGGAAGAAAGAAAAGGAATTGTCCATCAAGCTCAGCAGAGCCTCGGGGGCTTTCAGCAGAGGATGCCACAGCCTATGAGGAGAGCGAGGAGCACTGAAGACTGATTTTAAAAGGACAGTTCAACCCCAGCTACACTGAACCGCCTCCAGCAGTCCCCAGCCTGTGAGGAACATGTGGCTCTGAAAGACTCACTGACATCTCCCTGTGTTTTGCTTTCCACAGATCAGCACAGCTTCCCACTCGCAGGGAGAGCTGAGTCCTCTGCTGTTTGTAGGGTGCCCAGTGAGGCTGCCCCGACAGCCAGACCCTTACTGGGGGCTCACAGCAGGCACCACTGATCTGGTGAGTCTTCTGGGTCCCTCCTTACCTGCCAAAAACATCAGCAGGCCTGATGAGGTAAACGTTACCTCGGGGAAGAGGTAAGAGATATATTCATTCCCTGCCAGAGGCTGTAAATCCTGCAGACCCAAACAGGGGTTCTACCCAGTCCTGGGGAGAAATAAGCCATGCATCCAGTGCCAAACCTGCATCCCACTCCAGACACCCTTCTTGAGACGTTGGAACCAAAAGGGGACTGTCAATAAGCACAGAGAACAAGGTGGTTGTGAGAGGAGACTGGAAAGCAAATGAGAGAGACACACAAATGACTCAGGGCAGACATGATAAAGCTGTGTTTATATTTATATACACACATATATTTGTGAATGTGTGTGTGTGTATACAATAATTAATGGTATAGAAAAAATAAAAGACACCTTTTCTCATACTGTAAGAGGAGAATGAGTGTGAACAAAAATGGAGCAATCCAAAACCACTGCAGAGCTACCAGGCAACACAGCCATAATGTCCTCCAGACCACGCAGTCCCACTGAGACTACACTCAAATCCAGACCCAGAGATCTTGAATATACAGAGGTACAATTATGTATTGAAAATAAACAAGACCCAGGGAAGTGTGAAACTCCTTGGACTCCAGGAGGATAGGAACACATCCATTCTTCAGAGAGAATGGCAGATCACCTGTGTAAGGAGGAATCTTCAAGTGCAAGATGGAGCATCTGAGTCAAGAGGTGCTCTCACATGGATTTACCAAGAGGAAGACCAGGTCTTTATGGGAATGAGCCTGTATTGGCCTTTGGAGACAGAGGTGCCAAACCAAGGCAGGGTGGAACACCAGAGTGAGGAGAAAAAACTAATTTAGGCGATATTAGGATTCTTGCTGCAGTTTAAGGCTCTCCCTCACCCATGACAGACTTTTTGGCCCTGCCTGGCCAATCCATCCCCACCAGCCCCTTGATTGGGAGTGTTCACCAGGCACTCCCTTCTCTATCCATCCCATGACAAAGAGCCCCCCCAGACCTCTCTCCTCACAGGCTGGGCTGCCCTGGCTCTGCTCTCACAGCCTCCAACCCTCCCCATACCTTGAGCTGTCCCAGCTTTCACTGCAGCTGGGTGTTTTCCTCCTTGTGCTTTGTGTCCAGAGCCATATTTCCACACAAAGAGGAAGTCCTGGTCACGTCACCACAACTGGCACAGCTCTCCACCCTCAGCTCACAGCCCTTTCTCTTCAGCTCCCTATGACCTGTGTCTGCCTTTCACTCACCTGACAGACCTCCCACTTGCTCTGGTTATTGATCTAAACATTCCAAGCTGGAATGTTTCTCCATTTTCCCTCTCTTGGGCCTCACATCCTTTGGTGTCCTGATCTTCAGACCTCAATGATGGTAAGGAGTGAAAGACTTTCACACAGTTAATGCAGTGAGAGTTAAGTGAACAGAGAAATTAAATTATACACCTAAGTTTAATAGCTTCACAGGTGACCTGGAAGATGGGGCCAAGGCACCCTGCGGGAAGGCCTTGGAGAGATCTGGAAGAGTGGGATAACAAGGAACTTACAAAGTTCAACAAGGACAAGTGTAAGGTCTTGCACCTGGGAAAAAATAATCCAGGAATAAAAATGTAATAGGAACATAAACCTGGCTGGGAGCAGCCCTGTGGAAAAGGACCTGGAGGTCCTGGTGGACAACAAACTCCATGAGAGTGAACAGTGAGCTGCTGCAGCACAGAAAACAGCAGGATGTGGGTTGCATCAACCAGCAGAGATAACAAAGTCATTATCCCACTCTAATCAGCCCTTGTCAGGCCATGTCTGGAACACTGTGTTCAGTTTTGGTCACTGCTAGGCAAATAAAAAAATCCCCGTGGACCAGATGGAGAAGGTCCAAAGAAGGGCCACAGAGACGATCAAAGGGCTGGGAAGCTGCCAAGTGAGGAGAAGTTGGGAGAACTGGGATTATTCAGCCTTGAGAAAAGGAGGCTTAGGGGAGACCTTATCACCACATTCTAGCACTTAAAGGGCAGCTACAGAGAAGACAGAGACTCCCTTTTTACAAGGAGTCTCATGGAAGATGGGTAATGGGCACAATTTACTCCTGGGGAGATTCCAATTAGACATGAGAGGAAAATTGTTCACAATGAGAACAATTAGCCATTGGAATTGTCTCTCCAGGGAAATGGTGGTTTTCCCAGCACTGCACACTTTTAAGACTCATCTGGAGAGGGTGCAGTGCCATCTCATCCAGAACCTGCTTTTGCCAAGGCTTGGAGCAGATGATCCTTGAGGTCTCTTTCCAAGCTGGCATCTCTTGTGATTGGATGATTCCAAATATATTTTTGGACTGGACATCTATTGATTGTTTGCTCTTTATGGAGTGAAAACCCTCTTCCTACCACACTCACACCCCCATCAAAGCCTCCTGGATGAATAAACACCTCCCTCTTGGGACCCTCAAGAGCTCTGACACGAAGAACAGGTTCAGACACACTCCTTTGAGACATTTTATTAGACTGACTGTACCACTTTTAGAAAATAACCTTGCTAAGCACTAAGTGAAGTTTGGGTGTCTGGGAACACATCCACTCATTTCCAAAATTTTGTCATGAACACAGGGGAAAAAAAAAAAAAAAAGGCTGGAATTTTTTTTTTTAAACCTGTGCTGCTGGCCAAGATGATTGCAGGGATGAACTAGACGAGCAGATGTAGACCAGGCAGAGACTCCTGCTTTTCTTGGTGGAGCTATGCTTAAGTGAAATCCCTTCACCAGAAATAATGAAATGGACATCTATGACAGCATCTGGAAGCTATTTCTGGATACACTTCAACGAGAGCAAATGCATTAAGGGTGGACGAGTGTTTTACGGGAAGAGACAGCCACAGAGAGGTTGGGAGAGCATGGAGGCCTCAATTAGGGGGAGAGGAATATGAGAAGGAAGAAAGAAGAGACGCAGCCAGCCCCACTGAAAAAAAATGGGGAAGGCACTGCTGAAGGGTCACAGTTTGTAATTATACCAGCCTGCCAGATTTTATTTCTGTGAAGGAAATGTGCTGGGAGCACAACTGCTACTCCCTGGACTTAAAAAAAAAAATAATTGAATGGTTAAGTTAAAATGAGGGGGAGTAAAACGTCATTATAATGAATGAAAATAAAATGTCTTGATCAAGCACCATTGTATCAAGAGAGATGAATGGTTAAACAACAGCCATAGCTACATCAGTACAACTTTCCCCTCCTATTTTTTCACAATTGCAGGGTTAAGAAATAATAGTGATGAAGTTTCTCTAAGAATGGCAATAACTGTTGTTTTGTATTGATGCAAAAAATAGAATAGATTAATACTTTGTCACTGTATTTTCTTTACCTACATGCACAAATATCAATAAAAGCTTTAAGCTTTAAGGATGTACACCAGATAATGGACTTCCTTGAAAAGTCCATTAGACTCCTCGTGATTTTATGCCACAGAACAAACACCAAAAGAAAAGTTACAGACTCAAACAATTTCTGATGTGAATGCTTATTTTTCCCTCACCTTTTAAAATTAAAAAAAGTCCTCGGGGAGCAAACCAATACAGCAATTATGCTGCCAAAGCCGAAAGAGAAGCTCCTCAGTGAAGATGGGAATCAGTTCCTCAGCATTTTCATCTCCTCACTGTCTCACAGGCATGCCAGAGGCACGCAGCACAGGGAAAGGCCAGACACCAATTTGCAGTAACTTCAGCACAACTCCCAGTCCCATCCTCACCTCTCCAAGCATCTCAGAAACATCTCTCATGCTGTGCCTCCTCCAGAGGAACTGGCATTGCCTCTGCAACAGCCCCAAAGAGAGCGATCTGGACAAGAAATTCCTAAAGAGGTGCAAATCAGTGCTTCTCCCTTCTATTTTACCCCTTGGATTGACACCTCCCAATGCTCAGCCTGCCTTCTCCACCAGGCACTGCGATCTCTTGGAAGGCATCCTTGGCCATTGTCTTTCTGGAGCTCTGGCAAACCCACGCAGAATGCTCTTTTTTATTTATCACAGCTTTGATTGATTTGTATTTGTCTGCATTATCTGCTCGGGCTATTTGCTGGCTCAAAGACAGAAGGGTCAAATTCATGCTGGGTTCTCTTTATGGCACATTTTTTTTTACGAAAAACAAAATAAAGTTGCTAGTAGCAGTAAAAGTGATTGTTTCTTGTTACTGGTCTCTGTTAAATTGGTCGGGAGCACATCCTGAGCTGAAGGTGTGGCTGCAGAGGCACAGAGCACAGCAGGGCTTGACTCCAAAATGCTTTGGCCTTGGAGGCTGCCCTCACCCAAAACCAAACATTTGTTTGATGGGAAGACATAGCAGGAGGTCTCACCTGATGTCCCTACATGGAAACAAAGGGGTTTCACCTCCTGAAGAGGAAATAGACAAAAATATACACACATAGAGAGAAACCTATAGATAAATCAATGTGTATCTCTACCTACATATACTACTTTATATACAGATATAGACCTTAGGCTGACATGGTTGGACAAAAAAAAGGGATTTTAAAGCGGAGAGAGGCCGCTTGCTTTTGCAGGGTGAAGTCCTCTGGTCAAATGTGTGAGCACTCACCATTTTCACGACAGGAGATTCAAAGCAATGCTCTCCTCCTGTGCATCACTGACTCCTGGGATGTCATCTAAGGTCCACCTCGCCAGTGCAAAGTTCACTGCTGACTTCCACAAGATCTGAAACCACGCCAAGCCTCTCTTTTAAAACCAGCTTTTGGAAACCAGCTCATGCAACTGAGCCAAATTCTGGCTGCTTCCTCAGGCTCCTGGATGGACACCTCGGTTTTGATGGAAGCTGGTTTTATTTTAGAAGTCCTGAGCACTGTTGTCCATCAGGAAGAACCATGTGGATCTGCTGCTCCCGCAGTGATAAAATGGGCGAAATTCAATTTTCTCCACACCACAGAAATCCAGCCAGTTCAAGGGCACTGTTCTCGATTTTATTGCCACCACAGCTAACAGCAGAAGCAGGACAAAAAAAGCTAGATAGAAAAGGTGTGCATGCTAGGAATATGGGCATGTTTACCATTCCTTTCTGGAATCACATCAGAGTGATGTATTTGTATCACTTTCACAGATATACATCCTGACTCCTCAGACTGGTCCTAGTTGATCTGTATAATGTATGCAGAAGGCTTGGTTCTCACCAAACAGAAATAGAAAGGAAGATTTGCTGTGAGAAAATCTATTTTTTTTTTCTGTGAATATTAATCATTTCAGCTTTGATAGTGAAGTGATACGAGTGAAAAAGCCAAGAATTGCTCCAGGGCTTCACACAGATGACTATTGTAGAAAAGACATTTCCTGGAGATAACGCTGCTTAAGCTCAGAATCATTATACAGTACACAGTTAACTCAAATCAACCTGCTTGCTCCCCAAGATTTAAACAGAATTAATGTGACATCCCAGCTGAAGCTGGAACTCAGCAACTCAGAAAATAAAAGTGACAAATTAAAGCAAGTTCCATATGTGTTTTAATCTTAAATGGCAAAAAGAAAACCATTATGCCAGATGATAGGAGAGCAATATGGTCCCAATGCACTGTTCATCTCCTTAGCAGCTTTAAATAATGTTTGGTATGTTTTGCAGGGAGAAAAGTATGGGGATTGCTCTAAAAATTTCCATGGGTAAGGAAAAGGCCATCACCTTTTAGCCTGGAAAGTCAGATTAGATTCTGGGCCAACCAATACAGGTCACCAGAATCTGCTGGTCATCTGGCCATCTGAACAGATTTTCATAGCATGACAGAAATCTTCACATTTCAAACAGAATAAAAAAACCTCCAGTTAAAGATCAAATAGAGGAACGCATTTCTTTTCTTCGGGAAATGCACAGGCACAAGGGGAAACTTGTGCTACACCAATTTTTCATCTGATCTTATTTATGCTGCACTATTTTAGAGCTCCACGAAGGTCACAACTCTTAAAGGCAGGCCTTGGAAAAGAACAGCTTGCAGGATAAGGAGAAAAAAAGCACATTTTGGTCAGGTGGGGGACTGAGGCACAGAGAGGCTGTGAGGCACTGAAGGGCTCCCAGAACACCAGAGCTGAGTGTGTATGAGTTTTCTTCCACCAACTTCACCTCTGGTGGGCAGATGACCACCACTGCAAGAGGGAAAGATGAGAGGTCACAGAATTGCCAGCCAGAGAATGTGCATTAGCCACAGGTACGTGGCAGAGCGAGGAAGCAGAAGTGGATAATTGGAGATGGATGATCCAATGTGCACTAAAAACTGACTCCTGCGCCCAGCTGGAAGGGCTGGCTGCTGATGGAATTAAAAAAAAAAAAAAACAACACTCAGGTTTACCTTAAACAAGCACTGAAATTAAAAACAAACAAACAAATAAATAAATAAATAAAGCACCTCTTGTATAATTCACACTAAACATCCTTCCACTGCGGAAGGCAGCCCTGCATGGCACTAAAAGGTGGGGTTTTTTTTATTAAAACCAGTTGTGCCTATTTACTAGTTCCATCCTTCCTTCTCCCCCACCATCATCAGTCTCATAGGTCATTGTCTCTCTTTCTTTTTGCCTCGCTACATTTCCTCCTCCTGCTAATTTACTGCAACAGAAGCAGCAGCAGGATTTTCCTATTCATCAGCGAAGAGGCATGAGATATGCACCTCTGGGAGCTGATGCATATTTACAATATCATCAGCAAAGCTCAGTCACCACGTTGGTTTGGACAGTGTGCACTCTGACAGCCCCAAACCAATCAAACAGCAGGGCTTAAAGCTTCAAAACACGAGAATCTTCCAAGTTTTACCTGCTCTGTGGTTTCTAGAGAGGTTTTTAAGAAGGGCAGAAGAAATAACACTAAAAATGAAGTATACTTTGGAAACTTCTAATTATCAGAGTCCGTGCATTACAAGGAATAAATGCTAACATATTGTAAGATGCAGCACAAAGAAGGATCACACAAAGGCACAATGAGACTGATAAGGAGAATCACAAAAAGAGAGAACAGTATCTTCTTACACATATATGAAACCTTTCACTTTGAAAAAAAAAAATTACAGCCTACAGGTAAAACTCCACTGGCTTTTTCCAGCATGAAATTAATTTTGACCTAGGTTTTGTTGGGTTTTTTTTTATTATTTTGCATTATAATACATAATATTAAATTAAAAAGTCAAAACCATAAAATTTTTATCCTTCCTTTTGAAGCGCTGATACATTTCATTCTGACAACACGAGGACATTTTGATATTTGTCAGACGGTTTTGATTTGTTCTCCTTCCACCAGCTCAAAATGAAACTGGATGAACCTATCAAGGCTTCAAGACAGATGGAAAACGTAATGATGTTACAGCAAGTTCTCCAAAATACGGCGCAGGCAGGATGAGGGCAGGGTGTGACAGCAGAAACAGGAGCATAAAACCAGGATACCAAAGTCTAATCTCCACATTTTAACAGGCAACCTGGACTTTATCAGATGTATCACACTGATTATGTTTGTATGTACTGCGTGGAATCAGATGTTTTCCTGTGAAAAATCAAAAGAGGTTGCAGGTAAAGAAGATTGTGCATAAGATGTTGGTTTTTAGGTAGAAGAGCTCCAAAGCACCTCCCAGAGCTACAACAAAGTTAGGGCAGCACCACAGTCATGAAAGTCCATATTTGATGTGCATTTGCAATGAAAAGATGCCATTCCTAGGCTGCATCTCCCACAATGAAGAACCAGGTTAAATTATGCCAGGAGGATTAGGGTGAGAAATAACAACTCTTTGACAGCAAAGATTGAACAGGAGAGAGAAGGTGGAAAGTAATGAAGTAAAAAGGATGTCAATAAAAAAAAAAGGGGGAGGAGAAACAAAAATGACATTGAGAAAAACTATAGTCCTACCATTAAATTGTAGCTTCTTTTAATATTTTGATGCAATGGATTTCTGTCATAAATCCAGAGAGAATTTTGGGAGGTTTAGTCCTTTGGAAAAAGAACACATATTATGGAGGTAAAAAAAGTTAAAAAGGAGGTAAACTATGGAGGTAAAAAATTAAAACCAGTATTTATACATAAAAATTCCACAGGACAATAGGAACTTGGTGTCCATAACACAAGATCCAGCCCTTTGCCTTGTGACACTAAAAACACAAAACACAAAAAAATTTACAAAACAGATATAAATATATATATATAAACAAAACTCCACATACTCCTGGCCTGGTCCACATTCCCATTACATCATCTTGCCTCAGTTTCAACTGCACATCCACTTCACCTCAAGCAGGCCAAGCAGCTCTTCTCAGGCAGACTTTCTTTTGAAAGACAACTCCCTCCATCCCCCCAAGATTGCTCCTGTTCCCTGTGAGCCTCCCTGGGTCCGCATGGAGATTCCTTTTGCATCCCAGACTCGTGGAGAGAAGATGACAGGCAGTCCTTCCTGGTGCAGGGCAGAAATCCGTGGCATTCCAGGTTCCCAGACAGACTTCTCCCTCCTCTGCTCCCCTCGCTGCATCCGAGTCACGCAGCCAGACCCATCTCCTTGGCACGCTCAGAGGCATGATTTCCACCTCCAGCAATTAATGCTTAATGAAAAAAACAGTAGCCACAACAGCTCCATACCAAGGCTCGGAACCATCTGTTCCTGCCTTGTTAGTGTGTGCTTTCCAGAGTGACCAATCCACTTCGTACCAACGGCGTGGAATGCATCTGCTAAACAAACATTTTACTGCACAGGCTCTGGGTGGATTTCTGGTGTGGGAGGAGGAGGGGGGGAAGGAGGCAAAGAAAGCCAAAATCAACACTGGCTTGATTATTTTAAGATACATCTCCTGCTCGAGCACACTTGTATAAATCTCACCCAAGGCACGGGAAGGTGGAGTTACACTGCAGAATGACTTTGGCTTGTCTTGGGAAGGCTGCTGAGGATAATTAGGATGCTTCAGTTTAGCTGCTTTTTAAGGACCCATCCATGCACCCCAACCTTCACTTTCCCTGTGCTGAGCTCCTGCATGCAGAGAGCAGCAGGCAAAGGAGGGATTTGTTGACAATATGTTTTATAAAAAAAAAATAAAAATAAGTCGCCGGCGCCGTTGTGTGTCAATACTCATCCGAATGTGCCCATTTGATATTTTACTGACAGAACCGAAAATATGTTTGAATTTCAAACTTGTCGAGATGGCTGGGATGGAGGGATTATTTTCCCCTGAGGGCAGATAAACAAGACGGATGGACTAAACTCCGAATCGCCTAATGATCAAAATGCAAGGTAAGCTGTCATAGAGAGGGCTCTTCTCATCCTTGCTGACAGCATGAATTCTGCTGAATTATTTCTAGTCTTCCTGATTAATGGGCCTGGTGACTAATTAGTTTGTGAATCTTGCTCATAAGCGGCACTTTGAGAGCTGCCACTTTGAGAGAAAGGCCTCACTGATGTCAGCTGGAGATGTGCTCTCCAAAAATCCCATCCCTGGATGATCCCACAGCTGACAGGGGTTGCACAGGCAGAGTTTGGCCCTAATGGTGGAGTCACGCACTGGCTGGGACCCTAAGTCCACACCACCCCACAGTACTTTGCAGAACATCTCATTAAAAGGATAATCAATTTACTAGCCCATTACTCCCAGCTGCTGCTTTCCTCCTTGCCTGGAAGAGCTAGAATCAGTTCACTTTGCCACCACGTCAGGAGAAAAATGTCTTACACAATTTTCTAGATCCCATTTTTCCCTACAAATGCTCCCAGCTATGGAATGTTGGGGTCAGGGCCCACAGCTATGGCAGAGGACACACAGGCTTTGGATTTATAGCTCTTCTGAGACACCAGTAGTGCATTGGCATTTCATTTAAGCCATCACAGCATTGTGGGGTTTTGCTTGCTGGGAAGAGTTTCAGTCCCAAGATGTATCAATGCACTGAACACTAAGAAGAATTTGCTCTACTACAGCTAGAAAAATTGTTCTGTCTGAATTGTTTGGCCTGATGAAGAAGAGAGATTATAAACGACCACAGCCACTTTCTGAGCTCTTCCTCCACTCCAAGAGCACTAAGAGCACTTGCTCAGGGTTCAGTTCATTTTGAGCTGCAGCTCAGTTTGTGCACAGGTAAGAATTTCTTAGGGTGTCCCCTGCTATACCACACACCAGAAGAACTTGTTCACCCCCCAAAAAGGAGGGTATGACTTGGGGACAGTGTCAGGAGTGACATGCAGGCTCATCTCCAGCACCATCACCTTGAGATCTGAGATGTGTTTCCACACAGATGTATTTCCTCACAGTATTTATTTCCGAAAAAATGTCCCTGGAGGTGAAACACTGTGGAGTCACACATGGGCAGAAGAGAGGGAAGACAGCCTAAAAATTCCATGCCATTATTTATCTTTCCCTAATTAACACTAATTATGCCAAAATGAGTTACATGAAATGGAAAGTCAAACCCTTGTGCAATTTCTCACTCCTGTGGTCCAAGACCCACATCCTTAATCCACCTGTAACTGAGTCCCATATTTGAAAGGGTGTGAAACATTGATCATTAACTCACAGAGTTTGCTTCCCAAGTGTCCCTCCCTCAATTATATAGAAGAACAGATGGAAATCTGGGAGACATTTTCATGGCATGGTGCTCCTTCTCGTCATAAGGACCCACCTGCTGGGAGCCACTGACTTGGCAGCTCCTGGGAAAAAAAGGACACACAGAGTGGAATCTGTCATGATCCTCCACTCAGCAGCAGCACAGGCATCTGCAGGTTGGTCATGCCAAGGTTTGAATCTCTTATTTCAGTGCTGCTCTCCCAAAGGGCAGGTGCAGAAAATCCTGCAGCTGACATACAGTTTTTTCCTTCTTCCTCCTCAGCTCAAATGGCAAAAAACACAGGACACAAGGATGATCCCCTCAGTGCACGACTGGCAAAAGCCCATCCCCAAAAACAGATCTTCCATTTTCCTCACCTGTGGGAACCTGTGCACCAACATGCAGCCCAGAATGCCCTGGAGCTCAAAATCCTGCACCACAGCAACCCTGGCAGGGCTTTTCTCATTTGCCCAGTGCAAATGAGGAGCTGTGTCAGGTCTTGGTACCGAATTTCCTGCAAGTTAATTTCCTCTTTGTGGCCTGTGAGTCCTCCTGGTACACAAAGACCGTGGAAGGAACCACTCTGAAGGGAGAGACAATCTACTTCCAAGAAAGGGCAGCTTATCAGCTAGCCAACAACACATCTGCACTGGCAAGCAAAGCACAAACTCACACCAAAAGCGCTTTTCCAGCACTCAAGTCTGGATAGGTAATCCTGCAAGAGGAGTTTTGGTGAAAAGAAACTCTCCTCCAGCTCAAAGAATTAGAGACTGTTAGAGACATGCATTATTCAGCTGCATTCTGTTCTGATGACTTGTTCAGCTCAGCGGCTGTATTGCAAAAGGTAAACAGGTTTCTACCCATAATCTTGTTGTCTCTGAGCAGCAATCCATCTGTCTCTCATTTATAGTATCGTCTAGTGGTGTGTCTTCTTACCCAGGTAACACTCCCTTCAGATACTATTTTAATACCACTGAAGACAGACGAAACCCCAGATTTGCCTAAGCAAATTTAAAAGAGCTATTTAAAGATAAAGATGCAGCAAAGCTGAAGCTAATACAGTAAAGATTTCTCGGGAGGGTTCCTAAATGGAGAAATTACTGAGAAAGAAAATAATTCACCAGAAAGCTCCACAAAATAAAATGAACTATAGCAGCTTCTAGTTAGGACAGGATAGCAAGGGATATATGCATATAGAGAAATCTTGGCGTTGTAAATAACATTCCTAAGAGGCTTCCGTCTACTAGTGAAAGATTTAAGTTTGACTCTAGTCTTTGATAAAAATATCTAATGCTCAATTTAGAAACTTCTCAGGAGCCTGAAGCTTGTGCTGTTTTTCAGCACACGCAGGACAGAAAGGTCCATAGCTCATGAGACAATTAACAGGGCAATAAAAGCCAGGTTACATGTTTTGGGAATCTATGTGCCATGGGTTGGTTTTGCTCTGCTGCAAACTGTGTTATGAAAATGGAGGTTATTTGCACTCTAAATAGATAATTACCCATGTCATTCAGACAGAGTCCCTTGCACAAAGAAATGGCTATTGTTGAGAAGAACCAGTTTTTTGAGTCTGACAAACAGCTCCTGAGGGTATATGTATTGTCTTGTTAACTAACCCCTTGACAAAGAAGACCTACAGTTATAAAAACATGCTGTTCCCACTGGCCATTTAGGATTAAAAGTGAAAAGGCAGAAGTAAAACCTGACTTCAGAAACATCAGGAGACTCCAGAATCTGGGGAAGCAGGCACGTGAAAGGATATTAAGGAAGAGGAAAGATCCTTGGCTGAATAAATAGGTCTGATCAAAGCCCAAATAACACTCAAGAGCAATGCCAGAAGTGAAGCAAGGTTAAGCGTATGCAGATGTTTCACTGTTCAGTCTCAATCTGTACATGACCCCTTGGACTATCTGATTCAGACAGTAAGTGTGTCTAAAAGGCTTTGGGATGCCTACTTGTAACAAGCCTGAAATAGTAAACAGTAAATCAAAACCTCATGCAGAGGCAGGGCCCTGGGAGAGAACAGGCTTAAGTGGTGTGGGTGCTTCCAGATATCAGCCCTGGTCCAGAGGCAGCTGCATCTGAGCAAGGAGGTGATTTATTGCCTGTATGAATAAAGGAGAAGGAAAAAGATAGTGTCTACAAGCTAGTGAAAGTGAGCAAAGCTCCACAAAGCAGTGCCCCGAGCTGGCTGCATCCAAAGGCAGCAGGACCATTTCACAGCAAGAGGTGGCCTCAGAAGGGCCACCACAACCTGGCAGGAGTGGGACACCCTGCCCTCAGCAATCCAGCATTCCCAGCACGGCATCTGCCCAGGAGAAGGGGCACAGCACCCAGGGAAGTCCCCCAAAAAGCACGGTGTGCCCACCCTCCCCTTTTGCACTGCTTCCCTCAGAGCTGAGCCCAGAGCTCAGACAGATCCCTGAACACAATGAGTACTAATCTCATCATTTAATGCACTCCTGGAAGACACCAAAGTGATGAGGGAACCACAAAAACCCCACCAAAAGCTGAGCAATGCAAACCTCCCGGGTGCTCCCTCATCCTGCCTTTCATCTGCATTATCTCCATGAAATGCAAGTTCTTAGATGCAGAGGATGTCAAATGGTCTCCAACTGTACAGCACCTTGCACAATAGAGTTAAATTTCAGTCACAGCCTCCAGACATTCAAGCAAGGTAAGCATTTCATGTCAAGTGACAAATATATGAAATATCAATTATTATTTCCACAGAAATCTCATGGCGGGGAGGTGGGAATACTTCAAAAGCACCATGTGCATTCAGTTCTTCACATTAATAACTCATTTGCTGCAAAGTTTCTTCACTTTAAAAATGACAAAATAAATTGAAAAAAAACCCCAGGCATTTAGATGGGTCTTGTTACAGGGGACAGCTTGTGAGATAGTACACAAATACAGAAACTGACCAAGACAATATAAAAGGCAATATCAACTCCTGTCAAACTTCAGCTGTCACAAAATCACTCAATTTTCAGAAGATGGGTACTCATCATTCCTTCAAAACATAAGTCCCTTCAAAAGAGCTTGAGTATTTTTCAACTAAGATCCCCTTACATCAGGAGTCTCTTCTGAAAGTATTTTAGACCTCTCGTTTTCAGGTCTTCTAGTGCACCAGCATCAAGAAGACATGAAGCATCATTCTATTAATATCAAAACTCAGGATTATTTTTGCTTATAGACAACTATTTTCGGAAAGCTTCATGCAACAGTCAGGACAGATCGTTACTTGTAAGCATTTTGCTGCAGTTTATTCTAAGTACACACCAAGGACAGACAGCTCTCAATATTTACCAACCAAAGAATTGTCTTGCCATCAAAAGTGGCAGAAACCTCCAGAAAGTGCAGATGAGGACACAGCCTCTGATGAAACAGGGGCTGGGAATCATGAAGAGGTAGATTTTGTCTTTTAGGAAAACATTAGGAGGGTAGAATTGGTGCACTGTAGAAATGCTTGTGGATGGAGTAGATGAGCATCTCCCCCAAGGGGAGACTCCACCACTGGGAGTCATTACAGGAAGGTCTTTCCAAAAGCTACACTCTCCATCAGACATTTCTTAATCAAATCCAAGTCTAAAACCATGGGGCAGGACTGCCTGACCACTCTGATGAAAGAGTGCAAACTAAACAACAGTACAGCATTCAAGAGGCTGTAAGAGCGAGGTTTAAGTTTTTTCTAGACTTCGGAAATATGAGAGCTAGAGGGGGAAAAAAAAATATAACAAAATTCTTTCTTTGAACTGTCTTAATCCAAAACACATTGGTGTTCTATGAAGGCTTCACAAAAAAAAAAAAAACTAATGCAGCCATAAGTCAAGCCAAATGCAGCAAGAGAAGCCACTGAGATGGATATCAAGGTCTACCCATCCGAAAGGAAACCTTAGTCTCCAGCACCACCCAGCTAACACCTCTCATCAGGGGAAAAAAAAAAAAATATGTTTTTTTTCCTTCATCTTAGGAAGAATTACGATTCCAAATTGCAATGATAGAAACCTCATTGCCATTTCATGTAGGTAGAAGCAGGCTTGTACAATTCAGCTGTGATCATACCCTCTTCCCAAGTGCCCATTGGAGAAAAACAATAAACAGAAGATTGCTGCACACACAGAAAGACAAGAGAGAGAGTCAAACAATGATGCATGTGTATAAAATACAGCATGTATAATTTATGTATAAACAGTATTTATGTATCTATGAGTTACTGAGCGTCGTTACTTAAAGAAAATGTTTAAAATATCTAAATGCAAATAGTGTAGACTGCAGAAAGCCAAGGTTTTCCTCATGTCTAATTCTTAAATAGAGCATTTCAAAACATCATTGAGGTAAAATTTCTTCTCTCACAAAGGCTGTGTATTAAATTCCTCACTGGCAAAGGAATTTTTATGGAAGGCTAATGCTTCCTGTAGCATTTATCCTGCATAGTGTGGATTCTCAAATAATTCTGTGGGCTTTTTTCCATGCACTGTTATAAATCTTTATCTTCACGGTCACAGCTTTACAAAACCCATGTCATCTGCTGACACAAAGGCAGCCAGTTACCTCTCAGTCCCACCTCACAGACTAACTAAACACAAGCCCCAGATCAAAACAACACACAGAGTGGACAGTAAAATCCAGAAAGCAAAGAGACAAGGGAGCTGAGACTGCCATATGCAACGCCACACAAAGTGACACCACTCCCCACCACGCCAGTGAAACCCAAAACAACTGCTTTTCAGCCTGGGACAGCCCACTTTCCTCTCAAATTCCACAAAACAAGTATTTGCTCACCTGCTGCATGAGAGGGGGAGACAGGCAAAAAAAAAAACCAAATAAAAGGGGGTTGGGACTCTCCAGCCACAGCAGAGCACTCCAGCCCGGAGTCACCAGGCACAGACCTGGGGAAAGGTGATGCCTCCGAGTTCCCGGCCAGAAAACAGGTGTAAATGGCATCACAACATCAATTGCAGTAATTGGGGACTTGGTTGCTGTGTAAAACGAGTGCAGCTGGCATGCTGAGGTGTCAGACAGGGCTGTAGCAGAACAGCAAACTAAGAGCAGAGTGTAAAACACAGCAAGAAACGCACGTGTGGCTGCATCTCGCCCTCTCTCTGGCCGCTCTTTGAGGTTGGGTAGGTTTTTTTTAAAGCATGCTGCCATTTTAGCAGGCAGAAGTAGCAACACTGGTCAGGCATGGGACACCTGACAAGACCACACCATAAATATACAACTCCAGGCAGGCTCAGCTATCCCAGTACCTGCACAGAGCAGCCCTGTGGGACAGGCACACGGGGAAGGGATGGAGGAATCAGGCAGCAGAGGCATTTATTTTGTTGTGTGAGTGCAAGAGCCTTGCAGAAACCAGCCCTGCACGTTTTCAGAGGGTGGGGAGAAAGTGCAATAGCAGCCAAGCAAAGAGAACCATTTGTGTTTTAAAACTGGCCTTCCTTTTTTCCCCATTTTTTTCTTCACGCATTCAACTCTAGCATCAGTAGCGACCTTCTAATGTCCCTTCCTCCAGTAGGTCATCCTTGTGTACATCCTAGTGCCAGTTCCATTAACAAGAGGCATCACATGTGGGACATCCTCCCTTCCTGAACCCAGGTAATGGATTCCAGGTCTAAAGACATTGTGCCATCACCATGAAATGTTTCCAGAGGCAAGACAAGGGGCACGTGGTGGTGAAGGGGCTACACACAAGACAGAGGAGCAGAAGGACCTGTCACTCATCAAAAATTCAACAGAACACTAAAAGTACAAGCTTGGGTTTAAGGATGCTATGCTTCAAACATGCTGGTCTAAATATTAGCACGAGAACATTGTTTAAAAAAAAATATGGTTTAGACAAAACGTTTGTGCATAAATATAAAACACCCCAGAGAAAAAGGACAAAATGCAGCTGGGGCAGGACCAGCAGGGAGCTGTGCACCAGCAGGGAGGGCTCAGCAGTCCCCCTTGGGCCACTGAGCCTGGTCTCAAGGCCCTGGTGAGAGAGAGATACCAACAAACTGACAGGGACATGGGGATGCTGCTTTAGACTTTTAGTGGGGCTGGAGCACTGTGAGGAGAGGCTCTGGGGCCAGGGCTGCTCCACGTGGAGCAGAGATGGCTTTGGAACACCTGGCAGCACCACAGCACCTCTTGGGAAAAGCATCAGTGAGGTGAGGCCAGGCTCTGGCCAGCAGAGCCCCACGGGAGGGTGAGAGGCATTGGCACCTGCAGGAACTAGAGAGGTTCAGGCTGGAGATGAGGACACATTTCTTCCCCTGAGGATGGAGGAGGTTTGCCCAGAGAGGTTACACTTCCTCTGTTGCTTTTTCCTGGTCTTAAAATTAAAACCAAAACACAGTTTATGGGGATAAGGGGTTTTTACCTTGGGATTTATTTCAGGATCCTTGGGTACAGCATTTCATCCAGGTGGGATGCCCCGAAAATGCATGCACCCCATCACACCAAAATACACACAATTATAGGGCTTGCACAATTAATATATTTATCAAAGATTCCCCAGTGAGAGGCTCGAGTGAACCCTCCATTCTGAGGAACCTTCCCCCCTTGATGGGCCTATTTTAGTTTACAAAAATATGTTTTGGAGAGGACCTTGGTGTCTGGGGCTCCCAGGATATTTGGTCTCCTGGTTTGGGTCTCAGCTGAGTTATCAGCCTTGGGAAGTTACAGTGTGTGGGCTAAAAGCACTGAGAATACATAAAACTATAAAAGAGTATGTAAGGAGGGTATAAAAGAAAATGCATAAAAATCATTCTGGCATCACCACCACCCCGGGAGGTTTCTAAGACCCAACTGCATAAAATTCTAAGCACCATGCTCTGATCTTTCAGCAGCAGCTTGGACAAGAGACCTCCTGAACTACCTGAATTATCCTATCTGACATTATAAATAGCAACACAAATACAGAAGTAAATACACATTGTGTAAGCTGTAGATGCACACACAAAAACCTGTGCCTGTGTGTGCATGTGCAGCAATTCTCCACCAACCACAAATGAAGTCACTGTGCAGATTTTGGGGTTTAGTTGCTCATTTTTACATGCACTTCTTATTTTTGCAGTTTCTTACTTCTTGGTTTTGAAAGAGATTTGATATAAAAATCTTCTTCCCTGTTTTTATCTCAGATACCTGTGCCATTCTCTTTCTATGCAGTTATCATTAAGGAAAAAGTTAAAATTTCTGTTTAAATTTCTTCCCAATTAATGCCCATTATCAGTAAAGGCACATATAAAGCAAAAAAAAAAAAGCAAACTCAACAAAACCCAAATAGTTTCTCTGTTACATTCATGCTGTGCTACAGAAGTCTTGACTCAGGGCAGAATTAGCCCCTCTCTGTCTAATAGCTGTTGTCAAAGTGGAATCATTGCACCCTACATGGAATTGGAATTGATGACAAAACTTGCAGTCACTTGTATTGCTTATTTTCCTGCTGTAGGAGGTTTCTGAATAGCTTCACTACAGTGCAGGTTAGAAGGTGACTCACTGGGCCAACGGCCAAGGAAGGAAATATTGCTTCTCAACAGGTTACATTCCTAAAATTCACCAATTTCAAGCAGTTTGTCCCTCATATCTTGAAAAATTGGACTTCTGTTCCAAGGAACTGGAGAACAAAACAAACGGTCTTCTATATCATTCTGTAAAAATCACCACTGGCAGAAGATTTTTCACATTGTCTTTAATCCTGAGATTCTTTTAAATCAAGAAGCCATTCTGGGAAGAGCCTGGTTATGACCCAGTTTCCACGAACAGTAAAGCAGCCTGGGCTGATCTAGGTTGAATGCCAAGAGGGCCATTGTTTTAAAAGTAAAATGACACAGAGCCAGCCGTGAGTCATGTCATTCACAGCACCACAGAAGCTGCACAAACAAGTTAACGGGAGGGCAAACAGGTGGTGGGTAAGAGGTGTTGTGATCTCCCTCCTTCAGCAGCCCCAAAGACCTGAAGGTAAAGGAGGAGGGGGCACCTACCAGGGTTGCTACAAAGTCGGCTTTACTGCTGCTGCCTTTATGACAACAATATAAAGTAACTCCCACAACACAGTGAAGATAAGCTCTTTAAAGAAAATATAAAAGCATTAGCTTGGCAATTCATCTGAACCTCATCATGCATCGTAGACATTTTTGAAGTTTAACAAAGAAAAGCACATCATTAAAGAATACTGCTCTATCACCATTCTTATGCAAATCCTTTCAGATAGTTGGGTGGAAAATTCCATCTAACACGCAGTGAGAAATAAATGTTGCAGGGTGGAAATTTCAGCTATACCGAGTGCATCTATCACTTGTATAATCCAAACTACTGTATGTGCCCTGACTACAGAATTAGTATTGATCCATTCACCATGTAAACATCAAGTACTTTCTATTATTACTTGAAATAGCATGCTATCACAATTTCTATTTCCTCTCTCTATCTTAAATAGAAGTATTGCACATTAGCTCTTCCCTTCATGTACTTTTTTGCACAGCTATCTAACTACAGTGTTCAAGGCTGCGCTGGGTTTCCTGCAGACATCTGCAGTATTACCATCAAAGTACTTTATTTTCAAGTCATCTCTGATGGAAGGCAATACAACTCTCATTTACACTGAAACCTGTTACTGTGGCTTCTCTTGGTAAAACACACAGAGCCCTTTGTTTTAAGACCTCTGTGACTACCACTGTGAATGACAACATCAAGCAGCTTCCCCAAACGTTGCTCACACACCTCTCAGGAGTATCACTAAGATAAGAGTGGACTGCAGGAATCTGAACAGCTATGTCCTCTGAGCACACACACAAAAATAAGCTGCTGTGGCTTAAATGCATCTTTGGAAAGTGCTGGGAGATGCTTAGAAGTGTGTTTCACTTGCTAGAACCTCGCTTTTTCTCTGAGCACGGTGAAAAGCTTAAGACAGAAAATCCAAGGGCTTGTGTCCAGGAAAGCTCTAAAATTTTAGACTGGAGAGTTGGTACTAAGACTTCAGCAAGACACCCCAGACCCGAAGCACTGAAGTGCCAAAGCTCTGAGTCAGAGGCAGCTCTTGACTCAGTGTGAGAGGGGCAGGGAGGGACCAAAGGGCCTGGAGGCACAAGGGGTTGTTCTCTCCCCTGCCAGTTGTAGGGAAGCACAGGGGTGGAAACAGGGAAATCCTACAGGTGGCTTCGAGCCTGGTTTCACCGGCAAGATTTTGGTGTTTTTTGACCACAGGTCTGCTTACTTGGCACTCACTGCTGGCAGAGTACACCTGTCTCAGAGGGTGTTGAGTCCTCCACCTCATTCTCACGGGGAAATTGTGCTTCTCTGCTCTCTGCCTGCCACCTGTGGTGACAGCTCAACCCCACAAAGCATCCACCCAAGGTGAGCTTCTCACCTACCACACAGCCATGCTGTGGGCCACTAAAATATGCTCTTTCTTTGGTCTCCATAAGTGCAAAAATGTAATAATCTAATGATCTTGCTGCTTTTCTCTGGTCTTAAAATTAAAACTAAAACGCAGTTTATGGGGAAAAGGGGTTTTTACCTCGGTATTTATTTCAGGATCCTTGAGTGCAACACCTGGTCCAGGCGAAATGCCCTGAAAATGCATGCACCCTGTCACACTGAAATACACACAATTATAGGGCTTGTAAAATTAACATATTTATCAAATATTCCCCAATGAGAGGCTCGAATTTCTCCCTGTTCTGAGGAACCTTCCTTCCCTAAGATGGGCCTATCTTAGTTTACAAAAATATGTTTTGGAGAGGCCCTTGGTGTCAGGAGCTCCTAGGATGTTTGGTCTCCTGGTTTAACGATGCCGTGGGGCTGAGCTGAGTTATCAGCCTTGGAAAGTTACAAGTGTGTGGGCTGAAAGCACTAAGAATACATAAAACCATAAAAGAAAATGCAAAAAAGTCATTCTGGCATCAATCTAATAAAGCACACAAACTGTAAAGTCCAGAGAAGGCACTGAGAATGGAAGGACTCTTTATTTCCAGAACAACAGTGCATCTCCTAGGTCTTCCCCTCACTAAAGCCTCCAGCCTCAGAGGTCATGACAGTGCTTCTTCACTGCGTTCTGTGCAGGTTACCTGATACCACAGCACACCAGAATGCCAGCTGCAATGAAAATTCCAGGAGCTCTGAGACCAGAAAACATCTGGGCAATCTCAAACCATGTAGGAGGGATGGCAGACAGCAAAGGGTAGGCAGGATGAGGAGGAGGAGGAGGAGGACTCACAGTCTGTAGGTGTTCATGCACCTCCCATTACAGGCTCCTTTCCCTCAGCAGACCTGCAGCCCCCCCTCACAGCCCCACGTGGAAAACAAAGGAGACAGATGGTAAATGAGGGTGGATCAGACTGGAGTGGTAATGATTTACACCAGCAGATAAACTGACCACTGGTTTTTGGAGTGATGGAGGGCAATTCCACCACCCCACAACCTGCCTCCTAGCAAAAAAAAATAAGGCAATAAGAAAGCCCTGTTTCTGGGAAAAGTGTGTCAGCCTCAGTGCTGGACAAGTTCCTTTTTGTTCATAAAACATCCTGTAGGTCTGTGGTCCCAAGCAACTGCTGACAGACATCTGCTGAGTGTGATTCATTTGATATGACTCAAGGAAGAGAGAAGTTTCTCTCCTCAGAAAACCAAATAAACCAGGTGCCTGCGATGCACCAGGGATTATCTGACAAAAACCTAAACAGGAAGACAGAAGACTGCCTCCAGGTTCTGTCACACAGAGAAGTGTTCAGGACTCAACAGAAGCATTCTTCTTCGGCTCCCACCTTCTCAAACTGCATTTCAAACCCAACACAAACAGGAGGTCCTCCAGCAGTTTCTCCAGGCCCTGTCTGAGCTCCCCTCCTCTTGGGAATTTCAGATGTAAGCACAAATGCCAGTCCTGTGTGCCTTGTGTCCAGACTTACCTGTGGGGCTGCTACTGCAAGCAGTGACCAAAGTCACTAGAAAGAAGTTGCTGACAGACCCTGAAAACAAAACTGACAAGCCAGCAGTAGCACTCAGGGAGAGGGGTAGCTCCACCACTCTAAAAAGGAAGGTGGGATTGTACTTTGAAATTCATTGGTAACTGGGCAAATAAGTGCCCTTGAGCTGCCTGGAAATCTTTGGGAAGGTGATCAGAGATGGCTGTGTCACGAATACATCATGGAAGGAGCTGGAAATGAAGGGAGGAGAAACAGAAGTGTAAGGGAGATGCAGGAGGTAAATAAATGTGTCATTGATGTCTTAAATGGCTACCTAGAAACAAAGACTAGACAGGAATAAAGGAATAAAGGAGGGATTGATTTGAAAGGCCTTCAGAGGTCACACTCTGGGCTCCAGAGGCTCCTGCCTCAGTGCATCCCAACATGGACAATGACAGCTCCCGAGTTCTTCCCACTTTGATATCAGCATCAATTCACCAACCAGAAGCCAGGCAAGGATGGAATTTCCCCAAGCTTGCCCCCCTCTCCCCAAGATGAAGGTTTGCAGTTGTTGGGCCCAGGAGGGTCTGGGTGTCCTTGGAGAGCAAGCTGGAGAGGCTTTGTTATGTCAGTGGGAGCATGAGAGAACAGCACTGAACGAGCTCCAGGGAACTGCAGAGTTACACTGGGCAGTACAGGGTTTGAAAAATATAAAAATTAAAACCTAAGGCATCATCATGAACTCATTCAGTAGATATGAATGGAGCTGCTTTTCACTGTCACTGGCCTCGAGGATTTACTGTAGCAAGTCAGCATACCCATTACCAGCTTGGTCACTCGTTTATCTCTCTCTCACATCTTCAAGGCTTCTATAATTATCACCTCAAGATGTTCCTGAGTATCACTTCTGTGTCCTTTGCCCAATCTGCTCTTTGCCAGACCATCAGCATTCCTCAGTTTCTCAAGACACATTTCAGTCACCAAGAATCTAAGTAGCAGAGACCTATGGGCCATCCCTTCAAATTAGGTTTTTCTGTTTGCTTATTTAAAGCTGTGTTATAAAACATGCTCAAGTGTTTTGGTTTGGTTTTTTTTTTTAATTAAGCAATGCAAAAAAAGGGAAACTGTGCTACCAGAATGACTCAATAAGTCTTGCTGTTATTCTCACACGACTGCTAATTATAAGGTCATAAAACAATTTTCCTCCTACTTCATCTAAAATAGTCAAGTCTTACACATAACGAGGTACGTAAGAAGCAAGTAATGCTTTATCACTTACTTGGCAGCCCATCACCATCAGCATCTGTGTCATGAACCCAGAATACGCCTGAAAAAGGTGAGCAGAGGAACACTTGCTAATATGCCAACACTGTTTCCCAATATTATGGCTAGAGTCTCTAAAAAGCAAAAGGCAAAGCTTCTCCCCGGGATACTTAGGAATGTCACCTGTGGCAGTAAATGTACATTTTCTAGAGAAAAACAGAAGCCCAGCAGCCAGCTTGCCACCATTACAGCCACATCCTCTAGCCATCAGTGCAGCCTGCTCACTTTGCCCCTCAGGAGGGGCAGGGAAATTCACTCACACATCAGAGGAGCCACTCTGGCAGAGCAGCCCCTAGGAAACCTGGGGTTTGAGCTGTCCCACTGTGCCTCTTCTGTCTTCCATGCTACTGTTCAACCAGAATGCCTCACCCTAGCCAGTGACCTTCACCAGCACACCCAACCACATGCAAGGCTGGCACACACTTGCTTCTCAAAGGCAAAGGACTTTTTGCATTCCCTGCCTAGGTCTCCCAGATGAGTGCACTGGCCCTGCTGAATAAAAGGATCTGAACTGCAGCGCAGCAACATCCCGCTCCAGCTACTGGGCTGACTTCAAAAGGGTGCTTTCTGTTTGCTCACTTCAAAGCAACCACAAGCATTCCTTCTTGGGTAGAGGGTTTTCAAAGTGCCTCAGTTCATCACCAGCACTCCGCAGAGTAGGAGAGATTGCAACAAACTCCTGCACTTGTGAGCTTCCAGAGAGGTGCCTTTAGGGTGTTCCTCCTCCAGCACGCAGCTTAGGGTGCCCATTCCTTGTTACATGCTGGAACCAAGAAGTCTGGCTGGAGGCCCAGAACCAGAGCAGTCAGACACACAGAAGCTCATAATTTTGCCACCAAATTTAAAGCAGCCCTTGCATTCTCTGTTGGTTTCCGCCCCGCTGCAAATCCCTGCTCAGATCCTGCTTCATCTGGTGCTCAGGTGCAGAGTGCAGGGTGCTGATAGGAAACAGTCACTTCTCTCTTTGGCTTTAATTGTGTTGGCACCCTCAGCTGTGCTCACCCCTCCCTTCTTCTGCCAGCTCCATGCACAGATCTCTGCATCCGAGCTCCGCAGATGTGAACTCCAGATGCACAGCCATCCCACTGGCAAAATGCAGTTCAGCCCCACCAATCACCCCACCCTCCTCCATCAACACTGCAGTGTCAATTAGAGTGAATTTTCTGTGGGGGTAGTTTCTGTCATGCAGACGTTTTGTGCATGTGTGTATCTACGACAGAGCCTTCCCTCAGGGAAACCACCACGAGGTTTTTCAGGATATGGAGCCTGCATCTGCTCTAAAAGCCAGGAGGAAGAGTAGAAGCAATGAGTTAGGGAGATCCTTTCCTAACAGCAGGACTAAGGCATGTACACAGGTCAGTTTATTAGGCACAGGGCAGAGAGACTCTGCAAAACTTTAATAGTCGAAGCTCAGGAACCTTAAAAACAGATCTCCACAAAGAACTGGAATCCAAACCCTCAAAGGTATTCAGATGTCTGAGTTCCTTTGGTTTCAGCATCGTTGATTATCTCGGCCTGACCTACAAAACTTCAACTGCAGAAGCAAAGCCACACTCATGGCTGTTTTCTCTGTGGAGTTCAAAAATTCTCCAGAACCAGCTTGCAGAGAAACATGGTATAAGAACCCTGCAAGAAACTACAAAGGGAGGCTACCTGAGAAGCTTTGTTGTCTTTCTGTACAGCAAAAAACACAAGTTTTTTTCATTGCTGCCTATGCTACTGTCCAAATGAATCCCACACAGACAGTTAGTTGGATCCCACGAAACAAGAAGGATACACTTGGCACCTGCTGTGTTACAGATTGTGCCTGTGAAATTGAATTTACAAGGACAAGACCTGAGAGAAAGGCAAAAAACAAGGAGATGTTGAGAATGACGTATTTGCCTGAAGTATATTAATAATTTGTCATTAAGTGTAAGTAAAGACTGCCATGCACTTAGCAGGGAAGATCTCCCTCCATAACTCTTCAGTGTGGGACCCGAGCTATTTACAAAATCAGCTTTTTGGGAGAATGACTCTGTCCTATATTGCCAATGCACGAGAAACAAAACCCAGCCAACTTGCAAGCACTACTGTTGTGTATGTTTTTATTAGACAAAGCCACTGAAGGTTGCACTGAGGGTGACAGGTGGCATTACCCGTGCAACTTCCCTCTGCAGAACTGAAACCCAGCCACATTGCAAATTCACAGATTTAAAAACACCACATCAACAAAGGAAATATGAAGACTGCCAGACAGCTGCCTGATGTTTGGGCTTGTCTGGTGAGAGCAGAGGAGAAATCTCAGAAGGCCAAAGCTGTTCACTTGGTTATCTGCTTAGCAGAGGAAGAATTCTGTGCAACCCAGCAAGAACACCCCTCCAGGATATGCAGAGTGTGTGTATATATGTAATATATATGGAAAAACTAATGGTGTTTGTGTGAGCAATTTCTTCCCAGCTAAACCAGACAAAGGTCCCTGACACAGTCAGAAAGCCAATTTCAAAAGGTGAAAGATTAAAATATAGGATCATAGAATCATAAATAATTCCGAGCTGAAAGGGACCCACAAGGACCATGGAGCCCAATTCTTGCTCCTGCACAGGACAGCCCCAGAGTGTCCAAATGCATCTTCAACTCTGGCATGTTTGGTGCCATGTCTACTTCCTTGGGGAGCCTGTTCCACTGTCCAAACACCCTCCCAGGGAAGACTCATCTCCCAATATCCATCCTAAACCCCTCCTGACACAATTTCAGGCCAATTCCTCAAGTGCTATTCCTGGTCCCCACAGACCAGAGATCAGTGCCTGCCCCTCCTCTTCCCCTCCTGAGGAAGCTGCAGAGCTGCAGGGAGGTCTGCCCTCAGTCTCCTCCAGCTCAACAGCCCTCAGCCACTCCTCACAGGGCTTCCCCTCCAGGCCCTTCACCATCTTTGTGGCCCCTCCTTTGCACACTCTCTAACAGCTTAATGTCATTTTTACACTCTGATGCCCAGAGACACCCCCAGGACTCAAGATGAGGCTGTCCCAGCCCTGAGCTGGCTGGCCCTGGTGTCCCCAGGACAGGGATGTCCCTCCTGGCTGCCAGGGCACTGCTGGCTCATGTCCGGCTGGCCACCAACCAGGACCCGCAGGTCCCTTTCCAGGGCACTGCTCACCAATATCTCATTCCCCAGTCTGTCCATATATCCACAGCTACCCCATCCCAGGGGCAGAATCAGGCACTTTGCCTTGTTAAACTTCACACAACTGGTGATTGCTCAGCCTTCTCATTTGTTGAGGTCTCTCTGCAGGGCCTCTCTGCTTTTGAGAGATTCAACAGCTCCTCTCAATTTAGCATCATTGCCAACCTTGCCCACTATCCCTTCCAGTCCTGCATCCAGGTAATTTGTGAGGATGTCGAGGGCTGAGAATGGACAGGTCACCAGCCTGATGTCACCCCAATCCTTTGTGCCCGACCAGTAGTTCACCCATCACCAGCCAGTTGTTCAACCATCCCATGATGTGTTTATCCAGCTGTGGGCTGGACATTTTGTCCAGAAGGATGCTGGGAGAGACAGTATGGAAAGCTTTGCTGAAGTCCGAAAAAGTACGTCAGCTGGCTTCCCTTGGTCGACCAGGTGGGTTATCTCGTTGTAAAAGGAAATCAGGTTTGGCAAGCAAGACTTCCTCCTCATGGACCTGTGCTGGCTGTGACAAGTGTGTCCTCCAGGTGTTTTCCAATACCTCCCAGAATAATCTTCTCCATAATTTTACTAGTCACTGAAGTGAGACTGACAGGTCTGTTGTTTGCAGGGTCATCCTTCTTGCTCTTCTTGAAATTGGGACTTTCACAGCTTCCAGTAAACTGGAACTTCTCCAGATTCCCATGACTCCTCAAAAATCGTCAAGAGAGGCTTTGCCATAACATCAGCAGCCCTATGAGTATTTTTTAAAGAATTCCATCAGACTCGTAGGGATCCAGCTGGAGCAGCAGATCCTACACAAGTTCAGGGATGATTGGGAGTTGATCATTCTCACATCCATGGTCCTCCAGCTCAGGGCACTGGGACCCCTTAGCCTGTCATCTGTGTTGAAGATGGAAGAGAAGAAAGCATTGAACGCCTTTCCCTTGCCCGTGTCTCTGTTTCTGAGATGACCATCCTCACCAATGGGCCAGTGTTATTTCTGGACTGCCTTTTGCTATTAACATATTTTTTAAAAAACCCTCTTTTTATTGTCCACTACAGTTCTGGACAACTCCAATCAGGCTTTGGCTGCACAAATACTCTCCCTACAGTGGTGAGCAGCACCTCTGTATTCCTCCTGCATCCTCCAGCCTTGCTTCCACAGGGAAAATGCCTCCTTTTTTGGTTGAAGATCCCAAAGAAGATCCTTGCTTAGTCAAGCTGACCTTCTGCTTCATCTGTTTGACTTACAGTATTCTGGAACTCTCTGCTCCTGTGCTCCTGAGAGATGGTGCTTAAAAACTGGGCAGCATAGATGGACCCCAGCACCTACAAAAGTGTTTTCCCAGGGGGCTTTACTCATTAGTTCCCTGATCTGCCTGAAGTCTGCTCCCCTCATGTCCAGGGCTGAAGTTCTGCTGGCACTGTTCCTCCTCTGTTCCTCCTCCACTGTTCCATGCCAAACATGTATTTGACATGTAGCACCTCATAATACTGCAGGGAGCACTGACCAGCTCGGTGGAGAAGCACCAGTGTTTGGAGGCACAAGGTAACACTGGAAGCAACTGAGTATAAGGAAATCAAATCTAAGCTTAAGGGAAAAGAAAACAAGATCAAATCATTAGAATGCAAAGAACAAGGGGGCAACCAATATTCAGATTACGCTGCATGAGCCTCAAAAAACTCAGGAAGCTACGGGACCATTGCAGGTAGGTTTTTCCAGCCCTGAAGTGTGGCAGGCTGGGGGGAAAGCAGCTGGAAAGAGCCTCAATGGAAAATGACCTGGGTTTCCTGGTCAACAGTGGCTGAACATGAGCCCAGGTGTGCTCAGGTGGCCAAGAAACCCAATGGCACCTGGGCTGTCCCAGCTGTGGTGTGGCTGCAGGGCCAGGGCAGTGACCATCCCTGTGCTGGACACTGCTGAGGCCACACCTCGAGTGCTGTGTCCAGTTCTGGGTTACTCACTTCAGGAAAGATATTGAAGTACTGCAACACATCTGGAGAAAGGCAATGGAGCTGGGGA
>VZRF01008669.1:253519-411154 GCA_013396875.1 Vireo altiloquus | reverse complement strand
TATAATATGTAATATATTGTATAAATTTGTGTCTCATATATACATTTTCCATAATACATTAATATAGCATAAGGTGTATTAATTTTATATTATTTTTAATATAGTTTATACTTTATATAATAATTTGTAGTATTATGTATAGCATGTATGTAGTATACATGTTGAAACTTCCCCATATATATGAATATCATAGAACATTTAGGTTGGAAAAGACCTCTAAGATCATCAGGTCCAACCCTTAACCCAGCACTGCCAAGGCTGCCACTAAACCGTGTCCCCAAGTGCCACATCTGCACAGATTTTACATCCCTCCAGGGATGGGGACTCCACCACTGCCCTGGGCAGCCTGTGCCAGTGCCTGACAACCCCTTCAGTGAAGAAAGTTTCCCCCAGAGTAAATCTAAACCTGCCCTGGAAAAACCTGGGGCCATTTAACCTTGTCCTGTTTGTTTCCTGGGAGAAGAGACTTACCCCAACTCCCATATATATATAAAAAATACATACATGCATACATACTGTAAATATAAACACAGGTATAATATATAAACCTCAGTCTGACACACTTGGGTACCTTTGCACTCTGCAATGGGTCTGTGTTAGCCCCAAGCCTCCCACTTCCATCACCATTAATGCTTGAAGCAGGAGGTAAATTAGGATATTCTTTGCAGCCAAATTTTACAATTAGTCTTGTCATCACTACTGTTTCTCTTGCTGCTGATGGGTGTTGGACTAAATGATTTATGAGGTCCCTTCTGATTCAAACTATTTTGTGATTAATATTCTAAAAGTAATTTCTGAATCCAAGTAACAGCTGAATATTGGCTTCTGAGTGTTTGACTGCTTTTAGTAGATTAAAAAACAAAGGTGCTCTGTGTGGAATAATAACTTTGAGCTGAATTTTGACAAGAGTCAAGCCCTGAAGTTGGTATTCTACATTCATTAGGCGCTGTGCTGTAATGTTAGAGGAGTCCTCATCACCCTTCAAACAAGCCAGAGCCCTTCTGATCTCTCTATGTGTGATAAAGGCAATGATTACTTTTAGAAAAAGGTGTTTCATTTCCATTCTATTTTCCTCTCTGTTTTGGTGTTGGCTTGGTTTTTTTTTAGTGTCACACCTCTACTTCCAAGTTTACTGCAGCAGCCAGCAAGGACCCTGACCTATTGCAGCTTACGGAAAGGAAAGAGGAAAAGTGTGAAATCTGTGGTCAAAAGGTTCCTCAGGCTGCACAATGGCCTCTGGGTTAGGAGAAAGGTGAGATTTTTTGGATAATGAGAGCCTCTTCTTTATGTAAGGTATAATTGTTTTCCTTCCCTTTAAGGGCAGTGGCTGGTATGAAATTAAGAAAAGCTCTGTAGAGAGACTCCCCTTTTCCTGAGAGTGGGGGATTTATCCAGGCTTGTTGAGCAGTGTGGTTGGCTGTGTATTTGCAGTGACCTGCTAAAAAATGGGGGTTTTGTGTTTGTTTTCTCCTAACAGTCTGGTTATAAGAAGAAACTGTGGAAGAAGTCAGCTGCCCAGAAGAAGCGTTTGAGGGAGTTTGTGTTGTGCACGAGGACACAGTGTAAACTCCTGGATAAAATGACCACTTCCTTCTGGAAAAGGAGGAACTGGTATGCTGATGACCCCTACCAGAAGTACCATGACCGCACAAATCTTCGTGTATAGAAATCTTAGTTTTGCACATCTCTAGGAAAGGGGGAGCGATCATGTGGCATTGTTTGACATTTGGAACATAAATCTTTAATGCCTCTGCTTTTTTAAAATAAACATGTGCATATCATCTAAGCAGAATTAGGGGAATCAATGCCCAAAATAAAGGAACATTCAAGATTATCTTCATTTGCAATTTATGTTTTACTTAGCAGAGGTCAGGCTGGTCACCTACACATTCTGATGTATGGTGGTTTCCTGTGATTAACATGGAGGAATATACTCTAAACAGCACTGAAAGTTAGTAATTCAACATAGTTAATCTTATTCTTTAAAAAGAAATATGTTTAAATAACTCCAGGATCTATTTTGCTGTATCCATACTTATTGGTGGCTCATTGAATGGAGTCTTCTGGGGAAGAGGAGAAAGGAGAGCAGGGTCCATCTCAGCATTGTTGCATGTCACAATAACACTGTTGCCTTGTGTCCATGCTGGAAAGCATAGGGAAAAAACCCCAAATCCAGTTTAATGGCTACGTGCAGTGTTTATAACAGATCTTAAAATGTATTGGCCACCAGCTTTCATTACAGGAGTCACATTTTGTGTCTTCTGTTGGTTTTTGAGTAGTAGAATCTATTCTTTGTCTCCTGCACATCCTCAAGCAGGCAAGTTGGAGTATTTCTTGTTTCTTTCTGCTTTAAGCCCAACTACACCTCACACTGCATATTCCTGGTCACATGTAGATGGAACAAACCCAAGGGTTTATCTTGGGAGTCTCTTTGGAGTGTGGACAGCAACTCGACCCTGGTTTTTCTAAGGGTTGTATCTGATGTTTTCTCTACAAGGCTGATATTCCAGCAGGTGTATGAAAGCAGTGCTTTAAGGCATTCCCTGATAACCCATTTTTGAGCAGGCAGTCCCTGGGTATCAGCCCCAGAGCTGCCTGTATAGCAGAGGTGGTTTGCTGTACAGGGCTGTAGCATTGCAATGAATTCACTAGTTACTCAGAGTGTTCAGTAGCTGTATTTTGTTCTTTTTCCAGTTCATGATACAGAAAGTTCTGAAGGACATGCAGCACTTAGTGAATACATCTATATACAGTCAGCCAGAATTCAGATAAAAATAATACAGCAATCAAAGTGATTATTCTGGCCTGCCAGACACATTGAACAGACTAAATATGTTCGTTTTTTGTTTTTTATAAAGAAAAGATTAAGACTTTATTCAAGATGTATATCAAGCAGTATAACAAAACCAGCAAAACATCAACCTTTGGAATACTGTTATAATGGCCGTCCTTGTGAGGCATCAAGTGTACCATTGTATCACAGACCTTTTCTACCCATCACAGGAAAGAAATCACACCAAGTGGACAATTATGAGCCTTAAATAGTTTGTCTAAATGCAAATCCCAACGTGTTCTCTGCTAGTTCAAATATGGTGCTGGATGCAAAACAGGTACCCGAAACTAACAGCAAAAAGGAGACTGTGGGTAAGGAGCACAAGGGTTCATCACAACACGAGCACTTGCCAGCAGCCAGAGGCAGCAGGTTGTTTTCAGGAGAAGCATTGTCCCTCTCCAAGCAGCTTTCCCCCTCCTAGCACGAATAAATTGCCCCATTCTCCTTCCTTCTGTGCTGGGTTTACACTTCCACAATTTAGGTTAATGGTTCACTCCAGGGTGACAGGGACACAGTGAAGTCTGTCTTGTATTGGATGTGATCCTGATTCAGCAGTTGGCAACTGCTGGAGCTGCGCTGACGCTTCCCCCTGTGGCAGGAGAGGAGGCACAGAGCTACACTGGGCTGCTCCAAGCTTACTCTCTTCATAACTGAGTGAGTTTATGGTAAATTGGGGAGGTAATTCGCAGGCCTGTTTATCACAGACCATCTCCAGCTGCAGTTTCCTTCTCAGCCTCAATTTTACATGCTTAAAATAATGCACGTTTCACTGGAGCCTTGAGCTGGGTAAAGGCTGTTTCCTAGGGCCTGTTCCCTTCAGGGTTCCACTCTCCCATCCCTCTCTGAGACATTAGGAAGTGCCTGCCTGCCCTACAGGACTGACGGTAGGGGCCAGCTGCCTGAAAGCCCCAAAACTGGGCTTTGTTAACTAAGTCAGATCTGCTGCTATTTTAAACCATCTGCTGAAAGATTGATTTTAGGAGGGGACATCTGGAAGTGCTCAGCCAGTCTGCAAACTCAGAGCTGCAACTGGAAGGGAACTGGAAGGGAGAAATGCTCCTTCCAAACACACACCTAGAAAGCATCCCCATCCATCCATCCATCCATCCATCCATCCATCCATCCATCCATCCATCCATCCATCCATCCATCCATCCATCCATCCCTGCCTCCTCTCCTGTCCCGGGTCCTGCACACCCTGGTTTGCCAGGAGGGGTCAGCAGCAGCGCAGGAAGGCGATTCACCAAACTGGGCTCGTTCCTTGGCAGAGGCTCCAGAGAAAAGCTGGAACAAAAGACTTCACGGGTGGTGTTTATCCTGAATGAACACACGTAGCCTCAACGCTGAACTGACAGACTTTGGGCAGCCCCTGTAAACAACCTGTGCAAGGAAGGTGAGGAATCAAAGCAAGTGGCCGTTCTCGTCTGTACAGAACGCTGCAGCACAAGGAGCACAAGTGCACATGGTCAGGCATTCACATCCGTCTGTCTATACACAAATATACAGCTCCGTTGATAAATTAATACATTTTTTTTTCCAGAGATATGAAAAGGTTTATTTTTCTCATTTATACAGTGAATGTTTTGAGAGATATAAGGCAACTCCCTTGTCAACATTTCACCTCAGCACTTAAGAAATGCTAAACAGTCAAGTTTACAGTAAAACAGCAGATTAGACGCACATTAAATAGTTTTAGCGAGAATCAATGTTAATACAGCGTGTCTGAGATTAGAACTTGTCAGATGTTATGCAGCTCTATGTTGTTGGGGTTATTTGGCATAATTGAGTGCAAACTTGTCAGCTTCTTTTTTATTTTACAGCAGCCCATTGCATAGCAGGGAAACATGGCTTGCTTGCAACAGGATTTTATTTTCTTCTAACAGTGCAGGCAGTTTTCTGCTTCTTTTTTATACTAGCCAAAAGAAATCAAATAAAGCTGCTTAAAAGTAAAATACATAAGCTTAGCTTCTCAAAGCTTTTGCTGAGTATCTTCCAGGGACCAACTCTTCTGTAACTGCTCTTTAGACAGGTTGGTTTGGGTTTTTTTTTTCAATTTACTTTCTGAAGAATTTTTCAAAATTTGCAAAATATGACTGAATCAGCACATGTAAAGGAAATAAAACTCTCAGGTAATGAGGCCAAATACTATGGCAGACGTAGGAAACACCTGCTTGCTTTTACCATTTCCTAGCCAGGTCAGATAGACATTTCTGTGTGCGCATAATTTATTTCTTTTTTCCCCACACATGTAGGAAGCTGTGGGGGTGACCTCAGGGATCCACCAGATGGGCAGCTGGGATATGGATGCACACCCAGCAGAGAAATGGTTCAAAGGCCACTTCAGAGTTCTATCCAAGCCTGGCACACTCCAGCTGGGCTGCTGCACCTGCACCAGATGAACAGTGACCACCATCGAGCCACTGTGCTGATCCATTGGTGATGGCACATCCTACATAATGCTAAATGCTTCTCTAGTCTATGTGACAGGTCCAAGAGCAAACACAAAGGGTCACGTAATTAACTTATGTGTGAATCTCACATGCTCAACACTTACAAGAGACACCAACTTGAAGCACAAATACACAAACCCTACCGTGTCTTCCTCTTCTTTTATATTTGTCATTTATATATGGATACAAATACACCACTCCATCTGGTTCTTGTGTTTCTAACCAAACTCCATGCTACAGAAGAAACTCCAGGCTTCAAAAAGCAGCTCAGACCCAGCACCCTCCTCTGCTCATGCAAGCAGAACAGCAGTCCCTCAGCAGGAGAGCAGAGTGCTGGGACTGGCACTGTTGCAGCAGGGAATAAAGGCGTTATTTTCCCCTGGAAATGCATCTCTAAAGCGATTCTAACTTCTGTTGCTGCAGCTTGCTCACACTTTAAAACTTGCAGTAGAACATTGGCCACAAATGGTGGGATTTAGTTCTTCTACCCATCGTTTTCCACAAAATACTCTCCTGGCTCAGGCTGATCAAAATTAGGACTTCTCTTTCATTACATCTTTGAAACCATTTCTTTTCTCTTGCACATCTCTTCCTCATCCTCTGTAAGTGGTTCTGTCTCTGTGGGTTTAGCACAATGATTTTCTCAGAACATGTGATCTACTTGCAGAAAGGGAAACGAACTCAGCTTTTGCTAACAAATCTTGGACATTTTGTACAGTCTAAGTACTTTGACATTTGTTACATCATTCACAGTCTTGAGGAGGAAGGGAGGAAAGAGAAATCCATGGGTTCTGCAAATCCACTTCATCAATGATAAAGCCATAAATAAATACACTGTCAATGTAGCATCATGAGTAACTGATTATTGTTTCTGCTGGGCATTCACAGAGCAAGAGCTATGCAGACACAAATGGAACTGTAAGTGTACAGTGTGGGTGGGTGCACACTCTGCAAACCAAACCAGGACCCCTCACTGCAGGTGCCTGCCAGACTGTCCAACCCACGTCAGGGACAAATGGCAGCAGTGTGTCACAGAAGGATGCGGAGAGAGGAAGGAGAAAGGCCATGTCTACAGTGCTGCACATCAAAGCACATCCATCCCACTGCTGTTTCCTACGTTATGAATGAGTAGCTCTTTAAGGCAGAAGAGAGACATTCTGTGGATCTTGGTGCTATTGGCTCATTGCACTCACATTGTTTCAGTGGCAGAGGACGAGGTACTTTTCTTCCTGAAGCGAGGTCTAAGGGTCCTAGGCGGTGCCTGCAGAAAAGCAAGACAAAACTTCAGTGGCATATGGGAAACATCTTTTTTTTCCTTACAACTCACCCATTTTTGTGGGACCTCTGTGATAAGGATCCCATTCCAGGCATGAAGTAATGGAGAAGCAGATTTTGGCCCTAAAAATCATTAATGAATGACTAGCTGAAGACTAATCTCTTAAAGAAACCTGTTGTAGACCCAGCTTGCACCAATGCCTTCCCCTCCAGTGCTTGCATAGAGGTGTGGCTAAAGATTGCTAATAACACAACAGTTGAAAGAGACAGAACAAACTGGTGCCATCTACAGCACCTCATGGATCAAGAGATCAAAGTGGTGGCAGGGAGCCAGCTCTGGTGTCTCCCAGCCCATCCTGCACTGTCCAACCCAACCACAACTCCTCAGAGGGTACAGCTCATGGCATTACAGAGCTGAAGGGGTCCCCAAGGTGAAACACACCTGGCTTGTAATTCTCATGAGGTAGAACTCTTAAAAATCAGCCTCTTGCTTGGAAAAGAGGCCAGACACATTGAAACGATTTTAGAAACCAGCTATCGGAACTCTGCCTTGTAGTCAGCTGATGCAAAGCTTTTACAAGGAGCCCTGAATGCCCAGGAGGAGGTAGACCAGCTCCATGAATCTGATTTCCTGTGGTTAACCTTGTCCAGACTCAGACAGACAGCAGTTAGGGTAGCAAACAAATGAAAGAAAAAGCCCTCATCTGCAGTGCCTACTTCTCTCAGAAGAGTTATGGTGTGGCTTTGTGCCTTGTGAGCTTCACAAGAATCGGTAATCAGATATTGTAACAGCATGGACTCTCAGTGTGGAGCGCTGACACAGCATCAAGTAACACTGCAAGGTGTGGAAGGCTCTTCTACTCCATTTACCTAAATATCCAAAGCCTTGTTTTCTTTAACAGCATCAACCTATTTACCTGTAAGGGCCTGAGAGGACCAAAGTGAGGGTTTTTGTCATTTCTGTTTTGCAGGACTTTCAAACACAAGACCATGCCATGTTTCTGCATTCCCGTGATGCAGCAAGGTATAAATATTCAGATAGACAAGGGACTGCGGCATGGTGAGGTTTTGTTTAGACTCCACCTAAATCTCCATTTTTTCTAGCTTGACTGTAAACCAAAGTAGTTTCTCAATGAGATGGGACTAATCCAACACTTCACCCCATCTTCCAAGCCTGAAATCTTACCCCAAGTCCCCACAGTGAATCCTCAACAGCACAACAGGTCTGGATGGGATGACTGTGCCCATAAAAGCACAGTTGGGGCAGAGCTGAGCAGCAAAGCTGCTTTGCATGGCAATAATGGATCCCACACCACACCTGACTCCATAGCTGCTGGCTTGGAGTAGCTATCAGTAAACCAGGAGCCCAGGGACACAGCCAGACAGCTAGAGCAGTACCTCCTACAGCTTGGGAGAAGGCTGCTCTTTGGGAAGCCATGTGGCTCTTAAAGCAAAGCTGTCATTAACTGCACAACAAAGACTCTTAAATTGGGAATGAACAGCCCTTTGGGAGGCCACTGGACAGCTCTGGGAGTATCCAGAGAGGCTGCAGCTTTCCATGGCTAGAACAGAGCAGCCCAGACTCTGGTGAAAGCCCACACAGGTAGGACAACCCAGCAGAAGGGATTGCACCTGCTCTGAGCAAACCACACCACTCTGCTCCGTCACACTGAGCCAAGGGAAGGAGGGAACAAACCAGATTCCCACAGGTGACAATCTCAGCTGCTGGCTGTGGCTCCATCCACCCTGCCCAGATCTGCCAGGAGTCTTTACCTACAGCATCTCCCAGGAAGGTTTTATTTCCTCCATAACAAAACATTGCTAAATTTGCTTTTGGCAAACCACAGAGTGACATCTGCATTTCCTTTAGTTCTTTTGTTTACATGAAGCAACTTAAAGTGTATTTAGTGAGTTCAGACCAAAGAGAGGTGTTTGTTCAGTTGAAGACTCAAGGAATGTCACAGAAGGAGGAGCCTTGACAATATGGAAGTACCTCAAGGGGTTGATCCTTCTTTTTGGGCCTTTTGTTCATGGATGCACAATCATTGTCTTCATCATCTGAGAACACTGAGCCTTTTGTTTCACAGTTTGTCTCAGGTGGCTTCTCATATCTATTGTCCACACTTATTTCACCTATTTAACACAGCCATTTACAGCCTAAACGTGAAGACACAGGATGAGGAAATCAGTGATGGTTTGGTCCACACAAATCAGTCACCTCACTGCAAAGTCATGCATCTTCCAGGGATTAATAGACAGAAGGGTCACACACATCACACTCTAATAATAGCAGCTGTGGGGTTAGAAATCAAAAGGCTCTTCTTTACAAAGCCATTATCAAGGCTATTTTGATTGTTTTACACAGAATCGAGACTACATTCACAGCCTCTGATGAGATTGATTTTTTTTTTTTTGTTCGTCTGCTCAGGGATAAATAAAATAACTGATTTCTTTAATTGCTGGTTCCATCCATAGCTCCTGCATCTACTGCTTCCTCTAGAAGGCTTCAAATGGGTACTTCTCTCTGGTGAGCACAGAGAGACCTGCCTGGGATGCAGAAATAGGAAACACAGCAGCACTAACAGACTTGAAGCTGAGAGTGGTCAAGGCAAGCACTCAGTCTGAGATCCACTGAAGTTCACAAAAAGCTTCACCAGGCATTGAATGGACCCTCAGCAAGTGCATGAGTTGCTGGAAGACCAGTGCAGGGAAAAGTCTCTCTTCTGTCACTCTGGAGTAAATGTGGTGGAGCATTAACTCTGCTGGTGGATCTGAAGGCAGTTTATTACCCCAAAACTACACACCACAAACACTTCCTTGGTGGTTTTTACCCTTGTAACTTACGGCACAATCTTTTTGTGTTACACAACACAATCCATTTGCTGCCTAAATAGACAGTAAATGAGAGAGTGTTTTTAATGTCCAGTCCAAAGGAAGAGGTACAGAAGAGGAAACTCAATATAACCAAGCTTCCTGCATGTCCAGTTTCTTACCAGCAGGGCTGGAGGTTTCTCTGTTTAACAGAAGGCTTTTTTGATTCCAAAACATGTCAGGAGTGGAAGTATTTTCTGTTTAGGTGGCATAAATGAGAATTACTGGGTCTATACTTAAATTGTTGCATGAACATACATAGAAATAATGCTCTGTGTCTTGTCCTAGCCTGACTGTAAGAGTCTGCTGGACCAAAGACTAAACCCTAAACACTGAAACCAAAGAGGATTCTTAAACATCTAATACTTACTAATCCATTTTGATTCTTAAAGCCCAAAAGAACTGAATTCTTCGACAGCTCTTTCAGCTGGGTAACAGACAGAGGGGAAATGATTTGGCTACAGCAACACGAGTCATGAGTAGGTCATTGGGGCTCTCTCCAGCGCCAAATTAAAGTCAGCAGCTAGTCGCTCTCAGCCCACAGGATGCAGCTGCTGCTCGAGACAGTAGCCTGTGCACACCATCCTCTGCCCACTGACCCCCTGTTTATACCACTTTATTGCCATTCACATGGGCAGGCTGGAAGACAGCACTGCAGGTTTTCAGGAAGAGCTGGAAGTTGACTTTTTCCCCAGCTGTACTGAAGGTGTTGATAGTCACGTTGCAGAGGAGTCTGGGGTAACGCTGAAATGTTTTTCTTCTATGTAGCACTGTAGTGTGAAAACTGCACTGTGAGGAGAATTAAATGTTCTCTAGACCACATGCAGAACAGTACAGGAATGTTTTGGTTTGCTATTTTATCCCTCCACTTGGGAAGCAGTGCAACCAGAAGCACTACTCCAGAAGCAACCTAGCTTAGACCCTCTTGGATGTGAAGGTTGTTCTTTGATGCCTCTTCAAAAGCCAAATCAAAATTTAGTCAAGTTCGGTAGCAGTGGGTCAGGACTTCTTTCAATGGCCTCACTGAGGTTTGCACAGTGGCCCAACAACACACCTCCAGCCATGTGCCACTGTGAGCAGACAGGGGCTTTTCCCATGGAAAAAGGACTTTGAATGGGACAGGATAGAGGGGTGTAAGAGAACCATAGTTAGGGTGTTCAGTGACAAGAGTGAGGAGACACTGGCTGCTGAGGCTGCTGAGAGCAGACAGGATCATGTACATGTGCCCTGCTCCCTTTCTGCTACAACCAGCTGCTCCATGGGAAAAGGAGACAGAAGAATTGTCAGCCTGGTAATGCTTCTGTGAATCCCATGGTTTTGCAGCATACATTGCCTTCTTCATTACTATTCTCTCTTTAAAATTGGATGCTGGGCAAAAAAGATACCAAGGGAGCTCTGCCACCCATGTCACCTCCACAGCAGGCAGAGTCTCCAGCAGGCTCTTCTGTTCTCTCCATCAGTCCAAGCATCACATCCATGTCCTGAAGCTGCTTCCATGAAGATCAACAGGACAGCTCAACCTCCAAACTGGCACATACTGTCTTGATTCCTGCAGCTGAGAGGTCTCTAAAGTCCACTGGAAGTTGGGCTGACACCCTCTTCTTCCCTGCCCTACCTCATTGTGAGTGGGACACTGAAAACCAGCCAGATGGGAACCAGTTTTGCTTCAGCCTCACTGAACTGCAAAAAGGAAGATGGGCTAACCCAGGCCTTTCCACTACTTTTCCGGCCCTTGATGAGAACAGATCTTGAATACACAGGGCACTTTCCTTAAGACCTGGAACAAGAAGGGAGGATTCCCTGCCCATCCTGCCTCGGGAAGGACATTGTTATTGTTTGTTCGTCTGCCTTGTATTGATCTGCCTGACTTCGGGGTGCCTGACTTTGTCCCATAATGTGGAAGCATTATGCTGTTGTGGGATGGCAGAGAACTCTGAAGAGTGGCTGCTGTGTGAGCCCCAGCTCTGAAGTTGGTTGTTATTTTTTGTGAATATGGTGATGACATGATAAAAAACTGATTTTCTGATGCCAAGAGAGTGAGTAGAAATGTAAAGCAAGGGGTTAACCAGAAAAACAAACACACATGTGAGGAACTGGTGAGAAAGGACATGGAGGTTTAAAGTGAATGAAAGGGTTCTGGGACACCAAGGTTTGTTACTGGAGAAGATAAAGACTGAGGAGCAAACACATTGTCAGGGCTGGAGCGTGCGTTTTGAGGACAGCACTTGGCCTTGGGTAACCTCCTGTGTGTTTCTAAGAGCCATCTTTGTGACCTTAGGCTGTGAGGACTCAGGTCACTATCAGATGTCCCCAAAGCAGCAGAGTCAGCAGTGTGTGCTGCTCCAGGGAAGCAGCCAACAACCCCAGGGACTGTCACAGCCAGGAGGTGGCTGTGTAAAAACATGGATTGTGCACCAGACCCTTGCCCTGACTCTGTGTGGAAGACTCTCACTCCCCATCCCAGGGCAGGCTGTGTTTCAGCTGTCTCCACCTGTTATATTTCTGGCTCCTCATCTTTGTGTGGAGGGGCTGAATTGCTGCAGAAGTGGGAAATGGGCTGGTGTTCCAGGACTAAAGCTGCTGCTGCCTCTTGCAAACACCTTTTCGGTGCACAGACCAGGTTACACTACTCTGTCCACTAAAGCAAGACAGAATCTGACTGTAACAGTCTAAGGAAATGGACCCCTTAATTCCAGTTCCTATCACACTATCATAATTCCTCCCAAGGGAACTGATACAGCCAACACATTGTGCGGGAAGCCCTGAAAATGGGCATGTTTCTAGTTAAAGTAGACATTTGAGTGCTCTGCAGAGTTGGGATCTGAGCTGTTAATGCACCATAGGGAACAACCCAGCATGGACCAGGAATTGTAGGGCCAGATCATTATAACTTTTGGTCTCTGTGATTCAACAAGGCTAAGAAATCTCACTTGCAAAACTCTTTCTACAGCAATATCTGGGATTCAGTAGTGTGCTGTGTTTTTCTGCAATCACTTTGGTTCAGACTCTGGTCCATGCTGCTGTGTAAATCTGTAGTAAATTCCTGTGGATTTTCATGAGTACAACAGAAGTCAGGACCTGGCCCACTCTAAGTAAAAGTGAGCAAATGACTTTGATACTGATCCTCTGAAAGATCTGGACACTTAAATACAGTTACAGTAGGAATCGGGGAACTTTGAGAGAAATTGGACCTCCCCTTATTTTGCTGGGCACAATACTTCTTCCTCCTGTTAATTCCTCAGGAGCAATGGGGAAAACCACAGTCACAGACTACTCAAACCAAGAGTGAGGTATTGTATTATTGTAATGGAAGGTAAAGTCACTCCAAAGTTAAGCCTTTCCAGGGGATCATTCATATTAAGAGGTTTGCACACCATTTAATAAGCACAGGAGAACAGGTATTTATTATACGATGGCCATCAGCTTCTTTCCCCTGCAACAAAGATAAATTCACCATCATTTCCAAAAGACATTGACCCAAGTCCTGTACTTCCCCAGCAGTTTTCAGTGCCAAATCAAGGAGTTAGGAGCAGCAAACTACACCAGCACACACTGCCCAGGAGCCACCAAACAGAGGCAGACATCCTTTCCAAAGCTGGAGTCAAATGCAACCAAAGCAAACAAGCCTAATCACATCAACAAAGTCATCCGTTAATGAAAACACATCCCACAAATGAGTGAGTTGTTAAGTGCTAGTCTATTCCAAACACCTCAGAGGAAAATTCATGCAATCTGTAACACTTACATCAGAGTCCCATAATATTTACATAGAGAAAAAGAAAGAATAAACTGTTAGGAGAAAACATTTGGGTGCAGAGGGGGAAGGAACATTGTTTCAGAACACAGAAATATTCATCCTTGCTTTTATCGTATCTGTCATTCAGCTGGAGTTTATTAAACAACAATTAATATTTTAACTTTCTACTGATAAAATGCAAATGTACGTAAAAAACTACTGATTTTCTGTGAAATGTTTTTCTTCCCTGAAATAACCAAAAATAAATATGAAACTATTTTTAAATCTCAAAAAGATAAGATCACAAATTGCCATTCAGAAGTACCAGTGCAAAGTGATCCAACCCACCGTGTAAAAATTTGCTTCAGTGTTTAGTAAAAGGAAATTTTAAGGAACCAAATGCCTAGAGCAACAGAAAATTGTTTTTTCTTTAAGTTCAATAAGGTTAAAAAAAATCCCCCGAATGAGAGCTGGAAGCAAAACTGGCTAAGAACCAAAATAAAACCACCTACACTCTTTAACTGAATTAGTTCAGAGATGTACAATCAGCCCCCTTGACACAAAGTCAATTAGTGTTTTTAAAGCACTTTCCACTGTAATAACTCATGTGCAGTTCACAGCACACCAGAAAGAAGGGGTTGGATTCAGCTAATAGACCAATAAGGTGATTTGTTTAAAACACAATTAAGTGGATGTCCCATGGAGGTCCTTGGTGAGCTGCACTGCTGGTTGTGTGCGATCTGTCACCTTGTGGAGCACAACCCTGCAGTGCACATCCAAACAGGCCCATTCATCACTAATGTCCCTGCACATTTCTTACACTGCCTAAGGCTTCTGATCAGCATTTTAGTATTAAATGCCCCCTCGAGTACTTGCAGTCCCAACAGTTCTCCTGATATACAGCTGATTCTTCAATTCATGATAGATAAATTTATTCTCTGCAAGAATTAAAATGGTTTCTCCCTCTCAACCATGCCCCAGGTCTTTGCAACAGCACCTAAGAGATGTTAGTTGAGAGAACACCACCAAACGTAATATTTGTTACTTCTTAAATGCCAATCCCAAGCAAGATTGTTTAATACTGAACAGAGTTTAAGCAAAAAGACACTGCCAAAAGACAAACAGATATCCCTGGAGATTTTCACTTTGTCCTCTCTGAAGGGGAGAAAGAGCTCTTACATAATTGTACTGTTCCTGAATGCTGCAGTCTGACTTTCCACAGAACACAAAGAAGATAAATCAGAAACTCGGGTAAAGACCTGGAAGGAGTTCCACCAGCAAAGGCCTGGCCCTGAACAAAAGCAAGAGGAGCTGGCATAGGAGCTATCAAAGAGATGTGCTGGGGTACATCTGTCAAACAGGCTTGTATTTTAGTGAAGCTGCCCAGAGCAGGGGAGGGTGAATGTCCTGAATTGTATCAACACTTTGTCATGTGTGGAACGTGAGGCCAGCGGGAGCGATCCAACCGGGCAGGAAAGGGCTCTCCTGAGAAGCCCCCACTGCTGACAGGGACAGACCCTCTCCATCAGCACCCAGCCCACCACCACTGCTGACAGGGACAGCTCCAGCCCAGGGGGATCAATGCACACTCCATGACACCTGCAGGCCTCGTCCTCATGACACCTTCTCTCAGGATATCCTCTAGGGAGCAGAATGCTCAGAATTTTGCTCCACCAGCCTGTGCTCTGCTATGAGCTGTGGAGGTTTTTGTGAGGCAGACAGTGAAATAATTGAGTTTTACCTGCAAGAGCATTAAGGCAACTACTCCTGCCAAAAAGGCTGTACCAAGGCTGTAAAGCAGACTTTAATATTCCTTCTTGAGGTAAGGCTTGACTATCTGCCCATTTAGATTATAAACATTTTGGAAGTGAGAACTGTTAATGATGGGACTCTGAAATTGGCTACACAAAAGTTTGCACCAAGGAAAGACGAGTGCCAATAGCTCAAGGCAACTCAGTCCTAGCTAAACAAAATTAGATTCTTTCTTCCCCCAGCTTTTTGTGGCACTGAAAAATGTTCACATGACGTAGTCAGCTCTCCAAGCTACCAAAGATGCACTTACAAAGGAGCATTTTAATGGCAGGCCACTGTCTGAGAGTGCATTAATGCATCTATTGCCTTGGAGACAGAGAAAGGGCAGCCTGTGGAGACAGAATGAACCCTCTATGACAGAGCCTCAGCACATCCCTATTGACGTGGTCTAAGGGACTGGATGATGTTGGAGAGGGGGGCAGGAATAGTAAAACAAGCCAATGTGAAAGACAGGCACGCAACAGCAACTAGATCAAAATTACTTTGGGTCCAATTCATAGACGTATTGGACTGATTGCTGCTTTAGCATCATTAAATTACTTTCCTAAGATTAACTCATGACTGTTAAGCGCATAAGGATTCAGTGATTCTTTTTATAACACTTTGAAGTCAAATCCATAAAATTGGTTTATGCTAAAATTGGAAGGATTGTAATAGAATGCCCTGTGAATACAAGTATTTCATGGTTGTTTTAACAGTTATCACCTTAAACACGCTTCGTTGTCCTGCAGAGTGGCACACTCATCCAGAAGAGGGAGGGTAACAAATCAAATATGAGGGTGGGTTTGCCACCCATGCAGGGTGCAAGGAGGCTGTGTCAGGCTGGAACCATCAACCTCCAAGCACCAACATTGCAGAGAGCTCTGGCACCAGGTGCAGGGCTGTGGGAAGGCACAGGTGGCTGCAGCACGGTGGCAGCACTGTGATCCTTTAGTCCCTCTGCTTCTGTCTCCAGGTTGATTAGTGTGCAAAATAAACAAAAAGCACATGAGATGAAAAGAAAAGGAGTTATCAAGATCTTTTGCCTCCACGAACATGAGATGCTGCCAGTCTGTATTTCTTTTTTCTCCCCAGACAAGCTGCTTGGCAGTCCCATCCTCTGGCATGCCCAAATTGGAGTTCTCCCACTCCTTTCATCTGCCACTGGGAAAAAATGCAGAAGTGATATGTCTGGGCTCTTAGCAACCAAGCTAACTGGCACAGCACTGAAAAGACCACCGGCAGCTAAACCATTCACTGCACTCTGACGTTTGTAAACACAAGAAACGCTGGGGACAGTGGGGACATTTTTCAAAAACGGTTCTGCCAGAGACTGAAGCTGTAAGAGTCTGTTCAAAGCTGTTTTTTCATACCAGGGTCTGCTACTGGGCTTTGCTACATACCCTGCTCATCCCAAACACAAATGCCCTCTCCACTAATGGAGAAATGTGCCAATCCTTAGGGAACAGTGCAAAACACGGCTGGGACTGAGCAGGGTTTACTCTTGCTGCATTCTCAGTGGATTTACACCAGCACGGGGGGACACAGGGCAGAGGAGTTAGACTGCACAGCAAGGACATGGCACATCCTCTAGAAGAGAAAGGAATGAAGTTCTTCTCCAGAGAAACAGTTGCCATCCTTGGGTAACACAGGTCAGTGAAGCACTGCAATTCTTGCCATCAGCTCACACACACACAGCACCCAAACCTGCTCACAGCCTGGCCTTCCCCTGCTTTGTTCCTCTGGTGTTAGGAAACCCAGTGAGCAAGAGCATCAGGAGCAAGCCAGGCTGGGGAATGCAGCCATGCCCAAAAGGGATGCATGGATACCAGGACACAGGAAATCCAGCACTCACCTCTGAGGAGTCGGCATACCGAGCAACACGTGCACACTGAAAGAGGAGCTGAGAGTTAGGAACTCATCAGGTGAAGCCACTCACTCTTAGAAAACACTTGGAGCCATTTTGAAGTGGACTTCAAGGTCCTTATGTGCACAGGGAGATGAGTCTCTACTGACCAGCATGGAGTACAGACTCAGGAATGTGCCTCATCCCAGGCTGTGTCCATATGGGTGTTAGGGATGGGGTTAGGTACAGCTCCCTGGCTCTGTTCTCAGACCACTGAACAGAAGTAACTCCTGACTGGAGGGACCTGGGAGCATGGATAAGCAATGAGAGTGTGGATAAGCAATGGCTAACACAGTGCAAAAGGCTGTATGTATAACAAACACACGGTGCAATACTGGGACTTTTAATTCTATGTGCCTGGATTTTTTTTCAGTAGATTTAGACTTCTTGTAGAAGAAGTCTGGCTGCTGCAATCACTCACACAACTTCTAAAAAAGTTATCCACAGATCCCTTATCTTCCTAAGGGAAGAGCAAGCAGCCTTGAGTCTCTCCTGCTCAGAGGAATGGAGAGAATCGGAAAGCACGCTGTCCATTTCTGCTTTGAAATCATTCCAGATGAGAATGATCTCAGCCTGGGGCAAGCTTAAGCAGAAAGAACACTGAGTTTGGGCAATACAGAGGGTGGCTCCACTGTGATCCTCTGGCCCAGGAAGCATCAGCTCTGGACACTGACTGTCCTGTGATGCAACACAAATTAAGGCAACACTATAAAGTTAAGAAGTGCAAAAGGTCTTTGCTATTAATAAGGGCACATCTGTATATGGATTGTTACTGGACATTTGCCAGAACGACGGGATTACCTTGAAAAATATTTGGAAATATTGTTCTGGAATTGACAGTTTTCCATAACAATGAGTAGCCACATGACAGTTACAGTTCCCAAAGGAAAGAGGCAGTTCTGCCTGTGGAAAAAGCACAGGTCGGAACAGGCATCGAAGTGAAAATGTCAGAGTCTATCATCTGGGTGCCAGGACCATAAACTGAGAAATGGTGAACCAAGAGGGAAGTGTAAAATCAGATGAAGAGATGGTAGGCCTGCTACTTGGAGGAAGGGATTGTGGTGTGGAGAAAGAGATCACAGTGCGTCCTCGATGCCTGTCAAAGGAAGGTGTGCACGTTTCCCTGGAGCAGTGATGATACCTCATGGAATGTGCTGTTTTTCAGGTTTGCAGCCACCCTCAAATCATGGCAAAAGCAGCCTCTGCCTCTTCGTGTTATCTGGATGTGGCTTTTGACTGGGTGAGAGGAGGAGGACAAGGGTCTTTCTGTGGGATGAGTGTGAATACACCTAGAGCCCACTACGTGCTGAGCAGTCCCACGCCTGCAGAAGGACCATCCTCACAGCAGGACTGCACAGTGGATAGGCACCACTGAAAGGCAACAAAGACAGCAAAAGGTAGAGGGGGGAAAAAAGTAGCAAAAGGAAAAGGAGCAATTCCCCTTGTGTCAAAGGCAGCTCTTGCTTATTCTATTCCTTGGCCTCATAAGACTCTTCAGCAGGCAGAAATAAACCTTTTCTGTGTCTGCATGAGGTTGTGACCAAGTGCCAAGCCCTTCACACAGTGTCAAGAGGGGATTCAAAGAGTCACAAATCCATCTAACCAGCACCACTTACATTATAAAAATAACAATAGTGGAAATGAAACAGGCTGAGTTCTGTAGCCAGCCTTTTGGCTGTAGCCTGGTTCTGCAGCCAGCTTTTGGCCACAGCCACAGCCCACTGGTGTCAGGAGAGCCTTTTCATGTGCTTCAGTGGGCTTGGAAACATGCCCAAGAGTTGTGAAACCAGAATGTGAACTGCTGCTGGTGCTCACTGGGGGACTGGGGGGTTTAATACCAACAAAATTGAATTTTAGCAATCTCTTCTGTGCAGGGAAGACAACAGAACTCTCTCTATCCCCTGTCTGTCCAAATCACTTTCTTTCAGATATCATATCTGCTCTCAAACATGGTCACACAACAAGATTAGAAACACCAACACCAAGTCCCACATCAGGTCTGGCTGTGTTTCCTTTGCTCAGGGAATGGGATCCATCTAAACAACTGTAAGCTCAACCTAAAGAACCCTCTCTTGTCTTTGCCTCACTGCTGTAAGTCAGGGTGTGCTTCCATATGCCACTTGTTCAGCAGCAAAGCTGGCTGAAGGAGCTTTCAGCTCCTGGCCTCTGGATCTCACATGTCCCTCAAAGTCTCCCAAAATAGAAATCTTGGAGGCTCCCAATAAGGCAGATTAGCAAATTTGCTCAGGTTAAAAGTGATCCCTCAAATACAGTACAAGAAAGTATTTTTAATCTGCATAAAATTCAAGATTTTTTCCTCTGAATTCACAGCTCTCTGCTACTGGATGGCTTGGACTGTTCCATCACCTCACCACCAAGAGAGATTATGGGCTAACAGAATCACACCATGGCTGTGGGTTGGAAGGGACCTTAAAGATCACCTTGTTCCAACGCCCCTGCCATGGGCAGGGATGCCTTCCACTAGACCAGGTTTCTCCAAGCCTTTTCCAACCTGGCTTTGGACACTTCCACAGATGCTGTCAGGGGCAAGTGAAGCCCCCTCAACAACATAATGGTAATGAAAATAACAATAATAATAATAATAATATAAAACCCAAAGAAACCCTCTTCAGCTTAAAAGAGAAAAGATCAGTGCCTGAGGAAGGCAAAGCCACCATTTCTGGCTGGTATTTGCAGCAGACCCAAGTGGGGTCAGCTCTCAGCATCCTCCATAACAGGTCCCCTGTGATGACAGAGGTTTAGCTTTTATTGGCTAATTTAGTTATCATGCATTTTTGTGTTGAGACATCATTGTTCCAGCTATACCTTAATTCTAACCATATGACTTTCAGACCATTCATCAAAAAGGGATGGTGATTTTGGTCTACTTTTCTTTCCTGAGTGGTTAATCTAAAATTCCATAATAGCAGGGGCCGTTACCCCTCAGAAACTGAGCTCTGCTCTCTTATCAGTCAAAGAAAATACACCAGGTAAGAACATGGCTCTGTGTTCTTCACTGTAAGCATAACCTTTAACTCCAGCCCTCAGCTAATTCCCTTAATTAGTGTGGTCACAAAGAGATCAAGGAGCAGGCACAATTCTAGCTGGCAGCAGTCAAGGACAATCAACATAAGCCTTCTTTGAATTATATAAAACTTTAGTTTTTGTTTTGGGAATCATTATCCTCTTATTTTGAGGTTTCTCTTAAAACACTAGAAATAAAACACTTGCAAAAGGAAAGGGTAAGATGTTTCCTTTTTTGTTGTGTCTTTTTTTAATGTTGCTAACATAATTTGTGGATTGGCAGTGGGACTAGGATGGAAGGAAAAAAGAGAGGGAAACACCTCTAAATAGCAAAAAAAAAAAAATCAAACCAAAAAGATCTACTTTAAGTCTGCTTTGGGTGACAGGTTGCTGACGTAAGAGGTGATAGAGCATCAAGAAAATAGAAGTACAATGCAGTTTAAAAAGAGTTGCCTATTTAAAATGTGAATACCTTCATGCCAAACACATAGTCTGAGGTATTTTTGCTGACTCCATCTGATGTCACACTGACTATGTCCCACTATCTCTAAAGCAGGAGAAAAAAGAGGAGTTCAATGTTTCTGTGAGGCAGTGGGGACATCTGACAGGGACATTTATGTCATCTGAGGGCTTTGAGACAGGAGAAGGAGCTGTGTCTGTAGTGACTGCTCATGCACATTCTCATATATTCATATATTACACGTATATGTAGCACACTAATGGGCAGAGGCAAATTCTGTCTGTCCCCTGCTTATGTCCAACTCTCCAGCTAAACAAATATGAAAGGTGGAATGATGGAACTATGTCTGGGCTTTGTGTGCCCAGAGCAGTGTCATCTCACCAGACTATGGCCCTCAGGATGACACAATTGGGCTGACACATCACATTCTTACACACACACACACGACAGCTGACTCTGATCTATTCTCCCCTCCAGACATTCTGACTACATACAAAATGGTGCCCACACAAAACAGCACCAGGTCTGGAGAGACCAGAACTGTATTTTTCACTTAACGTGATTAAAAGTGAGAGCAAAGCTGTGGTTGGAGTCTCTCACACAGCATGATACCACCACCAGCAAGTGGAATCGCCCTCCAGAGGACTCTGTCCGTATTCTCTGCAGGTGGAGAAACAGGGACCTCAATGAAATCACCAAGTGAGATGGGACAAAGGTCTTGGAAGATTTTGCAAATTTGTGCAGTTTTCATTTTTAAAAAAATAAACACAAAATCTCAAATTACTTGGATCCAAAAATTTGTGATAAACACTTAGGCTCAGTTTGAAAAGTTCATGAACAATTTTTCATAATTGTTCAAGGAGAGATCCTTGTACAGTAACAAAATTAAAAACTGTGTGTTAAGACAGGGGTTCGTGGCCGNAATTTTTCATAATCGTTCAAGGAGAGATCCTTGTACAGTAACAAAATCAAAAACTTTTCTGTATCTTGGTCAGGTGAGCTGACTTTTCTGTCTTAATAGCAAAACTACAATGGCTGCTCTGCTCAACATGGAATTAAGATAACTGAATTATGCTTTACTTTTGACATTATTTTGCTCTAAATATGTGATTTTTTAAAGACTTTTATATTCTGTGTGTGAACACTTTGTTTTCAGATTGATTACTTTTAATCACAATTACATTTAATCACAATTAAATGGCCTGCATCAAAATAACTCCCTTTTGAAGTTAATAATCTATGATGATATCAAGAAAAGTGTACATAAGACCTTATATAAAGATGAGAATAAAACCACTGTGCACCAACATTTCAGTTTACCCATAAAGAAAATGTATTCAACAGATAATGTTAAAAAAAAGAAGTCTGATTCTCAGAATTTTTAAAAGGCTCTTTAGGAAAGATGAGACAAGACATTTCTAATATATTCCAAAACTAAAGCAAATTAGAAGAGGTAGCAACTACAGAGGCTTGAAATACAGTGAGTGTTTGCACAGACCTCAACACACACAAGTTGAAACTGCTGAATTTCTGACTTGCCAGCATATGTTTCACAAGCTACCAAGTGCAACACGCCTGCAACTTTCCGTGGTTTCTCATCACAGCACTGGAGTTGAGTGATCTTTGGTGGTGTGTGGGAATCCCAGAAGCCATCTGGAGCCACCTGCTTGGGATAACCCTCCATGTCTTAATTTTTGAGATCTAATCTGCAAAGCTATCTCCAATTAAATGTTTTGGATTTGGACTCAAAAAGATTTCTTTAACCAAGCTTGAAATAAATTTTTTAACCGAATCCTCAGGAATGGATCTTATTCATGACACTTCTTCCATTTGTTCTTTCAGAATTAGAAAACAAACCACTGCCCTTAAGAGACACAGTTTTTCCAGCTCAAGATGCAAGGACTGAGTCTGGCTTCCCTGCACACTCAAGTCCCATCCTTGGTACCAGCCAGGAATAGTAACCATCAAATGATGATTCTGTTTTTTTCTCCTAAGTGCTAAGAGACTCAACAGCCTGTCTGTGTCCTGGGAATTCTGGTATGTGCTGCCTGCAGTGTCTGTTTCTCTCTGTTCCTGCCAAGGGCATGACTTCATTGAACGGTGTCATATTCCAGACAACACAACACTGAAAATAACACTGGCACTTACCTGAGCTGCCAGTGCCTTCTGATGCACTTCTGGATGGTTTGGGGTGGCTCTGTTTGCTGCTTGTTCGTACAGTGACTGAAGGAGGAACAGTGCTGCTGCTGTCTCCACGAATCGTCGAGAGATCCTGCATGCTAAAGCTCCGTAGTCTCTCAGACAGAGCTCCCTGTCCCTAGTTAAACAAGCAAGTAAACAACACAAAGTTAGATCCAACATTTTGAGACTATTTTCACTCTTGCTCTTTGAAATCCATCGGGACAATAGGAAGAGAGGAGAAAATTGCCTGGTCCAGTAACCTAGAGATGGCAAAAACTAGTTGCTAAAAGCATCATTCTCTCTCTTGGATCTTCCTTTTGGAGTTCTGTGAAAAACATCTCTGATTCTTCACTGCAGTGACTTGAGCCCAGAGCAGCCTTGGCCATGTGTAAAGGAGCAGGATGTTGGTGTATCTTTCTAGTAGGTACTTTTCTTCACTAGGAATAAGTCAAACAGATGCTTGGCTTCGGAATCACAATTAAATGGCCTGCATCAAAATAACTCCCTTTTAAAGTTAATAATCTATGATGATATTCACCCAGCCATTCTCAGCAATACACAACATTTCCAGAACACAGAAAATTTGAAATTTTAAAGGAATAAAAAAATACTGTTAAATTCCAAGAAATATAACAATGCTTTTTTTCATGCAGCTTAAGGAAGAAAGTAATGCAATATTCTTCTTTCTTTTTACACTAATTCTCAATCTGACAACAACGATATTCCTTGGCAAAAGGAATGCAACCATTCTTCATAAAGGATGGGTTGGTTAAATGGCACTTTCCATTAAAACTGCATCCCATCAAAAGGTTGACTCTGTAACCCTCATGCCACAGCACAGCCATAAAGTAGGAACGCCAGAAAATTCAATCCATACAGAATGATAGGACTGTTGAGGTCAGAAAAGATCTTTAAGCTACATTAAATGACATTCAGAATATAAATTGCATAACTGATAAAAATTACATTTGCGTTTTAATATTTTGTTGAGGGGGGAGGATCTGAAAGATACTTCATAGCATATAGTCTTTAAAACAATACCTAAATGAACACATTGAGCCTGATTCTAACATTCTTTCTGCAACTGTAAATTAGGAAAAATTCAAGGGATTCTTTGCCTGAGATGAAATCAGAAAGATAGCAAATAGCAGACAGTAAATACTGTCCTATTTAACAAAAAGCTAAGGCACACAGTAGCAATTCACCAGCCACTTTCATCTAGACCTGTATTTGTCCAAGCAGCACAACCTGACCACTGCCAGAGGACTTAGGCTGGGGCTAGACCAGAACATATCAATGCTCCCTTCTGGGCTGCAGTTTTGAGTATCCTGACCCAGTGTGCAGGTCAAAGCCAGTGGAGAGTTCACTCTGGTGCTGGCCTGGCAGAGAGAAAGGACTTACCCTGAATATCTACAATTGAAGGCAAGACTGGACACATTCTTCGCTAAAGCTGTTAGGCAACACTACCTGTCCCCTATGCACTGGCATTGATCCATTGGGAAGGCAGTGCAATAATTTACTTACTGATTTATCAACACCACTTCAGAAATTCTGCATGCACAGTAAAGGAAAATCAGTGCCTCTACGTCATAAAAATTCCTTAACACCTTACTTTTAGGGTGTGTAAGTAGAGAGGGCATCAGATGCTTCTAACTACAATCACTGTGACAGTCTGCACTTTTTACATTCAAGGAAAATGACAGACCAGTAATCTCCCAACTGCTCAGCCGGAAGCTTTTTGTACAATAAAATTGGATTCAAACTTCCTTCTCAACTCCACATTTAGCTTTCCTGCAGACTGTTACAGAGAAGCAGCAGGCTTACTTTGCTCTTTCCCACTAGCCTATTCTACTTTTCAAAGTATTTTAAATGGATGGGGCTTCTTTGCTTATATACCAAGACATACTATGCTGCCAATTTCATATGCATGGCAGTGGAGTCCTGAAAACTCATGCTTTGCTAAACTCTCACATCTGCCATTGCATTCTCCAACCTGGCACAAGAGTGGATGCCTGAATTTTGGCTGTTCCTGCCAGTGGCTGAGCCACTCTTGGGGTATGTTCTCACTCCATGAGGCATCTCCAGTTAATCCTCTTGGGCCAGTGTAAGGTACATTTACTCTGTAAATGTTACTGGGCTGGTAACTGTAGTTGCCTTGGATGGCTGGTCAGCTGGGTGAGAGCTCAGTGCAGTTCTGGATGGGTTTTGGAGCTTGCACTGAATTCCTGCACAGACACCCTATTCTCAGTGACTGATTCAAAGCCAACACAAGATATCTTACCCTGCAGCCTGATTACAACAGACAGATCTACAGTGAGAGCAAGCTGAGAGCAAGCTGACCATTAAATAATACTCTGCTATTGCAGAATGACTGGGCCAGCAAAAGCCAGAGGGTTAGCAACTGATGAACTGCTGTAACTTGAGTGCTGTATTCCTCCCTCACCTCCAGCTCAAGTGTCAGCAGGGCTCAGGCTTTTAACCTCCCCCCAGCTGCTCTGCTCAGCCAGCTAACCCAAATTCCATTTCATTCCAGCCAGCAATTTATGTATGTGGACCATGAGTCAGGTTAGAGATGAGATTCATGTGTCAGACCAGCCTGGCAGGGAAGATGACACTAACACACTGAAAATGAAGAAGATGTGTTAATATTCTTGCACTGCACCTTGTGATATAGCAGCATAGAATGATCAAAGGGCCCAGAGAGAGCTTTGAAACAAGGGCCTGATATGTGCCTGTCATCTGTGGGTCTGTTACATCAGCATGTAATACAGAGCCTTGAGCACAGACGGAAGCAGCTGAGCTAAACAACTTTGATTTTCTCCAGGAAAAAAAAATTAAAATTGCCTTTTCTTAATTTTTGCTTTAATTTAACCTGAGTTTCTAACAGCAAAAATAAAGATTGTTTATAAAACAGGTAATAGCAAAATATTACTCTTACTGTTCCTACCATTCTATGAAACAATTTGTCCAAATATCAGAAATGGCAAGTGAAGGCACTGAACACCTGTGAAAACCTGCAGAGTTCCATTCATTTTCTTTCCAATTTTTGCATCTTTGGTCTTTGTAGGGATAGACTTGATTTAGTTGCTCCTAGAGCAGAGTATAACACTCACAATTCTTTCCCATATACCACATTTTTACTTGACCCCAAATAGAAACGTGACAGAATCAGGATGGTTTCAGAGTAAAAGGGAAAATAACATTTACCAACCTTTATTTCCCTGCCACATAAGCAGCTGGTGTATATGAAAACACACTTGAAAAGGCAGCATGCCAAGGGTTTGCACTGTTATGTTTTAGAAATAAAGACTTTATCCAGATGTAATGCTTATTATTCCACAAAAAGACTTATCATTTATTAGCAAAATAAAAGAACAAGTCAATAGCTTTATTTCTCAACAGAATAGATTTAGCACAGCACATATTTTGGGCTGTGTTTCATTAACACAATCATGTGGAAGATGAAGAGCAGCTGTTTGGGGATTTTTGTTTACTGTTGTGGCCATGATCATGCAGATGCTCTTCCAACTGCTACAGACATGAGAGATATCCCAGGAATTTCAGCACAGAGAGAGGATCCTGAAGCTTTGCCTACACTACAGGCCAGAGGCCTGTCTGCAGCACATCCACACAGATCTGGGCTAGTTTTATCCTAGAGACCATGACAGCAGTACTATCATGATAGCAGCTGTAGTAACACCTTTTCACTGTGTCAACAGCAAAACAGCTCGATGTTATTACACAGCCTTCTGAAAACTGTGACTGGGAGGGCTGTGGGATTAAGGATGACACCACCTCTCTCTTCCTCACTGAATTGCAACAATCATCAGGATGACTGTGCTGGCAGTGTGGGACCTGTGTTTTGGGGGCTTTAGAGGACACAAGCATGAAGAAGTGCTGGAAAACTGAGCCTTAACTTCCCTGGGCACAAGACTCCCTGCCTAGACTCAACTTCTATCTCATCCAGTTTCTGTTAAGACATGGACCATCCCTGCGGGCATGGCACTTCTGATCTGCAGATGATGATTTGCTAGATGGTGAGATTTTGGTGGCTACAGGCAGGAACCAGTGTCTCTCTGTTCTCTGATCACTATGGTGTATCTGCCCCCAAATTCATCTGATCTTGCCCATAGGTGAAGGTATAGCACAAACTGAAAGTGGAGCTCTTCAGGCTACCTTTCCCTCTTCTTCCCCCAGGATCTACCAACCTCACAAGTTCTCCTTTTACAGGGAAGATCCAGGGTTCAGTGCTATTGAAAAGGATAAAAGACAAATACTAAAAAGGACATGGTAGTATTGCTGCCCAGTCACAGCTATCACTTGGTATCAACCTAATTTAGATTCATGACTGCACCACCAGTATGAGGGCATTGGCCATCAACACAAACTGCAGAAGCTCATTTGTGATTCTAAGCAACGTTAAAGCTCCCATCCATGTGGCACAGTAATTAATCTAAAACTAATTTAAGTATATATGCCTGATTTGGTCAAAATGACAGCTGTAGCATAGACATTCCTTCCTCACCCACATTCTCTCCTTTTTGCTTTAAAGAGTAGGACAAAACAGTATTAAAACACTCAACTTGCAAAGCCAGCAACCTGCACTCTGCTTTCCCCTTCATGTTGCAGACATCACCATCATCATCTCCAGAAACAAACATCAACCTCTATGGGCCCAGAGCACAAACACTGATGTGATCAGTATTTGCCTGGAAGGATCAGAAATTCTTTCAAAAACTGACATCTGCATTGTGACAAGCACTGTAAAAGGCACTCCATCAGAAAGAGCTGAAACTGTCTTAATTTCTTTACCACTTTATAATCAGTCTCTGCATTCTTATTTGAGCTAAAACTTTTTAGAGGGAGATGCATTTAGGAGTCTGGGAAAAACTGGAATGTATTCCATGCATTCGATGGAACTATTCATTATAAATATTTCACGTATGTAGGTAGTTAAAGCTAAAGTAAATAAAATTAAGCACATAATTTAAAAATCTGCAATTTATATAACAGTACCATTAAATATGATCTAAATATAAACAAATAACAGTGTCTAGATTTTATCATTCCTTCAGTGTGAAAATATGAAAGAATTCTGAACACATTATTTAGGCTTCAAAACACCTCTAATATCCACAAATTCCATTTTGCAGCTGTGGAAACTATGACACAGCATGACAAATCAGGAACCCAAAACTGCCAAGTCACAAAGGAGAAGCTTTTAATACAATCAGTGTTAATGCAGGATGGCACCTCCTGGCCTTTTGCATCTTCAGATCAGCAGTCAATGGGCAAGCAAGGGAACACTGAGTCACACTCAGCACGCTTCCAGCACAATACTCAATCTGTTAATGTTCTCCTCTCTTTTTGCTGGAACTGTGGTTAGTAGTACTCCTCCACAGATGTCTGCATGCATGTTGCAGCCTCCGTCCTGCCAGTGTCCACTACAAGGTGTAGTGCATGTTCCCAGGATGGCAGTAACGCCTATGGTGTCAGCAGGACTGCCCCAACCACACCTGTCAGAGATCCTGGCTTCAAAAGCTTCACTGCAACCCCAACCATCCTCACAGGGACCACAGCAGAGGGAGAGAGGCTCCCTTCATCCATTAGTGAGAACACAACAGCAAACACAGCAGCTTGGCCGATGAAGCAGCAACCACCTGAGTTAAAGGAGTGTTCCATGTACAAATCTCCCTGCCTGGCTGCTGGAGTCTCTTCGACTGCCAGCAGAGGACTTGGAAGGCAATTTGCTGATGAGATCAAGGACAGGCTTTTAAAGCTCAGCACGCAGGATCTACCCACTGGAAGCAGAGCAGACAGCATTTGGATTCAGACCAATCTCAGCTGAAAACAATCCAAACTAGTCTAACAACTAGTCTAACAACTAGTCTAACGGGGAGCAGACATTAGTTAGGGGTTAGTAAAAGCACTCAGCAGATTACCTGCCCTTTTTTCTGGTCCAAATACAAGTGTAAATGGAGTAGCTGAGAGACCTAGCAAGGGAAAAAAGAGAGCCATTGTGGCAACACACATAAAAGCTTTAAGAATAAGATCTATTTGAAGCATAAGTAATTGAGGGGAGACATGAGCATGACACTGGGCACCATGTGCAGGGACTCACGTACACATAAGAAGCAGGGACACCCACCTGTGGACTACAGCTCTGAATGTAGGTTCTCCCTTCCTCAGCTTTCCCAGAGAGATGGAGAAACCACTCCATAATCCCAGCTGACAAGGTGTCACCTAACATGTGTTTTTAGAGAGTAAAGCAAATTATAAACACAATGGGCTGCTACTCCACTCCTTGCACTTGATTGGTGCTTCCCACTGGAGAAATCCCCAGTGTCGGGCCTAATGACTAATTTAGGCTCAGGATTATGTGAGAGACACGTGGCAGTCATTTTAGTCCTGGTGACTGACAGTTCTCCTGAGCAGTAGGGTGACAGTGGGGAATTGCTCACAGCAGTGAGCAGGAGTTTGCACACAGAAGCTTCCTTGTGTCTGGCTGTAGGCAGGCCCTGAGCAAAACCATCAGCTTTATGGTCTGAGCACAGGCATGAGTGAAGGAGTAAATTGCTTCTGCCACCATATGAACACAAATATCCTACAAGCAACATCCTTATTTATGGCCAGGGCCTCCGTGCCATGCCTAGTCTCGAAAAGCTACCTGTTTGGAAATGTCAGAGAGTAAAAAGACTCAAAGGGAAACCAGCTGATGCTAATGTTCATGGTGGAAATGTAATTTCATCCACCCTTTTTGTTTGTGCAGTTCATTTCTTCTCCTGGGAACTCTTCGTTATTGTTTCTCTCACACTAGTCTCTCTGTATAAATTTATTTTTTGGTTCTGCTGTCCTGTGTATTCAGTGATTGTTATTTGCTTGTTGGAGACACCAACCAAACAGTAAACATGAAAGAGAAACTGGATTTACCAAGTTTTCCTTTACCAAGGAAAGAGTTACCTGGATTGTAACTCAAACAGCATTGGGATTTTATAATTTGCGAAGAACAGATTCTTAAAGACTTCTGAATAAAAGATTCATCATACATGACAAGAATACTTCACCAAGTACTGTAATCAGTGGCATGCTACCATATGTTTTAAGAAAGCCATTTGTTGTTCCTCTTTCTTGGTGTAACACAGCTCAGCCATGAGATCTTTGATTTTGGATCCCAAATGGAGATCCTTTAAAAGAAGCTACTTTCAAAAGCAACAAGCTCAGCCCCTCTGAGATAACAGTAATGTGTCCCCAGAGGCTTTTCAGACTGTGAACTCTAAATCACTCCTGACCTCTGCAGCTCTAGGTCACATCACTGATCAGGGCACATCACAGATATGGTGCTAAGCAGATTGGTCAGAGCTGTGCTCCCATATGTTTGCTCGGCAAAGGAGCACTCTCCCTCTGAGCAGGGGGATCTAATCATTACAAAGAGGCTTTATCAGCCATCTTAAGGGAAAGGATGCTCCCCACCCCCTGCCTTCCTCTTTCCCAATTCGAGTAGAAGTGCAGTTCTCCACTGTTATGACACAAAAGGGAGCATGTCTCTCCCGCACAAGTTTTTTTCTCTCAATTCCCACAGTAAATAGGTCTAAAATCGCACGGTAAATTAGGGATCTAATTATTGATTTTTGGGCAATTGCACTGGTTATACCAGCCAGATACTAGAAACGAATTAAAATATGCTGTTTATCTAAAGAGGATAAAACCTAAATCATCACCAGCATTTCCCTCCCAGTGTCCTGGTTTAAAAACCNTGGGCAATTGCACTGGTTATACCAACCAGATACTAGATACCAGATACTGGTTTGAAAACGAGCAAATGTACTGAAAAACTTCCTTATAAATTCATTTTCATTAAGTTAACAAAGCTATAACCCTCTAGGGGAAGGTGAGCCCAAAGGCAGAAATAGAAATGAACAGAATAGAAAAGCCAGCCCAGACAGGTGTTTTGGGACCTGCTGAGCCTGCACTCCTGAGCATTAGTTAAGGAGGTGGATGCACATCCTGAAACGCTCCTGCTTGTCTGCGTGCCTGCTCCTTTTAACGATACACGGAGTGACTGCTGGCTCCAGCAGCACCGCGAGCCACATTTCCCCACGCATGAAAGGCTCCTGGACTGTTTCTCAGACTTATTAGGCACAAATGGGCTTTTCACTGACACCAGTCATGCGTGCCTGCTCCCTCCACCTCATTTATCTTCTCCTGCCAAGGCTCTGTGCCCACTGCCAGCACCACGCTGTGCCCCACTCCCCTGTGTAAAAGCAGGCACGCAGTGGGCCACAGCACCAGCTGCTCTGCCACCCTTACCCACAGAAGGCCAGTAGAAGGGCAGGGGAAGATACATTATCAGAAACCTCTAGAGTACAATGATCTGCTGGCAGTGGGATGTTTTCCCCAGATCTCCTTTGAAAAGCAGAGTTGAGATTGCAACTTGGGGATGGTTAAGTGGTTGGGAGCACGATTTGGCTTCAGGTGAGGAAAGACATTGGTCTGTTTGGCAGAATTGGTTTGTTCAGGGTGGGGAACAAGGGTACATCCAAACAGGGTCTGGGAAACCCAGGAGCTTGAAAGAGACAGTGAGAGAGCTAGGGGAGTGTAAAACTGGTGATGTGTGGAAAGAAAGGAGGCAATGGCAGGGTTGGACAGCTTCTAGGAAGGCAAGCAGGGATAGAAGAGTTGGGGACTGGGAACATGGCAAAGCAGCAGGTGGTAGGAGGCTCAGGGTGACAGGTTGGTAAGTGCTGGGAGTGTGGTGACAGCAAGGGAGTACATACAAGTGTGTCAGAGAAGGCTGGTGCTGCCTCCAAGCCATCAGTGCCTCTCCTTACTGCAGCCATGAGTGTTCCACCTGCTTACACTGAAACCCGACTGGTGGCAATGAAAAGCCCACTTATGCCCAGGATCCATCTGATGGATGCACTGCCTGGCCAAGTCCTGCAGCTGCCCCACAAGTGGGGCTGTAGCAGCCCTGCTGCTGCTCTTCTCCTTCTGCTGTGACCCAAAAGCAAGCTCCTTTCCTGCTTCTCTTCTCCCCACCAAAGTGAGCTGGAAAGATGGTGGTTGTCAGTGCCCAGGGCTCTTCAGGAATGGAAATGACTGAATTAGCTGGAACTAACTGAAAACACACAAAGAGCAGTAGGATTTACTGCCTGGTCATTTAATCCTACCACTTAGGACTGACCCACTTGAAGATGCCACATGTGACAGAATCACCAAGTGATGAGGACAGGATTAGAGCCCCAAATGAGATTATGCTCCTTGGTGGCAATGTGAGCTGCTGGGGGCAGGGAAAAGATCTGTGTTGAGTACCAAGCAGGGGTAGTAAGACCAGATATCCAACATTCTGTTTGCCTAGTGAGCATCAAAAATAGACTCTCCAGAGAGAGAAAACACCCAAGTGAGCCAGCTGGGCAGACTCGGGGTGCTTGGGACACTGACAGCTCCTCAGCCTGTAAAATGAACTGGCACATCTTTGTGCCAGCATTAGCACAACTGTGGCTTCAAAGCAGAACAGAGCAAGGGAAGGGAGCAGGAGGAGGGGGAAGCACAAGCCTGCAGTTGATTAACTGAAACCATAGGATATTTACGATAGAAAAAGAAAAGGCCAGGGGATCAGAGATAAGGAAGGTGTGACTGTGCACAGCTTGCAGCATCTTAGCCTGCAGTAAATATATAAGCAGCATCCTATGACACACAAGTGGTAATCAGAGAGCCAGGCACATTGTGCTGCACAAATAGAAAGAGGATGGATAAACAGAATGGATAAAAAAATATGATGGACAAAAAGAATGGATTAAAAAAACATAATGGATAAAAAGAATTAAGAGATGGGCCTTGCCCAAAGATCTTATCATGAAAGACAAAAGATCATGACGGATCACAGCTCAGACAGAAAGGAGGGGACAGGGCTATGCACAGTGTGAGTCATGTTCTCCAGGTAGAGGAGCCTTTAGATTTCAGCTAATTTACTGAAAACAGGTCTGTACAGAGTCCCTTTTCAGCCCAGCAGCTCACTGTATATTGCCACTGCATGATGTTGATTTGCAGAGTCTGAGCGCCCATTTCTGCACACAAAAGCATCGTTTCCTCGCCCAGTAATCCAAGTGAAGCAGTAAATAATCCTCACATTCACTTGCTGGTAAAAGCCATGTTTTCCATGGAAGCTGCAGGAGCTCAGTGCTTCTGAATAAATCATCATCTCTATAGGTTCCAATTCTAACACAATCCTTTTAAGGCTGAAACCAAATGAATGGCTCCCTTTCCCATCTACACTTAAGACTTACCACAGACTAGCTGGATACCCTTAAGTCTTGGCATTGGGAAAGCCATGATAAGCCTTAGAAATAGTATTCTCTTTCCTCCTTCTCCCTAAGGACAGCACTGCAGTCTGGTCTGGCATCTGTCTGCTGAAAGTGTTTTCCAGATAATTAGTCATTTAAACTTCTCTCACGCAGGATAATCTGGCTCAGTTATACCTTCTCAATTGAGCGAGTAAGGGTGCTGACATGTAGCTGACAGCAGCTGAAAACCAAAGCAACAGAAACAGTTCCCACCCCTGCCTGTTGGATTACTCCTCTCTGGGACACAACTCTCTCCACAGCAGCAGGGACAGCTACGGGGAGACATGTCCATACCCTCCCAATCACATCCTGAATACCTGAGGAACCCCAGCTACAGCACTTCTGCACTGCAACACACCAGGCTGTAATTCACACCAGGCAGCTCTCCCTGCCAGAACAGCAGCACATTCCGTCTCAGAAGGGCAAGGGACAGAAGCTGCTTTAACCATTCCTGGATATTACACTGGGGTGGAACAGATTGGGGTGTAGTTCCATGAACAGCTCAGCTAATCTGTCTGCTTCCCAAGATCAGGAAGGGATGATCTTGCTTTCCTTTCCTCTGGCCATGCTCCTCACAATGCAGTTCAATCCCTTTCCTTATGCTGGGTCAGGCACTCAAGATACATTTGTGGGCTCAAAAAAACATACCCCTTTCTTTTTCTTTCAGGATTAACTTTCTGATAGATTAGAGATAACCTGAGTGGGTCCAGAGTGCTGGTCCACACTGGGAGCTGGAGCATTACCCTGTTTTGGAGGAGTAGATCTGTCCGATCAGTTCACATTCTGTTGGATCTGCACCCTGAGGCACACAGAAACAAGCAACTTGCTGGAGGCCACAAGCCAAAGTAGTGAAGGAAGCCAGGGGTCCTATTTTTTCCTCACACATTCAGAGTAACTTAAATGTCAAGGCTGAAGGAAATACTTGAACAGTCCTTGCTTTGTTGTAAAAATCAATCTATTCAATAACAACCTCTCAATCTTATTAACGAATCATTTTCCCCTCCCCAAAGTAGTGTGCAGGACAGACTCTTCTGGCCCATTTACAGGTTGCAATATCTGAACAGTTCTCTCTCAAGTTGTGTTGGCAGATGTGCAATACAACAATACCACACAAGTCACAGAGTTGTCTTCTTCCACCACTGAATGAGGAGTTTCATCAACTATGAAAAACAACGGCTTCCTTGTACTGTGGAGACTCTTCCCTCTTTCCCCCATTACCACTGGAGGCACATTTCAAGGCAGAGAGATTCTTAAGAAAAACACCAGAGAAGTGGAAGAGTGGGAAGGAAAACTGCTGCTGTCTGTTCATTCCAGTTGAACAGCTGATGCAGACACTGTTGCAGTCCTGATGGAGGAACAGGTTGGCACACTGGGTTTGGGTTACTGTTGAGCTTCTCATATTCAGGAGCTACCCAGACAGGAGCCAGAATTCCTTTGGGATTCACACATAGTTTCTCACTGTGTCCTAAAAACAGGTCTAGCACAGACAGTCTGCAGCACCTTGTAGGAAGGGGCTCAGAGCAAAGGCAGTACTGTAAAACTGGCATTCCTAGAGCCTATTTATGTCCCCAGTGTGACTTCTTCAGGATTACATGGCAGCAGTAAAAGTGTTAAGTGTCCTGAAGGCATCACAAAAATGTTATTTCATTTGGCATATGATACACAGCACTGCCCTAGCTCCACGTTTATCCCAGGTTTCAGTCCAGATTTGGATTATCTCACAGTCCCTGGGTTAGAAGAGCCTCCCTACTGAGACTCTTCTCTACTGTTGAAGAACAGTTCAGGAGAAGACAGGCCTGACAATATAGTCTGCTATGGCAGGAAAGTGGCAGGAACATTTTGGGTTTTGCATATCCTTGTGATCCCATGAGCATGGCACACCCCTCGGGCTCCCCAATTCTGTAATACCTTGCATTCAACAGGCTTTATAGACTTCACGGTATTTGGCCTCCCAAGGATGCATTATGCATTTTTACAGAAAGTAAGGCCAAGACATACTAAAGTGATGTGCCTGAGGTCATAGGAAAAGCATTTGGCCAAGAAATATAACTTCCTTCAACTCCCATTCTTATGTTTTTCCTGCTACCAGTACCCTCCTTGTCCATGTTTCTAACTGTCCTTTTGCAACAGGTGTTGTAGCCAAGCCTCACCCCCAAAACACACTGTGCACATCGACTCTAAGCCACGATAGCCCATGGCCAGAGGGCAGGACCACAAAATGCAGTTATCAAGTCCTTGCAGCTTTTATGCAAGAAAAGGAACAACAGATAACAGCTATTTTCTGGGTTTGGCTCTAAGCCAGGAAAAGAGTACAGGATACATTTTTTCAGATGAGACCCCTCCTCCAATATCTACTTGTCCTCCAAAAGCAGCTACTGGCACTTCTCATTCACTCTTACATAAGTATCTCTACAGAGAATTATACACCAGTTATGTTATGCGTATGCCTCGCAGAAGAACTTTTAGCCTTTATGAACTTCATCTTCTTTCCTGCCACTACACAAACTATAAGTCACTATACAAAACCGGTGAGATAATCTCTACCCCCACCATCTCCCCCCCTCCACACTGTGGCTGCTGCTGGCAATGGATGCAGGTAAGATGTTAATGAGTCCCCATCCTGACCTGCACCTTTACCTTTGAAGCTGCCATGACGGCTGCCGTGGCTGCGACATTCAGCCCCCGCTTCCCAAAGTGCACAAGGGCATCGTAGCTCCGGTCTTTTGCCTGGATGAGGCAGTCATCAATCTCCTGTCAAGGCAGACAACAAAACAAACAATTAAAAAAGCACAAGAAGAACGAGTTCAGGCTTATGCTCCCAGCCTCAGACTCTTGGTAGAGTCAGGTCACCCTTTATGGAGACAGTTGTCCTCCATTTCCTCCACTGTGGCAGGAAAGAAGTTCACAGCCAACATTTGCAAAGAGGAAAAGTTTGCTGGCGGGCAGTAATTCCTATAGCAGGGTTTGGAAACTCTTTATTCTACAAATGGAAGACTAGGAGCCAAAGTTAGGATCCTGGAAGCAAGAGAAATCTGCCTGAGCACCATGGACCGATAGCCATTTGCAAACCATGCACTCTAAAGACAAACAGGATTGCCTCATAGTTAAAAATAACCATATGATGACACTGGGCAGCTGAGGCTGCACTGCCCAGTGTCCAGGACAGGTGGTCTCAGAAATGCCTGGGATATCTCTGCACATCACAGCAGTGCCCAGCTTCAGATTCCCATGGAACTGGGAGGCACAGAGCTCCTGGACTTTGATGCTGCTCACTATACAGTGGAACAGTTAGGGAGGTTCTTGCCTTTATTCTCCCCTCCCTCAAGACACTGGGGTATGGGTGATAATGATGGCAATGACTCCTAGTACTCAGCTGGTGGATGTGCTGGGTTAGTAGGGACTGGAGGCTGTGAGGAGTTGCTGGTTGCTCTCCCTATTCCCTGTAGGTAAGAGGTGGCAACACAAAATGCATGAGCAGTACTTGGGAGAAGCACAAGCAAAGGGAAGCAGACACAGGGGATTGATCCCCACTGTCCTTCTTGGACAGGACTGAGATCCAACTGTTCCTGCACTGCCTGTGGCTAAGCAGAGAGCTTCCATTTCCAAGTTGCCAATGCAGGAAACAGTTACTCACTCAGCAGTCTGCATGTTGGTAAGTGACCAATAGTTGTTCTTGGCCCGTTTATTCACATGAGCCAAATGGATCTGCCTGACAGTGTCCCATTCACAGCCACAGGAATCTCCTAGGCAGGCAAATGATCCAAGCTGTAATGTCCCCCTCCCAAAATTAGCATCTTTAATTTGAGCAAGACATTTTTTAACCCAGGAGGTCAACATGCTACCTGCCTTTTTCACCAGACTACACAGCCAGGTATGTGCTTGCTAAGCCCATTTTAGACTGCCTGGGCTGTCTGTCTCATTGCTGTACAATGTTTTAGGCACAGCTGAGAACAAAGCTGAGGAGTCCTGGCTGCCAGACCAAGTTTCTCTATTTGTCATATCCAGCCACAACAGAGCACTCCAGCTATAATCAGCCAGTACATGCAAAGCAGTTCAGGAGGTATTTTTATCCCCCTCCCTCCCAACTTCTCAACTGCACAAACATGAGTTAATAAGTGTGAGTGCACTGAACAGATGCCAGTATTTAAAAACACAACAACCACAAAGAACAAAAACCCCAACCAAAAGGAGGGGATCAAATGATAGAGGATGAGAATTGGCAACTCCCAATCCTTCCATGAAAATGAATGATACAGGGACTGGAGTAAACACACCATAGTTCTGTTCCACCCAGAGAGGACCCAGGCCCCCATGATTACCTTTTCTTTTGAAGACAGTGTTGGATGGACAAATTTCCTGTACAGGAGGCTGGAGCCTTTTGTGTATGGAGACAGGAGCCAAGCTACAAAAGCTATTTTGAGTTCATAGTAGAATGGAAACCTAAAAGAAAAAAGGGTTACGGTCTGCTCCCAATTTAACCACTAACCTTAATTAGAGATGCTCAGCACAGGCAGGGATTTGCCAGCCTAGCTCAAGGCAACTTTTGCTTACCAAAGAATCTAAAGTATACTGACTCTGTTTTGAACACATCTCAATGAGGCATGTGGGTGAATCTTTACTTGGTTAGCAGTTCCATTATTTAATGGTCTGGAAGAGACTCTGCTGTGTGGTAAAGAGGAGCTTTCTATATACAAAGACCAGATGTGCTGCCTTCACAGTATCCCCAGTCATTGTGAGAGAGCAAACCAGCAAACCAGTATTTCATTTATATATTTATGCACTTTCCATGTCTCTGCCTTTCAGCTTTTAAGATAACACTCACGACTGGAACTGAAATACAAGAACCTTTGTTGTCCAAGCAACATAAAGGGGCAGATCCACACTGACTTTCAGGTAGGGCTGCAAAATATGGAGGACATTAACAACAGGACATGCTTCAGCTGTAACAAGCAGCCAGGGACATCCTGAGATTAAATTATCCACACTTTTTTTCTGGAGGACAAAGCCCAGAGATCAAGACTGGCCAGCTAGAAGTATCTTCAAGTGGGTAGGTATGTTGCTACCAGCAGTGTGATGAATGATTGTTACCCTTTGTAAGAAGGGGCAAGGAAGAGCAGTGCAGAGACCTGTGGTGGCTATGGACCAGCCCAGCTGGACCCAGACAGGCTCCTGCTGTGCCACACAGCACTGTCACCAAGCCAGTCAGGCCAGCCAGCACCAGGTCTGACCCAAACAGCCTCTGCAGTGCTCTACTCTGAGCATGGATGTGCCAGGTTGATCTCCCACCTCAATGAGGATCTCTTCAGCACACCTGATTTCACAGGCTGGATAAGCCCTCTGCCATTCCTCCTGACAGAACCACGTAATTCATCCTCCAAAAAAACCAAAGCTTCAGATGAACACAGGAGAGGTAGATCTGCATGCAAATTAGGTAGAGAATAATGTCTTTTATCTCCTTTTCAATAGATCTGACATGTTGCCAGGTTCTCCCGATTTCCTTTGTCTGGAGGACTCACTCAAGGCATGCAGTGCTAAGCAGAATAGGCTGTAAGGACCATGCACTACAGTTAAATTTTCATCCTAAAGTCTACTGATTTCACTGGTTTCAGGTAGAAAGGCCTTACTAAAAAGGGCAACCAAGCAACAAACACTTCCAAACCTAGCATCCAAAAGGAACTGAATCTGATAACAGGGCATTTATGTGCTTTTGTCCTGACAGAGGTCACCAAGAATCCTTCCACTGGCACCAGAGAGCCCACATCAGTGTGGACTGTCACTGCCCTCCATCAGACCAGAAAACCAGCCTAACCAAGAATGGCAAAAGAGCTCAGATACAACAACCCACACGACATCCTACAAAAAGTTCTGTGTTGCAGGGCTGTTTGTACCGGATCCACAGACTGTGTGTTTACTGTAGGATACAGCCAGGCACGTCTAGAACTCTGCCTGTAGCTAAATCAACTGTTATTTATGTGATGACCTCTGCAAGCATCCAACTGGGCAGTCAGCTGTGTCTCTCTGACAGGCAGGGCTTGAGACTCCAGTAATGATTTCCCACTAATGAGATACCACTGAGCCCTTCCACTTCTTTCTTGTTTTTCTTGTGACAGCACTGAGAAAGGAAGCATGTCTCCTGCAGACAAAATCCCTCTATGCACCTGAAGCTGCTGAACCCCTGTACAGGAGTCAGTGCACTTTTGTGTACCATTTTTTCCCTTGTAAACATTTCCATTTTCTTTTCATCTCATGCCAAAGAGCCTCTCCCCTCTGGTGCTTACCAGCAAAGAAAGATATCCGTGAATGTCTCTGCTGTCGTGAAGAGTGCGAATATGATCCAGTACATCATCCATTTGACCTGGTAAACAAAAACAGTCTCAAGGCACAAGTGCACAGAATAACATCTCTTATAGGCACAAGTGCACAGAATAACTCTCACAGGAAAAAAAATTCTTACCCCCTCACCCTCCCTGCTATGTATTTAGCAATTACTGTGGACTTGAAGGTGCCAGTTTTCTCCACTTCAGCACATAACACATGTCAGATTTACACAGCCCTTGGGAAGGTGACTGTGGCCTTTAGGACTGGTCTTAGGAAAGGAGCAGCCTGACTCTGTCCTTACAGAAACTCCACTGGTCAGCAGAGAATGACAGGCCTATCATAGGGCATTAAAAATCTCACTTGGCTCGTGTTAATAGCAAATGTTAATATAATTTGTTGGCCAAATTCCAGTTAAGACAAAATATAATTTGTTGGCCAAGCTCCAGTTAAGACAAAATATAATTACTTACATAATATCTCTAGCCAGGAAAAGGTAAAGGAGGTAACAGCCCATCCTATAATCCAGGGTTGAGGAGCACAATCAGCTCACCACCACTTACTGAATCAGGGGGCACCCCTGGAGTGGTTGTGCCTGCTCTCACCCACGCCCAGTGCAGTGACAAGGACAAGGGCAATAGCTTAAATATCTTGCCTGGGGCTTTGGGCAGAGTGTTTTACCTCACACTGGTAGTGAGAGCATGTTCTGTGCTGTCTGTTCAACTAAGGAAACTCCGCTGTCATGGATGGATGGTTTCTTTTGGAGTCACAGCAACAGAGTCTTTGGGGATGGTGACTTGGTCAGATAAACTGTAGTACCTCAAGTAATTCAGGAATTTGGCAATTTTTGTCACTGAGTACTAAATGGCATTTAAAAGCACAGCTCAACTATTCTGATATATGTAGTATTGGTTCTTCTCAGGATGGAAAAAGATAGTAAGACAAAGGTTGTTAATTTAACTGACAACTGTTGTTTAATTAGGTGTATTTGAAAATGGAGATTCCCTAAGCAGCTTTGCTGGAATGTTAGAAAGCTTAAGGAAGCAAAATCCATGAATTAGAGAATTGGACTGTGTTAACTAAGCCTGGTATAATGGCAATAGACTAAGGAGAGGTTGGAGGTAAGATAGAACAAGAGGAACACCTACAGCAGGTGGTGTAGGGGAATGGAATATGGAGGTGTCAACAAATCTGGATCTCACCAGCTTTGAAATGATATCCCCATCTCCTCCCCTTTACAACGGGAAGAGTAGTGAACAGTACTGGTAGTCTCCACTTCCCTGTAGATACTGGAATTATTCCCTGAGCACCTGTCACTCTGCTGGGATTTATATTTATGTGTATATTTGTATTTATATGTTACAGCAATAATGGCACTGCCAAATGCCTGGGAGCATCATCTTCCCAGGGCAGTTTCTGCCAGATTTTTTACATAACTGACTCCTCAGAGCCTCAGTGCCAGCACAGCTCTCACAGTTAGACATTACTGCCAGCAAAACTTTTAAACACAAACCAAGACCTAGTGTGGATGGGCTTGGATCAGCCTAAAACATTTATCAAAATTACTATTATCAAGCAGAATAAAATTACTTTAGAATGATATAAGTTTTGACTAATAAATGAAGGTTCCTCCTGTGTCAGTGTAAATTATTACTTTTTTTTTTAATCAGGCCTTAATGGATACATTGCCACACTGCTGTGTTAAACTGAAATCAATTGTAAGGGCAGGCCAGGTCTTAGATCAGCTGCTCTCACATTTACATAACAACCACAAGTGTCTGATGTGAGTTCCTCTTTTACAATTAAATTTCCAACAGGAATTGGACCCTTCAACAAAATACCTTCCAGAAAGGGACTATGGAAATGTTAAGTATCAGGGACAGACACTGCTTGGAGATGCTTGTGCACATCTTCAGCATTTTGAAGCAAAGCATGTACAGGCCCTGAGAGGCACAGCTGTGCAAGGGCTGCAGAGACATTTTGCCTTAAGTATCTCTGTGTTCTGTAACAGTTACAATTCTCAAAATACCCAAAACCACTTTCTAAAGGAGGAAAATTATAACCAAAACACTTAGCAGCCACAGTGAGTCCCAGATTGAGCTTGCACTAAAGATTTAATGGGATAGACATCTATGCTGTTATCCAGATGAGAAAATGGGCTTGTTATCCCTGGGATCTTGAGAGGATTGAAGAGTCAAGATCTGGAGGCTGAGCTGGGTTCAATGAAGTTAACAGAGCACAGTTTGTGAAGGGCACTACAAATCCTGAAGGACCCCAACAGCATCCAAGTGCTTTTGATTCTCCCACATTTCACCTTCCCTGATGGCCCCATATGCCTTTAGAAACCAGGGGCCAGGAAAGATTTTTCAGCAAAAAGAAAAAAGAGAGCACACCCAGCTGCCAGACCTGCCTGTAAATAGGTCGCTCTGCAAGGAAGGATGTTTCTGTCTGAGGATTCAGTCATACATACTTCAAGTTGCCTCCTCTTATCCTTGTTTTGAATGAGCAGCTAAAGCTTCAAGGCTTTTTGAAAAGGCTTTGATTTATGCTGCTCTTCAGAAACAAAGGAGAGCACACAAAGCTCTGGATGCCAAATGCCTTTTAAATCGGGCTGTATATCTCACCGCTAGAGGAACAGCACACATTTATCAAGGAGCACATCAGCTCTGCAAAGGAGCCAGAAGCACAAACCCAAGTCTCGTTTGTGCCCAGCAATCAGCCAGCCCACCTTCAGGCCAGTCTGCCCCTTGCACTGCTTTATGAGCTTTCCCAGAATACAGGCAACACCTTTACAATGTGGTGAGGAGTGATCTTAGTAAACAACCCCCCAACAGCCACAGACCCCATTACTCACATATTCTTTGATGTCCTTTGATTTCACGGCTTTGTAAGAATAATATGCAGGGTAAAGAGTGCCAAATATGAGCCTGGAAAAACAAACAATAAATGGATTAAATTGATTTCCTGTCACAGGGAAAGATTTTTTTTCCCCCCTGTGTTTTAAATGTGGTTTTTGCACTGGTAAAAAGTGTTAGGATTTGATTTAAGCTTGAGTGCACTAAGTGCAGTACAGGAGTGATTTTGCATCACTGAATTCAGAGCAGCTATTGCCAGTCACTTGAATGAAGAGCAGCGATTCAGGCTGATTTTCCTTTTGCAATGGCTTCCAAAGGTGTATCATACAAGTTACACACAAAACAAAACAACCAAACAAAACAAAAAAGGCCACCACCACACTTTCAAAAGGAAATTAAAAATCAAATTTTATAACAATCTACTGTGACACCAGGAATATGGGAGTATTGTTTTCAGAGAGAGAATTATTTGTCTAAAATCCCTTCTACCTCTATTTAACACTCTGAAAAGCTGGCAGATGATAAAACAGGGTTCTGCAAGGGTTTGGATGCTTTATCCTACATTAAACCTGATATAGGGAAGAACCCTGCACTGCTCAGTAAAGTCAATTTGAGCTCATAAAAGCAAGAGGAATCTGCCCACCAAGACATGCCAACATGATCAGGCCTAAAAATCCCAGCTCTGCTGCTCTTTCAGACAGCCTCCTTTCATTTTCCAGTCTGAAAGGGATGCTGTCAGCTTCAAGATTTCATGTAAGGAAGAAACAAGGATCCGTAAGTTAAAAATAGCACTACTGAGATAAAAACGAGGAGAATTTTTTATCCTAGGTTCTCTCTGCATCACTGCCTACATGTTTATTCACTTGGATTATTCTGGACGTAAGCATAGGCTTGTCAAAACCACTTTGCCCTGCCCAGATTTCAGTCAGTTTTATTCAATGCAGGAGGATGATGCTGCAAAGTCTGAATTTAATAGATAGCAGGGCAATGTTTATTGACTTGCAACTACCCATCTCTCCATTGAAGCTTTTGCTTTAAATTCATACAACTGTTTCCTCTGCTCCCGGGAATAAAAATGATCACTGTTTCAATCCCTAATTGTGGAGCCACACGGACCTGCAGTCATCTTTTTCCATCCTGCCAGCAGTGACTGTGTGCCGTGGGACTCGTAATTACAGTCAAGTCCATTACGTGCATAAGACATTAAAAATTAACACTCTGGGATATGGTGCACCATCATACTTCCCGGAGCTCAAGAAGGTATTTATGAAAGAATGGGGTGAGCCAGCACACATCTTGATTTCCAAAGCAGTGACCGAAGGCAATTTGCCTGCTATTCATCATGCTCACTGTAGCATGGCTTAGCAGAACCTGAAGCACAATGCAGACTTCAGAAAAGCAACTACTGAGTGAGGAGATTCAACATTTTACAGAGGCTTCACACTGGCTTCAAAAAGCTTTGCTGGAAACAGTCAGCTCTGAACCAATTTCACCCAGAAGAGCTTGTGCTATCTGCAAGGATCAGATACAAACACTCAGAAAGATTCTGGGAAACCAAAAGCGTTTTTCTCTCTTGCAGTATCCACCAAACATCAACAGGGGTTAAGGCAAGGGCGAACACACAATGGCTTGATCCTGTTCTCACTGAGGCTAATAAAAAATATTCCAAGTTCAATGGTAGCAGGATCTAGTCCAAAGAAGGTAGAGTTCACAAAAGGAAGAAAGCTATAATATTCAGAAAATAACAGCTGAGAACATGAATAATATTTTTGGCTCTCCTTATAAAAAGCACTGCAATGCTGTTCTTCCTTCTTGGCCTGGCTGCTATCTCACGCCTTTATTTCCTGCAAATAATCACTGAATGATTGATATTCATTTCCTCAGCTTATGCTGGTAACATAAAGTCACTGGATCCTGAGGCAGCAAATGGTTTATGGGAACACTAGAAAATAATTAGTTGCAGACAATAAATACCTGGGAAAAAAAGTCTTGTGAGGGAAAGAAATTGCAATAATTTTCATGTGCAGAGCAAGGGACAGTTAATAAAGTGATGTGATCTTCCTAAACTGGAGATTGAGAGTTTCACTGGTTTGCCTTTCAGTGTGTTGTGTGCATATATGGACATTTATTACTGCTGTGGTTTACCAGACTGAAAACTGTTTTAAGGAATGTTGAAAGCCAGTCTTGTCACTGCTGCGGCTTACTAAGTGGCTTGGGGTCACTTAACTTCTGGACACTCTCTACAAATGGAAGACAAAAGATGTTTGGGCATTTCTGTAAAGCATATTCAGGGTTTTTAAGACAAATATTTGCATATAGGGATATTCCAGAAAGTCTTTTGAAGATACTGTCTCCACTTGGCTTTGGATCGGGGTTGAGTACAATTGATTTAATTCAAACACACACATCAATTCTCTATCTCTTCCCTCAGTTCCTCTACCCTGCTCAAGACAGTAATTCTCACTTCCCCCTCATCCAAGCTTCCTGTGTAATTATTGTTGTTTCCTGCCTTCCTTTATCTCCATGCTCAGACTGTTACCAAATCACTCCTTGTGCACGCTATACACAAACCCGAGGCTGATCCCTCTGCCCAAGCCATAAAGTCTTTCCTTGTCCAAGGAAAGTCTCCTTTCCACCTCCTTTGTGTGGTCTCTACCCCACCTGGATGCACAGGGGTTTAAACATCTCTCTTCTGTCCCCACCACCCCCACTCCCACTCTAACAAGCTGAGGTAACTTATTTCTGCTTTCCAGGCCTGAAAAATGTTGCTCCTAACTACTGCTGGTTTGCTCTTTTATCACATCCCACCTTGGTCCCTTCTCTCCTTTAATGATTGCAGCGCCACCACCCTCTTCCTCTGCTGTTCCCTGTATGTATTTTCCCCCATCCTGGAGCTCCTGTTGTCCTTGCTCCCCCACTGCACATCAGTCCATCACCTCCACAACAAGCTGCTTCCTGGCAGTCATCCTGACAGCCACCAGCTTGAGAGGTAACAGCCCAAGTTACACCAATTCCAACTGTATCCTTCCCCAGTCCTCCTCATCTCTATATTCTTCTTCTGCAACACTTCGGATGTTCTCTGAACCAGACCACAGGACCTTCAGCTTTCTTCACACATCCCCAAAATCACAGGACTGCCCCGCAGTTCCCTCCCACAGCTGCCAGCTGACCTGGGACTCAGATGTGCTGTGACTCCTTCTGTGTTACAGGCACTGTCTGTCTGCCTGGTGCTGGGCAGCCAAATTAATGACCTACCTATGGAGTCAGCACTGCAGCTTCTACCTTCTGGCAGACAGTGCTACGAGATAATCTCCTATCCAGCAGCTAATTCTTAGGAATAATGTAGAAAATTTGTATTTGAGACCTCTTTGACCCATCTATTTTGGCCACAACCACTCTGCAGATCCAAAAGTTTCACAGCAGTGGAAAAACAGACTACTTAAGTCTCATTTCCTTAGGAAAGCAGCGTCAGCCCACTCCCCACCCATTTCCATCTTTCAAAGCTCCTTTGAATGAGCTATGTACCCAGGAAAGCCTTGGCCCTTTTACCTTCTGTGCAGAAGCAGATATCCTGATCATCAAACCTCCCAGAGCTTGATGTAGAGTAGTTGCTACATTTAAAGCTAAAGAAATGTTCTGTAGTCTGGGCTAGAGCAAGCACACACCCTCCGGGTATAGGGAGAGGCAAGCAAGTGGTGACATCCATCAGTGATTTACGAAAATCTCACTTGTAGTGCTAAACAAATAACCACAACATCCTGACAGTTCTTCCACTGCTCCATGCTGGAGGTCTACACCAGTTACAATTGCCTTGAAAAAGGACAAAATATCAGCTGTAAAGAAATCACTGAAGAGTCAAATAATTGTGCAATAGGAGGCAAAAATCTAAGTAAAAGGTTAGTCTGCCTAAAGAGGAGGATAAGGATTAATGCTGAAAATCTCATAATCCTATTAGGCACCTCAGCAGCAGCAATCCCCAGTCTGGATCGTTACATGTGCTTCCGGTCATTCTTTGTCAAAAGGGACAGCGAAGGCAGGAGGGGAAAGAGAAAGACAAGTAAAGTGGAAGTGCACTGAGAAAGATCTATAAGAGAGACTCTAAAGGCTGTAATTGTTCCTTTCGCAACAAAGACAAATAACTGATTTTATTTCCTCCTCCTGATTCAGTGTAAGGCAATGCTCAAGTCAATAAAGAGAACAAAGGCAAAAGGAGGGGAGAAACTCCCTCGATCTCCAGGAGATATTATGTGGAATGGATGAACTGCATTTATTTTATATGATTATATTATGTAGGATTTGGGGTTTGGTTTTCATGATTCAAGTTTACCATTAAATGACACAGGAAAGGATGAAGCTTCCCCTATTGTGAGGTTTCCTGATTGTCAGGGGAATAGTAAAGCAATTGAACTGTTGGCACGTCGTAAGCAAACCCCGTCATATTCCAGGGGAGCAGCTGCACCATCACCAAAGCTCCTTCTGTCTCCACTTACCAGGACAGCCCTAATCAAACCTGGCTATTATATCCTTCTGTTCCTTCTCCAGTGATCTGACCATCACAGAGCACAGGCTATCCCAGATGTGACAGCGTTCCCAACAGAATTTAGGCTACAGCCTGGGGAACAGCCTCAGAGCTGCTATCATGACCTGGGAGGGTCCCACACAACATCTTGAGTAGTGATTTGGTGATGCTGCTTTCCTCATGGAAAAGCCATTTAGCCACAAAATTAACTCACACTCCATGAAGTAGCCACTGAAATAAATGGAAATGCTCTCAGGAGTTCTTGCCAGGACTCAGCTTACCTCCAGAAATGCCTGCACGTCCACTCCCTCGAGCATTTTTAACCACAAGGATATTTTCTGGGTGGTAACCCACTGTTACAAATATACCAGCATGGGCTGTCTACATCCCAAGCCATCCAAGTTTTGCTCCTCTAGTTACCATGCCACCAGCAGTGTTTGGGCTGCCCAAACACTTAGAACATTGTACTACCACAACACAAATAGAACAGCCCTTGTTTTGCCCATAAATAACTAATGTTCCCATTTCATCGGTGCACAGCAGCCAAGATGGTAACATCTGCTCACAGGGGTGGACACATTTAGGAATCACCAAGATATTTTCTATTTCCTCAAAATGTTCACTGGCTAGTGCATGCTTCTTACACAGAGAGCAGCAGCTGAGCTGTCACCACGCCAGCATTCCTCAATGATACCACCAAGAAGGGTGCCAATAGGTTTGTGTTCCTTATTATCAGTCCTAATTAATGTTTCCACAGTGCCAGAGACTAAAAATAAATGGCACTGCCTTTGCACTGAAGGTTCCCAGTTGAAATCCAGCAGTCGGGGACATGAAAATAAGCAGTGCACAAGGTCAGGGAAAGGGTTAATTTGAGTCCCTGGACAGGCCAAATGCCTGATATTCAAGAAGGGGCTGGGGTGAAGGAAGCACTAGCTGCAGAGGAGGCTCTGGGCTGATCCCTCAGAGGTGGCGCCTGCAAATTCTTTGTGGTCACTGTGCAGCAGAATGGAGGCTCCAGGGAAGTCAGGAACTTCCCTGTTCACCCTCAGGGTGACAGCTGACACCATCCCCACCTTGGGCCCCAAGAGATGTGGATACCTGACCATGCGAGACTGACATCCTGAGACACTCTGAGAATACCCATGACAAAAATATCCCCCAAGGACAGCACTGGATCCTGATACCCCTGAGACAGATTAGGCTCACTTCAAACTCCACTTGCAACTTGAATCAAACATCCTTGTGGGGTTGGTTCAGTGCCCAAGGACAAATGTGCAGATGTGCCCATGTCACTCAGCCGTCATGCACTGCCTTTGCAGGTAAAGCTCCACTTGCACAGCCACCCTGCGCATCCCTCTGCTTTAGGAAAAATTCCTCTGCACCTCCTTGGTGGGTGATGTGTTTAACTCTTCTGACCTGCTAAGACCATGTCCTCACATCCGCACTTCCAAACCACCATACGCACCTCCTTCTTGGCGGGAGCAGAAGGTAGACCCAGGAGAGCTCTTTGTCTAACACAAAGATGCTCTGCTTTCCATCCAGATCCACCTCTGATTTCTCAACCAGGTTACTACAGAAGCACAGCAAAACTTCATCTTGGTTCAGAAACAGCAAGTCAAGGACTGTCCTTGATGCTTCTAATTTAAGCAGTCTTCATCCTCCTAAAGCAACACATACTCCTCTCCAGTTGACACGACCCTTTTTTGTTTTCCTCAGCCAGGGCACTCCTCACACAGGACCTGGCAGATGGCCAGGCACAAACAGGTCAAAAGACATAGCAGCAGGGACAGGTGGAGGAACTGGCCTTGGCCAACCTGGAGCTGTCACGCAACTACACTTGGGTCACAACAACCCCATGAATTTGGGGGCAAAGTGGTTTGAGAGGCTGCTCAGCAGAAAGGGACCTAGGGGTGCTGGCTGACAAATCAGCTGGGAATGAGCCAGCAGTGTGCCCAGGTGGCCAAGAAGGCAAATGGAATCCTAGCCTGTATCAGCAATAGTGTGGCCAGCAATTACAGGGAGGTGATTGTCCCCCTGTACTGGGAACTGGTGAGGATGCATCTCAAGTGCTGTGGTCAGTTTTGAGCCGGTCACTTTTAAAAGGATATTGAGGTGCTGGAGTGTGTCCAGAGAAGTACAACAAAGGTGATGAAGGGCTTAGAAGACATGTCCNAAATCAGCTGGGAATGAGCCAGCAGTGTGCCCAGGTGGCCAAGAAGGCAAATGGAATCCTAGCCTGTATCAGCAATAGTGTGGCCAGCAATTACAGGGAGGTGATTGTCCCCCTGTACTGGGCACTGGTGAGGACGCATCTCAGGTGCTGTGGCCAGTTTTGAGCCAGTCACTTTTAAAAGGATATTGAGGTGCTGGAGTGTGTCCAGAGAAGTACAACAAAGCTGATGAAGGGCTTAGAAGACATGTCCTACAAGGAACAGCTCAGGGAATTCAGGTTGTTTAGTCTGGAGAAGAGGAGCTCAGGGGAAACCTCACTACTCTTTAGAACTGACAGGAGGTTGTAGTGAGGTGGGGTTAGTCACTTCTTCTGTGCCTACAGTGAAAAGATAAGAGGAAATGGCCTTAAGTTGCACCAGTGGAGGTTCAGATTAGATATTAGAAAAAAATTTTCACTTAGAGTGGTTAGGCATTGGAATAAGTTGCCTGAGGAGGTGTTGGAGAAGTTGCTCAAGGAGATGGTAGAGTCACCATCTCTGGAAGTGTTCAAGGGGCATCTGGCACTTGGGGTTATGGTTTAGGGGTGAGTATGGTTTTGCTGGATTGACAGTTGGACTGGACAATCTTGAAGGTCTCTTCCAACCTCAATGATTCTGTGAACTATTACATTTACTCACATTGAGTTCCTACATTCAAACTGGTCTAAAAAAGATAAACTTGCCCCCACTTTTCCACTTTCCACACTTCCTGTTACAGGAAGAAGACAGAAATGCTAAAATAACTCTATTACTGATGGAAAGACCTTGTTAAATAGTGGGATTGTTAGGATAATGCACATGATGCCCACTAAAGCCTGGCATTCCCAGTAAAACTACCAGCAGTGAGTGAAGAGTCCTCACAGGACACCCTGGAGTATGGTATTTAAAGTCCATTCAAGATTAGGCAGATACTTAACCCTTCCCAGGGTTACTGTTCCAGACTCTCTTCAAACTCAGGCAGAATTCCATTTACACTCAAACCAACACTTCAAAGTTTTCTTCCAGTCCTTCAGAACAGAAAATGCCTGTGTAGCTGCTATAAAAATACCCCACAGCTCTGCAGCTATTTTAGGAAGCAAATTCACTGCAGGTAGAGGTTTACTAAGCTGGTTTGTTCTACTTCACCCTGCCTTCAGTGGAGCTGCCAGGCCCAGAGCGCTGATGAGGGAGGGAAATTTGTTGTCACCAAGACAATGCTTGAAAGGGGGGCTGTGTGGGGAGTGTGCGGGGCTGGTATGGGGCCCTGATCCATGGTGAGAAGCTGCAGTCAACACGAACACTGTGCCTGGCACAGCCCAAGGGGCTCTGAGCAGCTGCCTGCGGGAGATAGCATTCCGTGGGCCTTGCCAGAGGCATTTGTGCTGCCGCTGCTCCTCCCCTCTCTGCACTCCAGCTCAGCAGCACCGCAGCAGAAAACAGCCCACGACACTGAGCTTACTCCCAGCGCTGGCACAGCCCACGGCTCCATCACTCTTTCGGGGAAGAAGAAATAATTCATCAAAGTGTGATACTGAGGGCAATAAAATCTGTGCCTTTTAGAGAAGAAAACATTCCTGTTCTGTGACCGGGTCAGATCTTCACCCAGCTTCACTGCTCCAAAAAGGCAGGGCTCAGGGTCTGTGTGCCCTGGTGTTTTCCTTATCCAGTACTGACCGTATAGTTCCGGCTTTGAGAGCTTTGTTTTTTTCCAAGCCAAATAAATGGCAATTTGAAAACTAAATGGTATGTTTTAGATGGGAAGGGCTGCTTTTCCTGACTCTGGAGAGGGAGATAGTTATGTGGGAAAAGGCTATTTTAGAAGCACTGATATTATATTCCAGAGATGACAGATGGTACATCTGCATTGTGAGTTAGCCTACAGATTTATGGTAGGTTCATGATATGAAAAGGAACAGAAAAACTTATAACCTAACCAAACTAATTTCTAGGCTAAAAAAAGGTATAAAATATGGATTGCTTATCAACAGAGAAGCTGTGCATTATTTTCATAGAAAACCACATCACGCTGAAAGTATTGTTTTGGAATTATTTTGACTGATACTATGTGAATCACCTTTTAGGAAGTGTAACCACATACAGAAATCCTAATTGAGAGCATAATCCTGTATATCTGTATATATGATTCCGTATATCTGAAAACTCAGTTCGGGTTATGGAAGACTTCCACTATCAAACCATAAGTGCTACCACTGTCTGAGGAAGTGGCAAGAAACACGAAAGCTCCTGCTCATCTACCCCTCACTGAAAGACAGCTTTAGACTTCTTGTGGTGTACTCATGGGACAGAAAACAGGAATAAAAAATTAAATGAAACTATAACACATCCAAATCAATTGCAACATAATCTCCTTAGAGTATTGTTACTTCAGCTTCCCAGGGATAGAACATTACTAGAAGTGCTTAACTAAATGCAGGGACTATTTCAGCTCAATGTAATTTCAAAATTAAACCAAAAGATCTCTTTGGCCCAAACATTCAGCTAAAGCAATGAAAAATGTTGACTTTCCATGGAGTACCAATGATTCAATCTACTGTAACAAATCACACAGTCCCAAGGCTGCTTTGAGTACCTCTGGGTCTTGGAGCTCTCTAGAAGCTCTTGGAGGAGGATAGAAACCCAGATCTCTCCCCTAGCCAAGGAGAGCAGTTTGGTACAGAAACAGGTATCAGGCATGGTCATGGCCAGCTTGGTGCTAAACAGACTGAGGTGAAATCTTACTGCTGTTCCAACACCCCTGCTGTGGGCAGGGACACCTTCCACTAGTATGGTGGATATGGTGGATGCTGGTAAATTAACAGTAAACAGCCTAACTCCTTCTGTCAGGAACTGACTTTCTTACATCTCCGAGGAATCCAGAACATTAACCAGAAAAACCAAAAGACCAAACATTTTGAGGGACCAAACTGAGCCCCACTGAAAACAAGAGGGACCCAACTCAGTCGTAATCTCTGTGTTCCAGAGCCAATATCTACCTCTTGGTTAAGTAAACAAATAAACAAAAAAACCACACACATCTTTAAAACATTTCTTCTCATTTTGGTAACACATTTCAAAGAAGGATTTCAAAGTGCAGTATAAATATTATTGATGTGAATATCAAAGCTGGTGGCATTACTACTGATTTCAGGTTATTTCTATTTCATTCATGGTTTATGTCTATTCTAAATTATAAGAAAGTGAGATTTATTAAAATCATACAGGAAGCTCATATCAGGAACATGAACAGTGCCCAGTTTTCAACTCATTTTAGAGCAAGAGTGTAGAAAAGCTAAGGCAAGATGATTCTACAGGTAATTTCAGAATATTCAGCCCAGCTCCATGCTTTGGTTAGCATGGGTATCAGAATGCCACATGCTAAATATAACAGCTGCAACATTGTCGGGAGTTCACAGGCCATGCAGACCAAGTTTCTCTTTCTGGCCCACAGACATAGGTTGGTATTTCTTCTGGGTACTATAAACCTTTTAGGGAGTGGTTGGGCATCTGCTTTCTTACTAGGACCTGCATAATTTTTATTTTTAAAACAAAGGAAAACAAGAAACTATCATAGAGTTTGAAAAAGAGAGACTTCTAGTCTTTTCTCACATGTATTTGACAAGGGTTTCTAGTATGAATTTAATCGAGTTCATTCCTCCAGGGTCTTTTCTCATTTCATTCATCCTTTTTAATCCCTCCATTTTATACAGCTAATAACAGCATTGTAATGAAATGCATGGTGCAACTGAGATAAACATGAAGGGAGAGATGCTCCAGCTGGAGCTGAACTGATACAGAGCAGCCTCCAGTCTAACCCAGACATAAGGGAAAGCAGAAGGAAACACGCCTCTGTTCTGAAGCCACAGACCACTAATGAATTATCAGTCAGATCCACTGGCTACACCTCTGAACTCAGCTTCAACTACCAGGACAACTATTTGCCTCTAATTAAAATAAATTAGAAGAAAAATGACCATTTAGTGGTTAATCCTAAATCATAGTGTTAGGATAAGTGGTACAAAACAGCAGGTGGGAGAACCTAAATAATAACCTGACCCGGCACCTCTTAGGGCTGTCCCAGGGCAGCATCAGCCCCATGGGGGTGACACCCATCATGACATGTTAATGGGAGAGGCTCCCCAGAGCACTTCACAGACTGGGGGTGGTTAGTACCTACAGGGGTAAGACACTCATTGTGGGATGCATGGGCAGATAGTGGACTAGGGCTCACACAGGAAATGAAAAACACACCAAAATGACAGCACAGTGGCACCTCTGGTTTCACATCTCCTTCACATACTCGCCCACAATGTAAAATGTAAAATACCCACTGAACCTCTGAAGTTCTCCTGAAGAAATATGGGACACCCAGCACTTTGGCTTCTGAGCTTCTATCGATAGTGCTCACTGCAGAGCAAGAGCACTTCCTCCAGGGTTGAATATGGAGGAACCAGACTCACCCAGGAACAAAGGAGCAGCATCAGTCCCCTGTCAGAGATAAATCATGAGCCCCAGGTCCCGTCCAGTCAAATTTTCAGTATCTCCATCTCTGGATTCCTATTTGTGTTTACTTACCCTTGCTTTGAAGAATTCTTTTCTCTATGTTTAATCAGAATTTCCTTTGCTGCAACTTGTTTTCATTGCCTCTCACCCTTTTGCTGTGCCTCCACAAAAAGCCTTACTCTACCTTCTCTGTAACAATCCACCACATTTTTCAAGACAGCAATGGCATCTCCCCTTCACCATTTCTTATTAAGGCTGAACAAACATCCCATTGATCTGTCTTGGTGCACCATATGCTCCAGTCCTCTTCCACTGGACTCACTGCACTTTGTCAGGGCCCTCCTTATACCAGGGAAACCCAAACAGGTTATTCTGCTCTAGCCAGCAACTGTGACATCCCCTCACAGTTGCCAAATAGAGGGGAAAAATCACTTTCTTCAACCTGCTGGATAATCCTCTTACTATCCCAACCCTGTGTCTGTCCCTGGAAGAGAACAGCACTACATAGTTCCTATGATCAGAGGTACAGAAGCACCAGGGATCCACTCCCTAAATGATGAGGAGATTCTTCCTTGCCACTTGGAGAATCTTCTTCCTCAGCCCCACCACACCCTTTCCTTTGCAGTTGCTGCTGTCCCCAAGGAACTAAGCTGGGGAATACCTACTTGAGTGCCAAGGGAAGCACGTGAAGAATAGTACCACACTGTCTTAACTCTGGGACTTAACGCAGACCGAGTACTGCTGGCAAAGAGCTTCAAAAAGAGGGGTAGGGAGATGAAATGAATATTTACAAACACTGCTTTCATTCTCCTACTTAGCCATTTTTGGTGAGCGAGAGGAACAGCTAGATTTCCCTTATCTCTACAGCCACATACTCACATACAAGGCTTTGTGTCATTAACTGTGCAGTTTACTATAATGGTTTTATGGTAATGTTGTTGCATGATCTCTTTTTACATAAAGCCACAAGTCAGGAGGCCATTATCAGCTTATTTACCCCTACACCAAACACTATGGCCCATGGTACATATCTAGAGACAAAATGACACATCCTTTCTTCTGCTGGAGCTGGGAACCTCACAGGGAAAGTAAATTACCCATACATGGCTAGTAGTCATGCTATGATAATTTTCAAAAGGATCAGAGGCTGCAAAGCCTTGATCAAGCTAAAATTGATTTAAAGGGCTTTCTTAAATGACAATCTCCTCCAGAGCCCCTAAATTTGTCCTTTAGAAGTTGGAGAATTGTATTTTCAGGTTAAATGAAGAAAGATTAAATGAAACTGATCCTAAGAAAAGTTATATTTAGCACTGTCAAAGGGTTGATGTCCTATGTTAGTAACAGGACAAATACACACTTCAAGGTCCAGGAATCTTTAATTTTTCTAAACTAATCATTCTAAGAGGCTTTCCAGGGCTGTAACTGAGCACAAAGCAGTACCCTAGGCACAGAAATACCAGCACCTCTGTAAGTCTTACCATCTTCAATTAGTTCTCTCCAGGTCCTTGGGAAATAGTTGAGTTCTGAGAATCCCATTGTACATTTTGGTTCCACATCTGCCCAGCTGAGCATTCCCTTGGGTGGATGTTCATCATGCAGTGCTGACACACAAAAGCTGAATCTGTTGTGCCTTTAACTTGCTGGGTTTGGGCAGGATATTGGCAGAGCATACCAGCACACAGTGTGGGCGGACTAATATATCCCAGGTGGAGATTCAGTTGCCCAGACTCCAAAATTCATGCCCATTCCCTCAGTAACATTTGCATATTGCCCAGAACTGCAGCTCAAGTTAAACATTTCTGACTTGCAGTTCACTTTGCAGATGCATGGGACAGATACAATTCATGCAATTTGTACAGAGCATTCTAAAATATCTTTGGTTTTGCTCAACAATGAGTACATACGTACACGTGTATATACATCAAGACAGAAATACTGGAACTTAGACACATTTCCTCAGCCATTCTGGGATGTTTCTTAAAATGCAAGGTTTCTCTTCTGAACTTTGAAATCTCTCTACATCTATTTAACTTTCCTACGTCATGATTCACCTCACAACTGAATATACTTCTGCTACAAAAAGACAATTCCTTCCCTAATCCTCCCAAATAATTTTATCTTGTTAAGTATCTCCAGGTTTTGTACTCCTTGATCAATATTCAATTTCTCTTTTAATTTCTGATATTTTCCAGTCTTACCATAGCTTCTCCCTGAAGCTTAACAGGTTAAACACTTTCCTGTTACACCAAAGACTAAATTTCAATCCCTGTAATATTCTAGTAAGTGAACTTTGGGTCTTTAACTAAAGGTGAGTGAGAGAAGGGGAGTTCTTTTCACATCTACCATTTTTTTACAGCACAGCTACTATTCACCTACATTACATTTTTTTAACAACCAGCTATTACCTAAAGTGCAGGCAAGACTCACTAGCAAGGACAGGTATCTGCTGAAGCATTTCAAGGCACAGCACCTCATACTGAGAGCTTTACAATGACATCTGACAATTCCAGAATTTGGACAAATAGATACCTAGGGTAAAAACCTTTAGAGAAGCTTGAAAGGACAAATATCTACACGTTCCATTGACCATGCTAGAAATCAAATGGTTTTCACCACTGGAAATCAGCAGCCTGGTCACAGCCCAAGCAGTGTGAAATCTAGAAAGAGAAGTCACAGTTTTCAGGCACTGCTTCTGTGCCAGCCTTTACCACCTCCATCATTACACAGTGAGACAATCTCACTGTGAGGACATCTTAGCAATTCCCACATTTGCTCATTTATTCTTGTCAGGTGATTTCTTGGAAGCAATTACAGGAACATTTCCATTCAAAATAAAGTAGCAGACAATAGTTTCTCAGAAAAGAACATGCACACAGCCTTGCAGGTTCAGAGTACAAATCAAAATATCTGATGCCCACACATATATATGCAATATATGCACATATTAGAAAAATTGGGATTTAAAATCCAGTTCCACAATCTGGTGAAGAGATGAAGGGGTTTGACTCAGGTTTTTTTAATGCCTCAAGACAGCAGTGTTGCTATCCAGATACTCAATCCTCCTCCTGACAGAAGATGTCATGTTCCCATTTGCATTCAATTTTGATCTCACCCAGACTTCTCATATGTCTCTGAATTTCAGGCTTTAGCTGAGAGCCTTAGAGAGTAAAAGGGATAAGTCATGCTGCTCTCTTCTATTCTGCATTTCCCCAAACACAAATGTGTTGAGATCAAAGCCTGTGACACAGGCACAGCTCCATTCCTTCACCGTGAGGAATACCACTTTGTCTGGGTCTTGGGTAAAAAGTCAGTGCATTGCACAATTCTGAACGGAAACGGCTTTGCCTCTCTTCTTTCTTTTGGCTTAGCAACTTCACCTCTTTTCCATTCTCACCTTCCCTCTCACACACATACCTTTCAGCTGGCAGCTTCTCAAAATATAAAATAAAATATAAACTGAGGCCTAGGAGCCAGATGGAGACTCCACAGAAATAACTTGAGAGGAAAGCAAAGGGGAAGACAGTCAATTCCTCTAGGACCATTTCAGAGATTTCTAAATAAGCAGTTGCTTGAGAAGGCAGTTCATACTTCTTGTGGGAACGCTCACACTGTGTGCTATCTTATGTATGATTTCTATCATTTCTTATTCATTTATACTGCTGGTTTAAATGCCACCGTCCAGTGTTTGTTCTCTTTCCCAGGCAAGGAGATTCACACAGAAGAATGACAATGTTGCAAGTGACACTCTAAACAAAGCATTGCTATTTTGAAATGAAATGGTTAAACTTTCAAACACATGCAGCTGTACAAAATGTGTCTGGAGAATTGGATTTACACAGACTTCAGCCATTTATGGCCTGACTGCCCAGAGTGAGATTTCCTAGTTTCAAGAATATACATAAATTGTAATAGTGTTTGAATAGGGACCTGATTTGCTACAGCCAAGTATCTGCAAACCTCAGCAGAATAATAATTGAAAAAGAATGCTGAGCTATTCCAGTGGCTGCATAGCACATCTGAATGCAAAAACCTCAGGACACACTATATCAAAGAGATGAAAAATATCTAATCTATAAGTAAATCATTGGGGGTGGGGAGTATGGTTTTACAGAATGAGTTTACACAAGATTAAATATGAATTACCAGAAACTACATGGAAAGCAGACTGGTTCACTAAAAAGTACCATGCAAAATCAGGCATAGTATTTATAAACTTAAAATGTCCTGCCTCATGGACAGCAGGTAAGATCATTGACTGGCTGCCTGCAGTCTCTCAAGCAGCTCTGCTGATTCTGCAGTGATCTAGGAATAATATGTAGAAACAGGCATAGGGTGTTTATCATCAATCACATGTGTCACATCCCCTCAGGCCCTGCAAATAGCTGTAGGTGAGCTGCTGGGATTCCCAGCTCTGGAAAGCCTGCATAGCAGCACTGGTTTAAGGTAGCCAGGATCAGGGATGTGAGCTCAGAGCTAATGGCAGCAGCCATGGTTAGCCAGCACCCTCTGTAACACAGCTTCACACACAGGTACAGGCATGAATCATGAGAGATTACAGAGTTTCTACCTATATGGCATGATTAAATTAGCTTTAAAAATGTATACGCTAGGGTGCAATAGGCACTAGGATTCTCTAGATTGAATCTAAAGAGAAGGTGGTCATGCTTTCATCCTCAGCTTTCAGTGGGTATTAACACTTTTTAGAGAAAAGCTCAATACTGAAGCTCACCAGAGCTCCAGAGGTGAGGTCAGAAGTGTCTTGATTACAGGCTTTGGGATGGCCCATTTGATTGGCTTTGGTTGCTGAAGTGGTAAAGCCATATTCCTATTTAGTGATGAAATTCCCAATACTGAAATGAAAGGATAAAATAACTGTCCTGACAGAATCACACTTTTAAGAGCCCTCTATCCTTGATCCATCACCACTCAAAGGGGAGTTTAACTCACAGCTCATAAGGAATACAAGTCCTCCACTGAACTGGCCAACTTCTGTAATATCCAATTTTCTAGGATGCAGCTGGCATCCTCCACAAGGCCCTCACCATTCCAAGCTACAAACACTACCTTAGGTCTCCCACCTGGGTAGATTTACACTACTCACTGACCTCAGCAAAGCTGCATCAGTTGCCACAACTTGAAGTTCTGGTATTGCCTTAGGAATGAGAAAATTGAGGTTTACATTGAACCAGCATTTTTCAGCTCTTTATTTAGTTTGTCTGCAGAAAATCCAGCCTTAATTCTTCAGGTTTACCACAAGCCAGGACTGGGAATTTTTGTGGCAATTCTTGCTAAAATTTGGCAATGCACCATTTAGCCTACTTACATGGGCAAAACAGAGAAGCTCTAGTTATTCCAGATATGAACTTTTTTCCCCCTCTCATGTATGGTGACTTTTTTCTTAGAAGGTTACATTAAGAAGCTTTCTATTGAATTCCATCTTTTTTGTTTGGATGATCACACTTAAATTCACACGGATTCTGTAACTCTGATCATGTGACTGTAAGGCTTTTTTGAGCATGTGAAATGATACACTTATTTGATTGCTAGATTAGAGAAAAGAGTTTGTGCAATTCCTGAAGGATTGCAGAATCTCCAAATCTTGTAAGTGAAGGTGTGGTTCCTCAATTATCTCCAAGTGTTCAGGTGCTAAGAATTCCCATTGTAGAGTCAGCTGTAACAGAACACACCATACACAAGGATCTCACAATGCTGTCCAAATACTGATGAAACCAGCTTTGCTTAGTGCAGTGAGATGGGAGATCACAAGCAGACACCAGGATAGGCAGCAGAACACAAGGATTTTTGTAGACCTGTTCCAAATGACCACAGAAGTCTCTGTTGCAGGCTCATGACAGTTACAGCTATATAAATATCCAGATTTGGATAGATCTATTAGATAGATTATATCCTGAGAAAGCATCATGAGACCTCAGGTTCTCCATAAATCATTAGAGTTAGCAGGGGATTCGTTTGACTGATTGCACTCTGACAGCTATGAAAAGAGGTGAGCACAGTATAATAAGCATGAGAAAATTCCTACAATATTTATGTAGGAAACAATTTACTCTTAGTTCAGTGGCTGTGTTTTTAAGGTATAGTTTAAAATAGCAGCTTCCTCTCTGCATTTGATCCTATGAGAAAGACCCTTTCCGTATATAGGACAGCACAGTGTGTTGCCATGGAAATTATTATGATCTACTTAAATTCAACAAATCCAGCCTTACGGGGTATATTCCCCAGAGTATCTCAATTTAATTATTAATGTTCTTTCTAAACAGCATCATCTTTCTGTTTTGACCAAAATCCTTATAAGCAGAATGAAAACAATAAACCTGGAAAGCAGAATCCTTTGTTCAGCTACAAAACAGGTATAATTGAGCCAGGGAAAACGCAAACAGCCTCCACACTGCCCTGACAATGTGCTTCAACTCAGACCTAGCCAAACTGTTTGGAAGGGGGAAAAGTCTCATTCAGCACTTGTATCTACCATGCCCCTGGCCTCTCTCCTGTGATTTCCTGCAAAAAAAAACTAGGATAGTGGGCTTTTTTTGCACAGGGATGTGCTCAGTGGAATCTAAACACTGAGCATCAATTCATTTTCATATAACCACCTGTCTTGCACGCATTCTCAAGCCAAACCACACAATCTTTTCCCATGAAATATGTGAATAAACCCCAAGCCTTTTAGCCTCAGGGCAGCTCCAGCATCCATTTCTCTTTCACATCACCATGAATTCTTCAGGTAGATTCATGAGCCAGATGGTTTTATTGAGCCTGATCTAACACCAGGGATAGTTTCTTGTGGGCCACATAATCTGAGTGACTCATAGGTCTAAGTTTAGATAAGCACAGACCATGTCCTCCCAAGTCCGGAGCAGAAGAGGCAGCAGGACAAGCAGAACCCTTCCATGAGCTGAATGAGGCTCAAGAGCCTCAAACTGCTCATCCACAAAAGGGCCTAAGGCAGAGCACAGCCCAGAGCAGTCCTGTGGGAACTGCCCGAGCTAGAACAACCACCTCATCACGAGGGCTGTTTGATGTGACCTGCAGCTGGAGAGAGCTGCTCCCCTCACATGCTCACAGCAGCTGTCAGAGCATTTGTGCTGAAGACATCAAGACAAAGGTGACCATGAAGTATTGTGGTGAACGGAGAAGGTCATCTTCCTGCGACTGCTCTGCTCTTTACCATCAGCAGGTGTTTCCCATCTACCCTCCCTGGAAGGCTGTTCTTCCTGAAATGCCATACAAGATTCCTGGTTTCCCTTCTCCTTGAGTGCTCCTCAGGGACTGACAGCCAGGAGAGCTCTGCCACAAAAGAAGCTCGTCTATGTAAAACATCCCAGAGCATCCCTGGACTTTTGGCCCTTGGCTTGGAAATTTCAGTTCAGAATTCATACTCACCTTGCCCCTCCAGTTCTGTTCCTGTGGGGGTACCTCATTCCCACATCAGGGTCTACCACGTGTAAAACAGAACTGGTAGTTTACATGGACAGAGACTATCACTAAGACTATTTTGCAGGTACTAAATCAGGAAAGAATAAGTAATTTGCCCTCTTCCCACAGAGAATTTACAGCACTGCACTGAATCCAGGCTCTTGATATTCTCATACAAAATCTGCAGCACAAGCCCTTTCCTTATATGAGGTTGGTTATTGGTTATAAGCCTCCCTCCAAAACATGAGGCAAGAAATGTCTGTCAGTTTTTTGCTTTCCTCTGTAAACATTTATTTATAGGCTGGAAACAAGAAATAGAATAAAGGAGCTGAATGAAAGGAACTCAACAGAACAGAAGCGTTTCTTCTGCAGGAGCTGCAACTGTTCATTGATGCTGATAGCACTGGATTGCCTGGTAGATTCACAGGCAGGTACACACATGGTCCTGGCATCCCTGGGATCCATCCAAAAAGGCACAACATTTCAGACACGAGGAGCATTCTTTGTAACTCCTCACAAATAGCTTCTTCAATACTGTTTTTGTTGTCCTGTAAAATTTGTCGTTTTTGGAAAGCAACATATTACTATTGGCTCCCTGAGTGAGAAAGGGGAAAGAGAGACTGCAGCTTTATTGACGATTGATTGATTCCTTCTTTGAAATTGGATGTTTATTTATCAGCAATTAGTTCATAAGCAGTATGGGATGCAGCAAGCAGCATTTGAAGAAACAAGCCTTTCCTAATCGTGATACCAGCTGTTCCCTGGTCACTGCCAAGAGCAGATCTCTGACTTGACACCCAATCCTCTGCCTTCATATAAATGTGTGTCCTTTCTGAAACATAATCCTTGCTCTTCATTTCTACTTACTGTACAACCAGCTTCTCTCCTCCTTTGATGCCATCCCTGCCCCTCTTCTGGCTCTGTGGCCACTTTTACCAGCCTGCAGGTCGCTGCCTCATCACCCAGAGCAAATTAAAATCCCTTGCCCTCCCCTTCTTTTGCAAAATGTGTCTGCAAGAAACAAACAGCAGGATACTTTTCTAAGGAGTTATGCCCGTTCTGAAGCTCACAGCAAAAGATGGAGTGGTTCTGTGCACAAAGCTTGGGAAAGTACCATCCATGTTTCTAGCTCTGGCATGGTGCTCCAGGTCTGGAGTGCCTTCCCAAGTCTTACCTGTGGAATGAGCAGGAGTGTCCTGCTACCTCAGTCATTCTCTGCAAAAGCACACAAGTCACGGAAAGGTAAAACACAGCCTTCATTTTGTCACTTCTTCTAGCTCTTTCTCACCACTCTGCTCACCATCTGTTTTGCCTATATTTTATCAGTTTAAATTCTGCCTTACTACATGCATGTGAAATGCCAAATCAGAGCACCGACACTGTACCAGCAATAGTGTCACAGAGAAATTACTGAGGAACATAGGATCAGTCTCAAGAATGATTCACCTAGAATGCAGAGTTGCATGTATTCATACCTTATTTATTTTTCTAATACTACAGAACTTAGAAAAACCAGCTAGAGACCAACCCCCACAGTCTAGGTGTTGTAAGATAAAAAATACTAAATGGTCGTGCTCATTTAAAAATACTAAATGAACTTGCTGCCCAAAAGAGTTTGCAATCTAAGTAGCATACCAGTGATAACAAAAGTATGTGGGACCTTCCCTGCAAAAAGCAGCATGTGATTAACTTCAACCATACAGGTGACCTAAGGGAGATTTTGCCATATGAGTGTTTTGCTTGCAAAGAGCCTGATGACATGGATGCATCCCTCCTTTAGGCCATTTCACCTCACAAGACCTTCCTGAACTCTGAGCAGCCCCAATTCAGCCAAGTGGACAAGACAACAAAAGGAAATCTAGGTTCAGATCCTTGCTGTCTAATGAGGACATAGAAGAAATTTTGTCATACAAAGGTTCTACAGCAATCCAAACTGGCCAATACTTCTGCAGCACTCAGATCTTCATCCACCTTTATGATTAGCCTGAAAGTTTCCAAGGTATCAACTCTGTCTGCTGAGACACGGAAGCACAAAGACAAATGCAATGCTCATTACTCAAAAGCAACTGCTCAAGAAGTAGGAGACATGATTGTGTCATCCTCCTTTGTCCAATGTGTACCAAGTATTCCCCCTTGACCTAACAGCTCTCCATGCAACACACAACATCTGATGCAGGCTCCTTAGAGATGCCAGTCTCACTCTCTTAACTGCAGTAAGAGCACAAAAGTGTTTCTCAACCTTTCCTATTCACTTCACGCAAACCTTTAAAAGAAACACAGAGCTCATTTTATATCCGACTGTTGCTTAAGGATAGATGGCAAATAAGTCACAAGGAATAGACAAAATGTTGAAATGTTAATATTTTACAAAACTGTAATTCAGTAGATATAATTACAAAACTTGTATCTAAAAAAAATAAAGTAAAAAATGGTATCTTCTGCCTAAATCAGTTAGTACATAACTGCCTGTATCAGGGTTTCTGGTTTAGAGCTGAACAATTTCCATTGACTGACTGATGTTTTGTGGACTGCCGGCCATCTGTGAACCACAGCTCAAGTACTTTGGATCTAAATCTCCCTCCTCTGACTAGGAAACCAATTTTAGGCAGTGTAATGCCTGACTTAGTAGCCTGCATTAGGCAGTCTGGCTGTTGCTTTCTTCTGACTGACACTAAGGACAGCACTGAGGATCTGAAAGGGAATAGGTCATGATTCAAAATACTTCAGCCTTTGGTTGGTTGACTGCTTCAGGGAGCATCTAAGTCTGTAGTTTTGCTCTTACAACCATCAAAAATCCATACAAAGAGCCACACACACATTTCCCAATTCCCTTTATCAGGTTTCCTTTTATTAATTTATTGAGCAGGAAGCCTGGAGGAAATATGTTACCTGTTACTCTGTGGAATATTGGACACATCACTTGATCTCCATGTGTTTCGGCACCCCTACCTGTACAGTGGCAGTAAAAATCCTTCTAATGACACAATGGTAAATTAATGCTTCAAAGTACTTTAATACAGTGAATGGAAAGGACCCCACAAAGGCAAAATACTGTACTAAGGCAACTGCAAAGGCCAAGCCCCTTGGCTATATTCCATAGCTTCTAGGCTGGTAAAACATCCTTCCTCGCCACACCAGAACCAGTAAGATCTGTGATGTGCACACCAGAAAACCTTCCTTGGGGACAGGAGCATTTCCAGCACATCTGTGCTTGGGCAGGAGAATCTGGGTCACGGCTGCCAGAGCAGCAGGCAGTGCTGTCCCCTGCAGCGTGATCACACAGTCACATTTCACATCAAGGGCACAGCAAATGTCGCACCTGCGCTGGGTGCTCCTCTGTCACTTACTGTCACCAACAGGTTCTGCCCCCTCAGCAGAGCCAAAGGCTGCAGCATGGATGCACATGAACTGAGCTGGCAGCCACAGAGACCATGTGCTCTTCACACGAAGGACAGCAGCAGTGCAAGCCTGCAGCCTCTGTTTTGGAGGGATTACACCATCTTTTTTGTAGGTAAAGTTTATTAGCTAACTCTGCAAGTATGGCAGGTGGTCTGCCCTTCCCACTTCCCAGCTCCAGAGCACAGAAGAGTCTACTGCAAACTCATCCCACAGCCTTGACCAGGAGCTCAAGCTGCAGTTTGGGCCCTTTGCTGTATTTTCAGATAATTTTACACTGCTAGTGTGAGGCCTGTAGAGAGCACTGAACACCTGAATCCTTCATGTCACCTGCCAGCACCAAATAAATATAGCAGGCTGTGAAGGACCTTCACATATGTGATGTATGTCAACTGAAATGCAAATAGTGATGTATCAATAACCAATACATGATCTATATCAAGTGATATATATCAGTTGAATATATATTAACTGAAACCTAATGCTGACCTATCAATAACCAATAGCTTGAAGCTGGGCTCTGCTTTTATAAGAGCAGCCCTTGCCTGCCTGAGTGGATCCTGTCTGTGCCTCTCATAAAAAAGACACAAATTATTGTTTTCTACCAACAGATAATATCCATGATATGACTTTCCAGGTTTTGTTTCATTCATAAATTTCTTCAGGCTTCCCATACATGAAAAGTGGGAGGAGGAAGGATCTGCTAAGTTCTCTAAAATGGGAATTCTTTACTGATATAAAGATGAAATCAATGTCTGACTCAGTAGCACTATGGATTGACACCAGATGAGGATGGGGGTGGCCAATCTCACACAGCCTTGCTAAAATGGCATCACAATAACCAAGAAAGAGAAGGCTGACAAACTGTGTCAGGGAAGGAAATTTCACGCATCAGTTTAAAGTTTTAAACAGTATGAACTGTTTAATTAAAAATTCAGTTAAAGAATTTAACTATTCAGTTAAATTTAATTTTTAATGTAAAAATTCAGTTTAAAGAATTCTTTGATTCCCCTTTGATTTTGTTCAGAATCCAACTACTTCTCAGGACAGCTGGAAGAAAGGATGCCTCTGATAGATCCCCAATCTCTGTTACTTCTACACAGGGACAGGAATTCCCACTGAACATATCTAAAGCTGCCATTCTCTTTCACATCAAAACATAAGAGATCAGAGAGGCCATTAATGTAATTTTGATTTAAAAGAAAATAGATGCAGGCAAAAAAGCATGATTAAGGCTGTGAATTTTCACGATGAATAACATATTTAACCATTTTATAATAATTTGCGATGCACTTCTAAGCTTCTCACAGGAGGAATTCAAATGCCTAAGTCATCACACAGTATCATCTCATCAACTGATAACCTGTCTAACCCAGCCTCATTTCTACTGATATTTCCTTCCTCTGCCACGTGTTCCAGACTGAAAGGCTTTCAACAGGCCTTGTGATGTGCCTAACTTTCAGAATAGGAGCCAAAAACCTTTATTTCTGTACTGCGTGATCCCAAGCACATAAACCAAGTTTCATGTTTCTGAGAAAGAACAGGATTCCCATGCCAATACAATAGACTGCATTTATATTGCATTTATATACACTACTTTTAACTTCAAAGTGCCTGTAAATGACAGCCAAAAGCAGCCACCCAAGACTGCCAGTGTTGTGCACTGTAGCTGAACTGGTCTGCAATAATGAAGACAGATCCCAAGTCCTTCTCCTAGAGAGGCCTCTACCATTTGAGGCAAATTGAATCTCCTTTGAAATGAATAGCAATAACCTGTAGTTGGTAGGACAGACCATTGGTCCCTTCTGGTCTGCCTCTGGGAAGATAAATTCAGAACAGTTCATTACACTTCACAGATGAGGAAACTGAGATACAGGTGCTCCAGGATGTCCTTTGAGATGTACTCAGAAATGAAGAATAAAAAGGGCTGTAATTAACCCACAAATAATGATGTTAGCCCATTCCAGTTATTGTGAGAGACATAGGAACAAGTAACTTCCAGGATGCAACAATTGCAATTCCAGTGATCACAGGCATCCCTTGGTGTTAAAGTCACTGTAATCCACTGCCACGAGAAACAAAAAAAAACCAATTTTGTTTGAGATGAGCAAAACAACTTCCTGGGAGCAGTACAACTGGAGAACGAGAATTGAGCTCTCAGAGGAAAAAGATACCCAGAGACATGATTATCTTTTTGTTTCGCATTTATACAATACCTAGTGCAGATGCTGAACATAATAAAGTCTTTAACACACAGCTAAGGCAGTATAGGATGCTGCTCTCAAGTTATCATTTCTCTTCTAGGGGCTCCAAACACACAGCTCTGCAGGCAGAACAGAACCAGCCAGCACTCTGAACACAAAGCCCAAACACTAAAGGTGAATTGAGGTAAAAGAAGGTTTGCAGCCTGACTTCCTGCTGAAAAAGGTGAGAAGTGCTCACAGGTTATTCTCCTTCAGCAATGTTTCAGAAATAGAAACGGCCAGGACAGAGCCAAATCAGAGACAGTGGAAGCAGCAAAGCACCAAAGAGACAAAGCAAAGGCTTGCCTTTTGTTTTAAAGCCCTTTCTGTTAGCTGAGTCATATCAGACATAACCCCTGTGGAGATCAGCAGAAGTCATACGAGCACAAAGCAATATTCACAGTGTGACTAAACCACACCACTTTCCTCATAATCCTTATCCGCTAATAAGATTTAATGAAAAAACAAGCAAAGGGAAAAAAAGCCTGACCAGGTGTCCATTCTACTTAAAGCACAGCTATCTGTACTGATGGATCAACTAGTGATTCATAATGAGATGGGAAAACTGGATTAGATAGATTAAATCTTTACCATGATCCTAATCTGAAGACCAGAGCACACCAAGGAGTCAGGGATCCATTTCAGAGTTACCCTGAACAGGTGCAGGTCTGTGCTGTGCTGCAGGTGTATCCTGGCTCTCTGGCTTGTTGTTGGGATGCACATACCCCCTGGATGCAGGAGCAACTCCTTCATCACCTGACATTAAACCATCTTTGTCTTCATCTAAGTGTAGCAATGAGCTCTCTTGTGAACATCCTTATCATCTGGCAGTAGGAGTGATGAATGGAAATGTCTTTAGAAATAGAAAGAAAATGCTCTGAGAGCAGAAAAGATCAAAGTGTAAGGGAACCTTTCCACAGACAGATCTGCATGGTGTGCTGTGTCAGACTGGAGGGCTCTTCCATGTCAGGCACCTCAGGATTTCCAGGATCTGATGGAATAAAAGATTATTTATACTCTCCTCTTTTTCTTTGCAATTCTACCTCTAGCAAATGGTGTTTTAAGCAACACTCTAGAGAGTCCAAGTTCCTTGCTGGAATCACAACAAACCAGCACTTCCTGGTGCAAAACATTCTTAAAGGATGGATGTACACTCAGTAGTGGAAAGAAAGTGGTGACCAAGCTTGGCTTGTCCTAGGTTTCCTTGCAAAATTCTTACTTATTACTATTAATACTAGGACTACTAAATAATTAATATTTACACTGCATATTCATTATTTGCTACTGAAAATGCAGCATAACAAATAATTGTTACTGCCCTCTGCACAGCTGATTCCATGCTGTGACACGTTTTTCAGACAACACTGAAGAGAACAGGAAGGTCTGTCTGCTCAGCTAATTACCTGACTGGTCAACTGCTGTAGGTCCTGCCCCTATCAGATTTTTACCCAGTCCATGAGTCTAAGATGAAATCATCTGTGTAGATGTGCATGTGCTGAGACAAATAAGTTAAACTATCATCTCTGTGTAGATATTCTTTGTTCTTGAGGATTAGCTGGGTTACAAGATAATGTGGTTTTTTTCAAAGTGGAAATTAGTAAAGAAGAAAGAAAAGCTGCCTTAGACAATACATGCTATATCTCACATTGCTGGCAGAGATATCTGCAGATACACTGTTCAAATTAAATCTTTTAAATATTTAACACACTTTCCCAGAATGAAGTGCAAGCCAATAATGGCTAGCTGCAGCTAAATCCAGATGACAGACCTCCAGGGGCTAAATTCAACTCTAGAGCCCCCTAAAATCTTTGTATCTGACACTTAATGTCCTCCTGTTAAACAGACATAACTGAGATGAAGGTGAGTTTCCCTTTTGATGTTTCATCTCATATGGCAAAAGAGACCTTGAAAATGCTTTTCTGGAAACATGCTGATGGTGCAACATCATGGCACGTTTCTTGCAGACAAAGAAAGTGACAGGCCCTCCCAAACCCTCTAAAATAACTTAAGAGTACAACAGATGTTCTCCTGAATCTGCAGGAGATGCATCTATATGTACATGTCAGAGAAAACTAGTAAATTATTCATCTGATGCCATATATTAGCCTTCCCCAGTCACATTTCCAGAAGGAAGATCAGCCATCCTGCTGCCCCACCTTAAGCCTGTAATCAACCTCCTCCAAGAATTTTCCAAATGGCATCAAAAACGCCTTTTTCTCACTAAACCTCTTCTCAGGTGAGGCAGATGAACATACACCTCGGCCTTGCCCCGTCTTCCCCTGTTGCCTGGGAAGAATTTTCAGGGAATTTTCACATGTATTCCCACCTAGAGCAGTTTCAGCCATGGAAAAGCTGTAGGACGAGTGCAAAGAGCCACACGCTTCTTCTCCCAGGCTGACAGGTTAAAGGGAGAGCGAGACCGTCTTTTGAGAGGGTGGGCGGCAAGTTGCAAAGAGCAAAGGAATATTTGGTATTTCTTTTGCAAAACAGGCAGAAGAAAGCGGCGGCGGCGGCTGGGAGACCCCGCGGCCGCCTCTCCCACGCCCCCTCGCGAGCCCCCAGCCGCTCCGAGCCCGGTAACAAAGCGCCGCTGCCCAAATCCATGTTCATTTTCCCACCCGTTGATGCTCCATTCCCCCTCCGGACCCCGAACCGGTCCATCGCCGAGCGCTGGGCCATGTCACCCACTCTCTTTCTCCCCTGTCACCTTGCGCTGTGCAGCGCGGCAGTGCTTTGCCCTCCAGTCCCCGGTGATTTTTCTCATGCTGGAAAATGCCATCCGACCCACCTACCTCCTGCCTCACCCGCCGGGCAGCCGAGCGCCCCGGCCCCGACAACAACCTGCTAAATTTAGCCCAGTATCCATAGCAGGGGCGAGCGGGAGCGGACACCGCACACACACACACGCGCGCACATGCGGGCACGCCGGGCACACGCTGCAGGTGCCGAGCGGCGGCTACTCACACCACTAGCCTGGAGATGATCCATGAGACCATGGCGCTGCCGTGTGCCGCAGGGCTGGCTCTCCCGGCAGAGAGGGCTCGCCCGGTGTCCTCGCCCGCTGCCGGCCGCCGCCCGAGTGCGCGGGGCGGGCGGCTCGGCCATCCGGCCCCGCAGCCTCAGCGCAGCCTCACTGGCGGCACCGCCCGCAGCCAACGCGCAGCCGGGCCCAGCCGCCCACACTGGGCAGGGCCCGCAGCCGCCCCCCGCGGCAGGAGGAGGAGCCCCCCATGTTCCCCGATCCCGCCGGACTCCCCAGCGGCAGACCCCGGGGCGTGCGCGGAGCTTTCGGGTGCGGAGAAGGTCCCTGCCCCACCCGCGGCACCAGGCAGGTACGCGGGCGCTTCTGGAGCACCGCAGCCGAGCAGGACACGAAGCAAACCGTACGGACCGTTCACATCAAAGGCAAAGCTAAGGCACGGCCTCGAGGGGTGTCTTCGATCCATAGAAAGAGAAGGATTTCCCCATTTCCCCACATCTCCCAAAGTGTCCAGGCACAACGGACAAGGGTATTGGCCACACGAACCAGTTAAATTCCCATCATCATCAGTGAAGACAAACAGCAATCTCACCTCGACATCAGTTTTCATTAGGGGGTCTCACGGCTGTCAAGTCCAATTTCCATGAGGAACAGCTGCTCACGCACAAAGCAACACACGTTGGCTTGACCTGTAGGTCGTTCTCTTTAAGTTTCCTTTGGGTTCTTTTCCTTTCTTTCACTGGCATATGCCAAATGCAGTTAGATTGCCTGAAATCATCTTCCCCTGTTTTGGTTTTTCCCTTCTACTGGAAGCACGTGCATGAATGCTCATGGCAATTCATGATGAGGATTTGTCTTGCAGTAATTCTGAGATCTCAAGCTTGCCACCAAGCTTCACTTGGAGGCTGCTCTGTGGAGCAGATGGCCTGGTTTTGGCATTAAGACCAGGGCTCCAGCCACCCTGAGTGCACTGCAGGATCCTTGCCTCCATGCCACACACATTGTTCTTTCTGAAGGGTGGGCATCTGCAGCAAAGGCACCCCGTCACTCTGAGACAGCACAGCTGAAAGAGGCTGAAAATCTCTCATGTATTGTGAGTAACCTGGGAAGAACTCTTACAGGGAGAGACGCAACGTTTCAAATCAGAGGCAGCAGTTCTAGGAGCTGATCACAGATATCTCCAGTCCCCCGGTCACCACTTACATCCTCACAGTATCCAGCCCTTATCATAGAATGGTTTGGTTGAAAGAGACCTTAAAGGTCATCTCATTGCAATTCCTGCCATGGAGACCTCCCACTAGACCAGGTTGCTCAGCCCCCCATCCAGCTTGATCTCACACCTCACCTTTCTTCTGCTGAGCTCAAGAGTTCTCCCTAACAGGATCACCTTTTCTTATGGCTCTTTGGATCTGGTCCTCAGAAAACCAATACGTCTGTGGGCAGACAGACCAACAACCTACAGCCTTCAGGTAAAGCTGCAGGCATAGATAACCACGTAGTTAATGTTCAGCACCTCTAGAAATTAATTTTCGGGGAACGTGTGCACGGCCTTAGGGCTCCGCTGGCCGCAGTGGATCCGTCCCTCCAGCAGGGGGAACTTGCAGCCCGCGCTGTGACCTGTACCGCTCTGTGTCACCTCCGCAGCACTTCTGCTCCCAGCGCCCGAATCCTGCGTTACCCACCGGCCGGGAACCACAGCTGCACGTATGGGCCACCACACACTCCTTCCTCACGAGTAAGGGTCGAGAGCAGCAGCATCGCTCCAGCCGGCATTGACTGCACCACAAAGGCAGGGCTGGGTGGTGTGCTGCAGTAAGCAAGTGTAAATTAGCTGTCTTCTCCAGGCATGCTTGCTCTAAGCAAGAAATGCCTTCTCTCCAAAAGAAGCCATTAGGTCATCCAGCCCAAATTCTTGAAGCTGTGAATCATCCTGTGGCTGTCTTGCTTGTATATCATAGCCAAATAAGTACTTGGAAATCTGTTATGCCAGATTTTCCCCGTGTCAGGATTATTTAGTGCGAGCTTTTAGACTGCATGTTGGCAGACAGTCCACAACATTGTTACAGTTAATGATGGAATATTATCAAGTAGAAGGCACAGATCTCTCTGCAAGAATATTTGTGTAATCACCACAGTACACAGAAATTGCCACTCAGTACTTGCTGCCTATTTCAAGCGTAGTACTTGCTGCTTATTTCCTGGACAAACAAGAGAAGATATTGGATCATAAAGACAGATAATACAGAGGACAACCCCCAAAGCTGCAGCAATACGTTTTAGTGCTCAAATCATAACTCAGCCTCGTGTCCTGTTGGCTCCTGCCAGCCTCTTACAGCTCACCATGTTCACTGCAACTCCTGCCAGTTACCATCGCTGCTGACCCCACTGCTCTTTTCTGAAACTTCAGAAAGGTTTGAGGATGTTTCTTCTGGCTGGCAGCAATCTCTGACAGGGACAAGCAGGACATGGACCCCTCTTGTGCTGCTGCTTTGTACACAACAGGCACAATTGCCACCTGATGACTGTTGACTGATCTTAAGCCTCAAATGTACACAGATAGTTAATGGGGTAGTTTGGTGATGGCAAACCTAAGGAGCCTGAATGCAGGGAGCTTTACTGAAACAGCTGTTTGGTAAACACAAGGTGAAGGAGAGAATTCAGCTCCACTGAGTCACCAGTGGAAGGGTCACAATGCCCCCTACCTACTCCTCATGGGCTGTGTCTTAGGACAAGTCACACAGCTCTGTGTCTATGAGCTCTGCATGTGACATCCCAAGCATTCTATAAAGAGGCTTTGCTTGAAGAAAGCCTTCCCTTTGCTGTTAAACTACTTCATCCAGTCTATAAAAAACCAAACCAAACCAAACAAACAAAAAGACCACCAAAAATGGAGAGACAAAAGAAGAGTTAAAGTGTAGGAACAGATATGAATTAATTTACACAGCTAGCTCAGCAGAAATGCCATCCCATGCTAGTGAAACATTTTGGAACTGCTTTAGCAGTGGAAGGGCTGGCAGGGAAAAATCCTACACAGATTGCACCATTAGATGGTTTGATTTCTGTTCCCCAAATTCTAAAATAAATCAGCTTTGTTAATGAAGGCAAAGCCACCACCCTTGCCCTAAATACTATGCAGTTTTCTCCTAGCAACTACTTTTCCCGAGAAGTTCATAGCCATGGAAAAGTCAGATCCCCAAACAGCTCTACTATAATCAGACTCATTCCCCTCTGTGCCAGGGAAAGGGGATCTCTGCCTCACAGCTGAACAACAACTGTCAAGCCAGGGCTTCTTAGAACAAAAGCGTCACTGACATACATGCACAGGGCACTCTGTTACCAAATCTAGAAAAGGTCAGGAAGTAGCAAATGCAGACAACTCTTATGTCCTCCAATGGATCAAACCTACAGCAGAGGCATTTAAGAACAGCTGAAGTGCAGACAACCCAGCCAAGAAATGTACCCAGGAATAGAGAAAAATACCAGACAGAAAACCTGTGGTAGTTGAGTGCTGAAGTTCATTAGGCAAAACCAAAATGAATATAAAAATAAATACACAGAACCATAGTCCACATATATATCATGCAGTATTGTTACAGCACCTAAGAAGTATGAGGAGAAGAAAGATAGTTTGATCAGGAATTCTGCATCCCATCAAGGAATGCATACACACGCACACATATATAGATAAATACACTCAGTCTCTCGAAAGAGAAATGTTTGGTGTTCCACCCACTGGAATAGAATGGGTGATTCCTTGCATTTATCTCCTGACTTCTACTTGGGAAGCAAAGCAAATGAAACAAATAAATGAAAACTTAGTGGGGTAACATGGACAATTACAGCAAAAATCCAAGAAGAATGCAGCTCCTGAACACAGTAATGAAAAATGATCATTTCTGAAATGACAGCTTTACTAACAAATATGGAGTAGACAGGAAGAGGTTAATCCTACCCATGGGGAGTATTGTAAAAGCATGGAGAGACATTCAGCATTTCCTGGCTACTATTTCCATCTTTATTACTGAATTAATTGTTTCAGAGCTATGGCCATTAGCATAGAGGGATTAATACCTACTTTGTCTCAAAAGTGGTGTGCTCTGGCATTTGCACTGGGAATTGTGATTCCTGAGAAACACCAATTTCAGTGACTGACTACAAGAGCTTGGGGAAAACATGGAGACCAGCATGTCTGAATGTATCATTTGGCTTTAGGTAACCAAAATGGGAGAGCTTAGCCCAAATTGACCAAATACAAAACTCTGCAGCACAGAGTTCAGCCATTTTAATATCTCAAATATTAAGCTCTGAATACCTCAGGTTGTGCATCAAAAGTGTCTTCTGGGAAATCTGTTCTTTGCTTTCCATATCCTCTTTTATAACTTACATGATACAAGATGCCTCTGCCTTGGAATAAATACATGTGTTTCAGAATAATTCATTAGTGATCCGAGGTCTCTGCAGACCCTCCAGCTCCATGAGAAATTCTCCTAGTCCAGCACGTTTTCCACTCTACTGTTTCAGAATCCTAGAATCATAGAATATCCTGAGATGGAAGGGACACATAAGGAACAAAGAAAATGCTTGATTTACAGCATTTTATAAACTGATGTAAAAAAGAACTGTATTTTAAACAGGGAATTAATTTTTCAGCCTTAAAAGTCAATAAAGACATTAATAAATTACCACTGTTATTACAGTACTTCTGACACTCAGGTTAGATTCCTTGCTCCTTATTAGCTGCTACCATCTTTCCACTGGCCTGTCACTGCTAATGTCCTGAACACCCTGCTATGGACAGCGTACAACTGAAATGTAAAAAAAAAAAAGTCACCAAGAAGTGACTTTAAATAACAAGGCATATTGTCAAAACTTGAAACCAGGAGAAAGACCAAGCCTATAGTAGATTTAAAACAGGACATTTAATGGCCATGGCAATCTTCTGTGGATGATGCACACTGAGGCAAGACTAGGGGATGGTTACGCTTTAAATTTGCTTGTGCATGTCCCTCTGGGCCCTTATTATCAGCTACCTCCAGGGAGGAGATACTGAGATGTACAGAGCTTTGGTTTGATCCAGTGAGTCAGTCCTTACATTCTTGCTCTGGAAGGATGGATTGTTCTAAATTTTATTATTGTGTAAACGATGAAAACAATGCTGAATGTACTGAAGGATGACTTGACCGTGTTCTTGACCTTAAAGCAGACACAGAAAGGAGGTAGGCAATTAAGTGAACATGGCATTTGCTCAAGAGAGATATTGAGAGATATATGGTCAGTGCATGGCCTTGAGGTTTCACTGAGGCACCATGCCATGCAAACGGGAATGCAAACGATAACAAGAAGCTGTAAATAATGAAAGGGGCCTCTCTGATGAGCAGAAGAGAGGTTTCCTTCAAGGAAGCAGAGAAAGAATGTACAGGAGGCTATCCATAGCTGCCCTAATTATGTCAGGAGAAAGCTGCAGACTGGTCTCAGCAGTTTCTAGATACTGTCTTCACAGACTGATGTAATAAAAGAATTGAAGGCAATAAGAAAGGAAAGCAAAGTGTGCTTGTTTGCCATCCCTTGCTGAATTACCTTTAACCAACTAATTTGGTATCAGGCGCACTGCTCTGTTTAAGAGTATCCTGCACATAGATGACATCACCCAAGCAATTACTAGGCTAACATGGCAGTGTAAAAACATGTTTTAATAACTGTATAAATACTACTTAATAGTAAGTTTTAATAAAAGGCTGCTATTGACCTTCCGGATCAGTTTAAATCCCAGCACAAACCAGGATGTGGTTTCAATTCCACACAGAGCCCCAAGGGAGGCAGATGGAAACAAGCTGCCCTGGCACAGCTGGCAAAGATGCCTTCCCATAGGAGCTGCTCAGAGGTGAGCAGCAACCTCGCTGTGAGTGCATTTATTTCTCCAGGGGTTTTCTCTTCTGCCGGGATTTTCCTCTTCCTCTCATACACAAGAATACAACTGTTTCTCCCATGTGTGTCCTGTTCTGCTTCTCTCAAGGTGTGTAAACCACCCACTGCCTTACAGCTGCTTTGTCCTCAGTTACAAATGCAAAGAGAAATGCTGAGTGTCAAAGCACAGAGCATATTAAAGACAGACTCTCATACTATGTATATTCATGAACATGAAAATCCACCATGCTAAGCTACTTCCAGTTTTATTTCATTCTGGAAAAAGTAAAAAGGATATCAGGGAAAAGATGCCTCCTTTTACAGACAAGTTACATAACTAAATTTTTTCTCTGCAGTCAGGATATATGAAAAACTTGCAGCATCATCCTGCTTCTCTCCCTCTCATTATGTGGCAGTAGGAACAAGAATTAATCGTCTTCCCAGGGACAAAAAAGGCTATGTTCCAAAACTGAAACAGAAAAAAAAAAACCCCAGGATCCAAATTAAACAACTTAGAGAAAAAAAAAGACAAGAAAAAAAGACTCAGAAAAAAAAAAGACAAAGGAAAAATACATCAATTTTGATAAAAGTTTTCAAATTACCTTCAACAGGCTATTTATAGAGCCCCCCCATCCCTATACACTTTACTCCTTTCTAAAGCTTTACAATATCTCATTTTAATGCCACTGTTACTGAGAGCAGATAATGGTTCCTTGGCTTGGTACCTGCTTACAGCTCACAAAGGTCAAAGTGCATGCTATGGGCATTGCACATAGAGAGCTCCCAACACTTGATATGGGTAGTGAAAGTATTCTAACACGTTTCTGAACCATGCGTGCCTGACTGAGGAAAGCAGTAGTAGTTTTTCCCCAAAAATAGTGATCCCCTGTATCTGCTTAGCATAATACTTGAAAAGGCTACAACTGAAAATGGAAATTTGGACTCCTAGCAGGCTATATATTCAATACCACAATGTACTCTAATGAACAGAAAAAAAGACAACAGAAAACTGGTTAAAAAACCATCACTATCATCATCACTTTAAAATAGCATTTGTGCTCAACCCCCATTTTCCATATCAGTCTCCATCCAGAAAACTGCAAGTTCCAACCTCTCAAACTGCTGAATGAAGCATTTGCAAGCACATGTTCTCCCTCCACACTCCAGTAAGAGACTCATAACGGCAATGCATGCAGGTGATGCAATGTTTTCTGTCCTCTCCCTCAGACACTAGCCTAGCCATCCTCTGTTGAAAATACTTCCCACAAGAATACTTCCCAAAGATTCTCCAAGTGCCATGGAAATTAAATGGACAAAATAGAGCCAGTGAAAAGCACTGCCAACAGCAGGGCTGTGAAGGTGTATCTCTATCCCATGGGAAGTGTGCCAGCACATCATACAGTCTTCCCAGAACTACCCTGACACCAGTCAGGGTGCTGCTGATAAAGGTGTTGCTGTAGCAACACGGAGCTTACCCTGAGGCAGCTACACAGGAGTGTCCTCAGGAACCCTGGGGATGATTTTCAACTCATGCCAAGCTCTATGCTGCTGAGGCTACACCTGACTTGCTACAACAACTGAGTTATAAGTAGCCCATGGAGGCCCTTGTGTCCAACTTCCAACTCAAAGCAGGACAAACTTTGAGCCTGTATTACACTGGGGAGGATCTTGTCTCCAGACAATATTTTATAAAGTAGTCTGGATGTGAATTTGTGACCTGTAGCAGTTACAGTGCAGTGAGAAATGAGACAGTTTTAACCTTACAACTCTGTAAAATCGGTGTTTTTTGAAGCTGACTTAGCACTGCAGCTGTCTCCCTTGCTTCCAGCAGCACAGCAGCTGTCAGAGTACTGTGCAACAGGTTGTGTTACAACCTCTTAGGTCAAGACATTGCTCTTTTGGGTGGAAAATTGGTTCTGCAAAAGTCAAGTGCATTCCTTCTACCCGCTATAAGCAACAGGATTTCAAACCTTAGCTTTGTGTTATAGTAAACACACATGGTGGGCATCTGCAGCCATTTCTTGACAGTTAATCCCTGTAATATCCTTCATTAATCTAACTACAATGATCAAGTAGCATGGAACTTATTCAACATGGATAGAGAGTGTATGTTAGATTAACAGGATTACCTGCTGATGAGGCTAACACTACTCTGTATTTATTCAGCACTTCCCTGAAGAACAGAAGGTACCTTTCAAAGGTGGGTAAATATTTGTTAATCCCAGAGGTGAAAATGTAAGTGCAAAGAGGTTAAGTAATAACACCAGTTCCACACAGTGAACCAGTAGCACTATTCCCAGACGTGCTTTAACACAGCATTCTTGAGCCATAGGTTGGTATGACCTGCTCATAAAGTCCTAACAATCACAGCACATCCTATAAATCATCACAGGCTGCCTATAAAGCAACATTTCTGTTGCCAGTTAAAGCTCCATTTTCACTACCCATGTTTTGCTGACTTTGAAAGAGTCTATGCAAATACATTTGGGGAGCAAATATACAGCTTACAGTACTTTCCTTTGCACCGTAGTGTGTCTAACATGCTGCTATGGAATAGTCAAATGTAAACATTCTGAACCATCTGAAACTTTTATATGTATCTTTTATAGCTTGTGGTTGTGATTTTTTTGCATTCTTTGTGTATAAACAATAAACGTGTTTGGAAGAGTCCGATAAAACAATGAACTTGAAGAATAAAGCTTTCATTTCTCTCTCTTTAAAAGATCCTTTACCATCCACAACCAATTCCTGTGATTCCTGCCTATTGACATTATTCTTCTAGTGATCATCTCACTTGTACCACAAGAAACCTGTGAGAGCTGAGCATAGACTGTACTCATTAGCCCATCAGTGCCTCATACCAGCATTCATTGCAGTAGCTTCTGACAAAGAAAAAAAACAAAAAAATTCAGTGCCTGCCTAATTTGGGCAACAATGTGTAAACCAGAGTAGCATAGACATAATTCCACTTTATGTTTGTATCTAGCTGAGCATTTACTCTAGCAGAAAGGGTGGAACACAAGTCAATACCTAGGGACCTCCAGTGACCTCTCTAGGGACAGCAAATAAGGAAGATCAGACATCTCTGAGGGATAATTTGTCCCACTTATTGTAGACATCTATTTTAGTATGAATCTCCTTCTGGAGATGCTTCCCTTTTTTCCCTGTAGAGGAGGCTTAGACAATGAGATGCCTGCTGGTGGATGAAGTTCATTAAATGCATATTTTCTGGGCTGGCAGTTTGTGACCTACATGTTATAAAAAGTGAGATACATCCAACCTCTGCTGCGACCAGAGGCACAATGCTAATTGTCTCATGCAGTGAGTCAGGGGACCCAACACCTGACATACAACCATGCCTGCTGAAATTTAAAGTCCTCCAATGATTTGCTTTTTTTTTTCCAATACTGCATTTATAAAATAATTTTTAGCCTTGCCAATTATTTCAATCACCTAGAATATTTCCCTACTTGCTTTTGAAACAAATCCATCTCCAGTTACCCCAACTTGTAGACATATGGGTTTTAAGCTACTCCTCATTGTTTATGTGTCCAAGTTTGCTGGACAACAGAGACAGCCTGGAGTAACTTGACTGTGTTTCTTATATTCTCATTAGAAAATTTCATCTGCAAATTTTATTATGCGATAAAACTGTGCATGGGAAATAAGAGTAAAAAGCAACACTAGAAATCTATGCTGCAGCAGAAGTTCCTATGCACAGGAAACTGGAAAATGTCATTTCCATTTTTGAGAAAACTGAAATTATGCTTTTTAGGGCAGTAGATATTGGGAGGCTGGAAAAGTTCAAATTTACCTTCTTATGCTTTTCAGAAGAGATGAGAGACAGGACAGATTGCAATATTCCTCTTACAAGAAGACAAGGCTGACATATAATCTCTAAAATCAGTGGATGAAATTCCTAGTTTCACTGGAGTTAGGAATCTGCTTCAGAACCACTGTTTTAATTTTAGGCACAAACCTCTACCATCAAAGCCTAGGGTTTGGAGAGCAGCCATTAGTCTCTGACAGCTGTGAAGAGAGACTAGGGAAGACACTCTGAACTTTCACTGACATGTAGTTGACTTGGAGAACTTTACAGAGGGGAGCAGAAAATCACTAAGTAGTTTACAATGACAAATACAGCGAGTGGTGTAATTACCAGTGCCAGCACCAATGCCCAGCTGCACTGTAGGCTTCAGCCTGGAGTCCACTGCAGCCCCAGTGGCCTCAGAACTGCCCAATGCTCTGTTCTCCTGGGCTGGCTGGAGATGCAGAGACCTCTGCACATGGCAGGAGAGCTGACACTGAGAACAACAGGAACAATCTGTAACCTACAGCTGTAACTATTTTTAAGTGATACTGTTACATTTGCTCCAAGCTAAAGAGAAGTTACAAAATGCCCATTTCCAATTTCTGGACAGAGGGTACTGTGGGGATGGAAGCCAGTTTGATGGAACAGGGCTGTCAGCGGCTCTGATTTTGCTTTGAATATATTTTACTCAAAATTTCAACTCTCGCATATTATTTCTTGCATTGCCCCTCTATCTGAAAAGGATGACTCAATTCCAATTTAATATTAAATATCTTCTGGGAAAAATTCTTAGCAGCTGCTTCACAATCATGCTTTTTTTCCTCTCTGGCATTAAGGGAGCATAAACACTTATTAAAGTTTAACAGGGAAAGTAAATTTGAAGATTAAAATAACGTTTAATTAGTAGCTATAATACTCATCATCTTTCAGGTGTACAACACAAAGCAATTCATAAGAATGATTACTCTTATCCCCATCTTACAGAGAAATGAGGTGAATTAAATGATCTGCCTTATGACACACTTAGTGTTAGATTCCAGACCTGGCTCCCAGTTCTGTTCTGTACTAACTAGGTCACATTTAGCAACATACAACTTTTAAATATTCCCAGTTCTATACTCACCAATATCTGGGATCTTAATATTTCTTAATATTTTAATTTTTCTGGGTTTTAGCTTCAGTGATACATTACTTCAGCTTAGTTAACATTGTATCAGCACAATATATAAAATTTAAAAAAGATAATTATTTCTCAGTTGACTCTTGACATGGAAAGTTACTGCATTTTTCCATGGGAATCAGTTACTGCAGCAGTAGGTAAACCACACAATATGTCCATTGCTCCAGTTCAAGGGCGAGTTAGTAAGTGACAGGACAGAAGAATTAGAGCCAAGAGAGCTGTCCTCTGTGGGAGGTGGAAGGATTTGCAGTCCATCAATAAGATTCATGCACGTACATCCACCCACTGAGATGACTCTCCAGTGTCCTTCCTCCGGCTGAAAGGATGAGCCTCTTTTTAAGTGAACACACATTCAAGAACAGTCAAAGTTCTTGTCCAAATTGCATGTACTCTTAACTCGACAATCACTACTTCTCACATGTCCACTATTTTGTCAAAAACTGCATTAAATTACAGCGGCTGAAAGAGAACTCTCAAGATGTGGGTTTGAATTATCAAAAGCAGCACAGTGAATTTAGTCCAAATGATCTCAGAAAAGCAGGTAGCAGGGTAGTTCAGATTAGAACAATGTCTATCACTAGTACAGGACTCACTGACCTGACACCTACACATGCCCAGCAGCCTGAGCTGCTGAAATCTCTGGTCAGATCCACTAGAGAAAGGTCTAAGTTTTCTCCCAAGGGAAGACACTCTATCACAAAACAGATCTGTTCAAAAGAAAGAGCAGGAGGGACCTGAAATAAGCTAGAAGAGCCTCTCTGGCGCTGGCAGGGTGTGGACGCTGACAAGGGTGGTTGGAGAAATTTTCCAGCTCCCGGCCCTGTTTGTGAGAAGAAGTTGCTTTCTCACAAGCGGAGCTGAGAACCAGGAGAAGTTTATGTAAACCATTTTGTGTGTTTTTGTAAACTATATTTCACAGGTAGTGTTTTTTACATTTTGTTATTCCAACTTGTTATTCTAACTAACCAACGATGCTATAGAGGTGTTCACCCAAGAACCAATGATAGTGTCCTGCTCTAGCGACCCTGAATATATAAAGGGCAAGATTTTCTTAATAAATAGCTTCTTTCATCTGAAGTTTATGCCACAATTTATCGCTGTCCATGGACTCAACTGTGACAGCAGGGAATGATGTGAAGTCTAACTTTGCCGAAGCCATGTCATTTCAATGGTGGAAGAGCCTGGACATTATTAAGTAGCAAAATATGAGTAATATGTTCTGTTTTCAGTTTTGCTGTGAGGCTTCTGGAATTTCAATGGTGGAAGAGCCTGGACATTATTAAGTAGCAAAATATGAGTAATATGTTCTGTTTTCAGTTTTGCTGTGAGGCTTCTGGAGGTAAAGCAAATTAACAAACAACTTTCCTCAGATCATTAAACAATGTTGCTTAAATATGTTCATTGCATCTTTTAACCTACTTTTCAGCATCTCCTGTTGTATATCACCAAGACATTCCTGCTGTGGTGGCGGTTTCTAAGACTTGATTCAACCATATCCATCAACATAATATTGATTTGCATTATTTTATTAAAGAATGATACCCCAAACCCTTTGAATTATTAACTGATAATGTATTAATACCTGAGGGGAAAGGGCTTTTTTTTTTCCACAATAGGCCTTCTTCCTCTGGAGCAGTCAAGGAAAAACAAAACCAGCACAGAATTACTCACCACACTTTATGTCTCATGTTTGTTCATGGTTACTTTGTAAAGGTCATTGCATCACTCTATCTATAAATACTAATTTAACTTTAGAACTGATGTGAAAAATTTAATATCTAATTTCAACCCCCAGACAATACTTAACACACAATTAAATAATTAAATATGAAATTAATAGTCAATTAAAATGTAATAATTGATGCTGATTTATCATCCTAAGAGTCCTGTCATGATTTCCTGTTTCTACAGTTGGGACAACAAATCAAAGTCCTACTAACTCATCTCTAGCAAAAGACAGTCTCCACCGCAGAATATATATGGGAATGGAAAAGAGTAGGTCAGCATTTCTCAGAGTTTTCCCTCAGCAAGTAAACTTAATTGCATAAAATTGAAATGTACTTTGTATCAAAAGACGTGCTTCCTTCAGCTTCAGACAGTCAGACAGTATTAACTAATACAAGATGTGAATTATTTTATTTTAACTTATGGTAAAGAGACAATCACAGAAAAAAGGACCTGGAACCAGTCCTGCCACGCTTGCAAAGCTGATCCAGGTGAGGTGTGCTGAGGTAACCTGGCTGTACCTGAGCAAAGAGCTCACACAGACTTTTATCTTTTCCTGCTATAACTAGAGCTAGGTTGGATACGAGTAGTGACTGATCTACATTAGCTACTTAAGGAGTAATTTAACTACATCAGTTTGGTGCTGGTAGTCTGTTTTCACTCATTCTTTAGCACCACATCTCAAGACATAGTAGAGAAATGAGCTATTGGTCTCTCTCCCAAAGCCTCGCTTCCAGTTCACAGAATATTCTGGGGTGGAAGGGACCCACAAGGATCACCAAGAGCAGCTCTTAAGTGAATGTCCTGAACAGGGATTGAACCCACAACCCTGGTGCTATTGGCACCGTGCTGTCAGCACAGCTGGTGGTTTCATAGCCAGACCATAAGCACATCCAACTTTAATTACATGCCCTTATACCTCCATCATTCATCACTAGAATATAAAGGACTCTGTATCCTTCTTCTGTGCTTGTACAGCCCCCTATTCAGAGGGCCTTTGGTTGAGAATGGAGACCCTTAAATGTTGCTACAGTAGAGATTTAAAAAAACAGTGTCCATAACATCTTGCACTGATCATTGCTTGTTGTAGCTGTACACACACCTGTAGGTTTAGCCTGGAAATGCAGAAGAGCCCTGAAAAACAATCTGCTCCCTCATATGGAAAACATCTTTGGAGATGACATGTGCCATGACAGTTAACTTTACCTACAGCCCCTTGTCTGATTGAAACATCCCTTTCTTTCAGTGTCTGTTAAATCAAATATTTCTAGGTAGTGGGAGGCCAATTTTCAAGCACAAATATTTGAATAGCACATTCAGATTTTATATGCAGAGAGGTAGGCGTAAATGCCTGAATGTGCAATTGTTTAGGCATAAAATTGGCTATTGAGTTTTATTGCTAAATTCCAATTTAAACTGAACTGTTAAATTCAAATAATTAAATTCAAACCACAAAGCCTCTTCTGCTTTTTCCCTAGTGATACCCTGCACAAGAGAAATTTTCTGTTAATTAATGGGGACTGAAAGGAAGAATTTATTCAAGTGTGTTCTGAAGTTACTGTTTAAAGAACTCCTGTTTGCAGAGATTACTCCTTTCTCATGTAGGAGATAAAGGCTTACCTATTACCAGCTCAACACAGTAGGTAGGGCCAGCTGGAAAAAATTATGCTCAAGACTTCTTGCAGGCAGAAGAACAGGCTGAAACCTGTTGTTTTGAGGTTTAATCAGTTCTGCTTATTTACTGCACTGCTTTGTTTTGCAGGTACTTCAACAGGCATTGTGTTTTCCAGAGGTAAGTAATGCAGAGTGAGACAGCTGCACCTGTGCCATTATCATAGGGTTAGTCTGAAACTTATTTATTAACATTTTGATGTTTCTCTTGATGCATTGAAGGTGGGCATATACATGCAAAGTATTTCTAACAGACATTAGTTTTTGTGAGGACTATTGTGGGTGGTGATAAAATAATCAGTTAAGAAAAACAACAGTAGTTTTTTCCTGTATTGTATGTTTATAACACTGGGAAACATGTTCTTAAACAATGCAGCAAATTCAGAGATGTTTAGAGTCATAATTTGATGTATTTCACTTTTTGATCCAGGACTTTACTGGTTACCTTTAATTTATAACTTTTGAAGAAGCTAGATAATTTAAGGTATTTGGTCCTGATTTAACTTCAAGAAATTAAGAATCCTAAGGAAGGGAAGCAAGTAGCTGATTATCTTCAGTTATGTGGCCTCTACTTAGCCCCTAGGTTTTGAATACCTCTGTTCTTTCAGGACTTTGAAAGACTGTTTGTACCCTGGATGATTGAAGCTTCTGTTAACTTGTGTTCTGTCTGCTTCCCCATCTTCTCTTCTGGTCTCCGCCAATTCATTTTATTTTATATACATCCAGAATCTTCCATTTTCATCAGATGACCTTTTAGCATCCTTTCCTATGTAAGTTCATCGTCGAGGGCGTTCATGGACTATGTCACCACATACTCTCAGCCTTCAAGAGCCAGGACCTACCCAAAACATTAAATTTTAAAACACCTTTGGCCAACCTCCATGCCACTCTTTGCATGTGGGAGCTGCTCATTCACAAAACTCATTTTGTTGTCGTTCACATTTCTCCTTAAAGCCTTCCTTTATTCTGATGCTAATGGGAAAAAAATTACTATTAGGCAACTGGAGTGTTACCAACAGCTTGATCTACTGCATTGACTAATATTGCTTCATTTTAGCCCGACATCCCTCTTCTCGCATGTATTAATCACCTACTCTTTGAGTCAAAGTGTTCTCTCTGCAGAAAAACTAAGGGCTTTAAATAAGGAGGTTACGCAAACCCAAGTGGTGTGATGTGTCAATTGTACAGCCGCTGTTACACGAGCCTAAAGCAATGAAACAAGTAATTTGGTACTTTCACATCTAGCCTGCTTTATACCCTATCTTATGACAAAATCTACTTTGCAGGTCTGGTCTACATAGTAAATATTTACATCTGAGAAGCAAACATACCTGTTTTTTCCTTCAGCGCCAGCTAATGAGGGGTTCTTCAGACTGCATGTGGTTGCTGATCCATCAATTTTCTATTATTCCCTTTTATTTCTTTGTTTCTCCCTGCTGAAAACTGTCCTGATTACTAAGTTCATCTCATTGATAGAAATGATTGGAGATTCCCTACAGTCATCAAGGAAATTGGACTGTCTGATTTCCATGGAGTGAAGGACAGCAATTTCCTCATCATGGCAGGTGAAGAGTTTTTTATGTCTTTTGATTTTGTACATGAATGTGTTTGTTTTAATACAGTAGGCAAGTGATCAGGGGAAGCAAATTGGTGGGAAAGGCTTTAAAAATACATTTAACCTAAGCGTGGAAATGGATTCTTGGAGAAAATGGAGGATGAGACCAGAACATGGCAGGAATATCCAACTGCTCTCTGATGGGAGTTTTTGACACTCAGACATCTCTGGTGATAGAAAACCCTAGAGACACCACAAGCTGAGGACTGTTAGTTTTCAGTAAACTGGATGAGTCAACAGCTTCTTTGCCTTGGGTACTTCCTGCACTTTTGGTCTTTTCTTCCCACATGCTCTGGTGGGAAAGTCTTACAATAGAGGAGTAGGTGTCTTTTTGGGTCACTGCTGAGTACCATCACCTGCATCACTGTCATATTCTCTGTTTAACTCCTTGGTTCTCACTGGGAGTGGCTTTAAAAGCCAATAGGTTTGGATTAGATATAAGGAAGAAATTCTTCCCTGTGAGGCACTAGATCCCTTGTAACCCAAACCAGTTATGATTCTGTCATCTTGCCTTGTTATTTGTAACACCACACAGGTCTCATGTTAAAGGTGTGAGCTAGTGGAAGCCATTTGCTTTCAGATGCAACTACACAACCCACATCAACCACAACTGGAGTGCCTCCACAGCCTGTCATCCCCTCCAGGAACCTCAGGAACATTGTTATGTTTTGCTGTTTCGCCCCGTGCCCTGTCCCATGCCCCACAGGAACCACCTGTCCCCATTCCCCTCAGCATGACAAGATGGCGGCCCGAGGGGCTCCCGCAGGTGCTGGCCCCGCCCCCGTGCGCATGCGCAAAGACGCACCGCAGGTGCCACCGCCCCCTGTGCTATATCTGAGTACGCCGCGAGACGCACGTATAAGGCGTCGCATCACACCCTCTGGCCTCGCTTCGGATCCCTCCGCCGCCTCCAAAGGCTGTTCCTATAGCTGGAGGCTCGGAGGTGCCGAGGCGGGAACACGAACCTAGAGAGGCACTGCAGCCCAAAGCGCGTTCGTGCCTCCCTTGGGGCTCGGCTGCGGGCGCTCCGCGGGCTGGCCCCGAGGGACTCCTTTCCTCGAAGCTCCAGCGGAAGGATATATAGTTTTTATTTTTTTATCCGCCATCTGCTGAGCAACGGTTTCGCGGGCGTGGCCGAGCGCGCGGGCCCCGCCCCTCCGGGCCAATCGCGGCAGGAGACTCGCCGCCGGCCCCGCCCTGCTGGCGCGGGGCAGCCAATAGGGGTGCGGGACGGGGGCGCGCGCACGGGTGAGGGGGCGTGTGCGCGGCGCGGCGCCGACAGTGTCGCNGAGGGCAGGGGCAGGGCTGGAGGGCTGCCCGGGTGGGCAGGCCGGGGTGTTGGTGAGGCGGAAGGAGCTTGGCCCTGTCGCCTGCTCCCTCCCTTCGGCTGCCGCTTGGCTCTCCGGCTGTTCGGAGGAGGGAACAAAGAGGCGGCGGGGGTGGGAATGGCCGGGAGCTGCGTTGCAGCCATTCTAGAAATACTTTCTGGTGTTTTCTTCCACCCGCTGCTGTCGAGCAGTGATTAACAGGACCGTGGGCGGGGGGGCGACCCGTGAGTGTCCGGGGGTTCGGCTGGAGCCGCCTGGAGAAGTGGAGGGGGGGGCGGGAGAGGAAGGAGGAAGCGCTCACCGCCCTGCCCTGTGTGTTTTTCTCCTCCTTCCGTCGCTTTCCTCGCTGAAGGCCTCCCGATGAGTTAAAATGGTGCTGAGGCTCGAGGGGAGCTGGTCGCTGCTCGTAGGGAAGAGGTTCCTCTGCCTGTCGGAGGAGGAGGATAGGACGTGGGACGCCAGCCTCATCTCGGAATGGCCCTGGAAGTCGGGCAGGATCCGGGCTGTGTCACACACGGATATATCCAAACAAGACCTGAAGGTAACTGGGAACTTTCAGAGAGACCTGCTAAATCGAGAGAGTGACCGGGGAAGTTGGTGTGGGTGTGCTTACACGTGTGTGCACATGCTGCTCTCGGGGGGAGAGGGCGTCTTGGCCAACACGCTTAGAAACGTGAACCCCTCCCCAAGTCCCCGACGTGCTTGTACTAATGCCGGAAATTAACTAATTACAAATGTGCTTTCTTCCACCGGCATTTTGAAAAGCAGGTTTTTACGGCACCCACTATGCCTATGGTTTATTTCCTAAAGGTAATTTAAGGTGTTGCTAGTTGTGAACAGGTTTTTGCCCCCAGAGTTGAAACCGAAACCCTCTAGTATTGTTGGATTGGTTTTCTTTCCTGGTCTTTGCAGTAGCTGGTCACAACCAAGTACTTAGGTTTTGAAGTCATACCAAATTCATGCCTGGTGTTGGAGGTCTCTCGGACTCTTCTTGCATGGTGGCCTCGTCTTATTAATGATTACCAAGTGTTTTTTTGAACACATAGTTATTGTAAGCGTGGTGTAGTTGGTCAGCTGCGTATTTTGTGTAGCAGTCAAGAGATGTTTACGGTTTGACTGTGAAGTTGTTGAGAGGCTTTATTTGGCAACTGTAGTCGTTAAAAGTATTCAGCCATGTCTGGGCACTTACTGGGGTGTAGACTGAGTGCTTATTCTCCAAGGATAAAACTTGGAGCGGCGGCATCTTGAACATTGTCCTTGTTTCTACGGGGGACTTGGTGGCTGTCCTGTGACAGCAAGAACAGCACCATCCTCCAATTTAAAATGTCTCCTTTCCTCTTTTTTGTTCGTGAGAACTTGGTGACCTCTGATTAACCGAGGAAGCACCCCTTCCTTGTCTAACAAAAAGAAACTGTGGGTGTTTCTAACTCTTGAAAGTGTAAACTTTGTTATCAATTTGTTGTTGTGGATCTGCGGTAGGGGTGGAGCTTTGTCCATTTTTGGGCGCGGGGCTGTGCCCTGTGCCGTGCTTACAGCGTGGAGGAGGTTGTTGGTGCAGAAAACTCTTGAGGACTTTCTCAGCAAAGGAGAAGAAGCAGGTGCTGAGGGCAGCTCTATTGTGAGCTTTGTAGCTGGTTACGGTTCTGCCAGAAGCGATTGAGTTGATGTGCTCGCCAGTTGAAATGTTAAAGAAGTTGCAGAATGGACAATGGAAGCGTGGAGAACTTTGTACCGAAGCATATCCCACCTCCTTTCCTTTCACAGCTCTGGGGAAGTATGATAGACCCAAAATAGTAATGGACTGAGAGGGAGAATTAAGTACTTCTACTGTAAAAAACCAGAAGTGTTTCTTTCTGGTTTTGTTTTATATGGAAGGACTGTCAACTGCTGTTGAAATTATTTTCTCAACTGTATTTTCCTGTATGTGCAGGGTTGATGCAGTAGACAAAACAAGCCATTCTGGTTCTGGTAGTTATTTGCTTATCTCTTTCATTGTTTCTGTGCACCTCAAAATTACTAAGTTCATTTCTGCACCCATTAGTTCTGTGACTCCTGGCTGTGGCAATGCTGTTTGTGTGCATGTTTTCACTTGCCTTTCCCCTGAGAGAGACGATAAAACACCAGGAAATGTTTCTAAGATTCACTCAGCTGAGATTTCTGTGCTGTTTGTGAAATGTGTTTAAGCTGGATCGCTGTATTCTTTGGGAAGAGGGAATTGTGATTTTCTTTTTCCCAAGAGTAGAGTCCTCTACCAAGATGTTCCAGTTCCTGTATTCAGGGCAACCTGTATTTGTGGTCTTTCCCTATCATTTACTGATCTCCTACGTTGCCTTTGAAATCAGGGTAATGCTACCCCAAAGATGTCATATTTTTTGCCATGAAATTGTTTTCCTTTCAAAAAATTTATATAGTTGTTTCTGAAATTCATGAGGATAAATTGCAGACAGGAAATGACCTTCACATTTCATAATTTAATCACCTTTGCTGTCCTACTGTTATTTATTCTTTCAATAAATTTTCTGAAGTTATTATTTGGGATTGGTATTTTAAAAATATTTCTGGAAAAAAACAGCTTGTTTATTCCAGTGCTCTAGAGTTTGTGGAAAATCCATGTGCCACTACTATAGCCAGTCCTTTAGTTTTAGTGGACTTATTAGGGGTTTGTGTATTTTTCCCTGCTTGTAAACACCAGTGGCAGTGTTAATATGAACTCTCCTTGAGCAGAGCAAAACTTTTTGAGATGGGAATTTGTGAAGTTAAATGGAGGTATTAGTATTTTATGTGGAGTAATGCTGGTAAACCAGTTAACATTGACTGTTACTTATAAAATACTGGGTCAGCCTTGGATGCTTTAGTGGTTGTTTGATTATGTGACAGACAATCATGCTGGAATTATAAGTATTTTCAATGATTTTTTTTATTTCTGAGTGAGTTGGTGTTTTTGTCTTTTCCATGTTGAATGTGTCTGGATTTTATAGGTAGTCACTCATTCACTTTGCTTCCTTTCTGTAGATTTGTGTAGAATTTGATGATGAATCATGGGAAAAGCGAAGATGGATAGAAGTCTACAGCCATATGATGATAGCATTCCTGGTGGAGCAAAAGCTGGTGCTGGCTGAAAGAAAAACCCAATCCATGCCTACTGTCCAGTGGCCTGCAATGGCAAGTACACTCTTGGCTTGACTCACTTTGGTTCTGCAGTTCCACTTTCTGGGGACACTGTTGTCACCAGTGTGAATTTCTCAAGTGCAGCCTCACTCTTGGGTGTCTTGTGAAGGGAGAAAATCTCATTGTGCAGTTTGAGCTGACAGAGCTCATCAGCATTTGAAGTTGGTGCATTGTGCTTGTGGACACAAGAATGTATTTCTATGACTTTGCTTCTCTCTCACCGCTGTTCTGTACATTAATTCATTCTCCCTCTAGTCTCACGTTTTGTTTCTTCTTCCACAAAATTCCTCTTAAGAATAGAGAGAAAATGTGTAAATAATAGATTTCTAAAGATAACCTGTGTTTTATTTTAAATTTTTGACTCTGCCTCAAGTACTGTTAATACCATGGTGATTCTTGATCCCGAGACAAAAATAATTCAGATGACTTATGTGATGCCTGCCAGGCAAAAATTATATGTGAGGTTTAGATTTTTCTGCATACAAAAACCTGAGCTACACTATACAAGGAGAGAACTAAGCTCTCTGTGCCTGCCATGCATGGCTGAATAGGCAAATTAGCCAGGGGATGTGAACAGGAAACATTTCTTAATGTATTCAGCCAATACAGTTGTACTTGACTACTTTGGGTATTGCTGCTTAAGAAAGTAGTGACATAAGTGAAGATGCGAAGATGTAAACTTGCTGAACATGAATTATGCTGAAATTGTAGTCTGTGTTTTAATAGTATTAACTTTGCTAGGTATAAAGCAGGCATTGTAATTCATATTGCTGTGTTTCAGCTGTTCTTTCTTACTTAAGCAAAGTCAATCTAAGCAGATATTTATTGGGAGTAGCACCCAATAGAATAGGAGGTAGTATAAATCCTTAATTTTATTTCCTGGGCTGTGCATTAATATCAGCAGTTCCACTGGCAGATTTTGCTGATAGCTTGTTCTGAAAACCTTCATATTTAAACTTAGCTGTTGTCCATTTCCAAGTATGTGAATAGTTTTTACTGGATACTTGTCTTCAGTTTTGGTATAAGGTGTTCCTCCTGATGTGTTTGATGGGTCAGTTCATGCAGGGTACATGTTCCAAAGCTCATTTTGCAGAGGAAGATGTAGGATCAAGTGTAGGCTAGTGCTGGAGCTTGCCTTGGCAAAAAAAGACTTTTTGTCCCTTTATCATCACACAGAGCAGGAAAGCAGAGGTCACAGAAGAGGTGTGTCAATTAATTTGTTTAAAACTTGATCACAACTTCTTGATTCAAGCACATGGGAGAGTGTTTCTGACAAATGGAGTAGCTTTGTAGAAATCTTTGAATGCCCAGTCTCTTCTGGGGAGACTCTTGTCCCTCCTGTGGGGATCCTGCTCCTCTGCCAGTGCTGTCCTAACTGAGGTGAAGAGAGTATCTGTTTGGGTTTTTGAAGGACTGATGAGAGAAAGGCTTTCTTCCCCTATCAGAACGATTTTCTCTTTTTTAATGGGTCTCAGTTATACCTTTCAGGTAGGGAGGAGTTACTCTTGCCACTTCTTTTGTTTCAGGCTCCTGGTGCCTATCCTCTCAGATCTTTTACTGTCACTACAAAATTTAACTTTGAACATATTAGGAAGTGTTCAGAAGCTTTTGAAGGAGTTTTTTTTTTCTTGTCTTTGGTATACCTGAATACAACTTCATTATTGCATTGCAGTGTTACAACAACTTTGAGGCTGTGTCCAAGTAATCACGTGTGCCTAAATTAAGGTTTTGGCATATTTTCAGTGTTGCACAAGTTTTGAGAACTTTAGTGTAAACTGTGCTGCAGACATTCATTGATTTGGTGTTTATTTCCCCAGTCTACCATAAGGAGGTTTATTAGTAATATATCCACAATTAGAATTGCTATATTAATAAATTCTTCATGTTGAGGTGAATGATTAATTAATTGTTAATGACAGCCACCTGCATTGAATTCCTAATTCATTCTGATGAATGACAATAATTTCAGGTGTAGTCTATTAACTCCTTCATTAGGTGTGTATGAGAAGTTTTACTGGAAACCAGCTTTGTTTTCAAGAGTTGCCTGTAGGTGCAGTAACTTAACAGAGGAATAGAAGCAAAATTAAAGTAATTTTTTTAAATGCAAATGATGAATGATGAGCTCTTACTCTGTTTCTGAGAACATGTTTATCACTTTTTTTAGACCTACAAGTCCTTAGTGGACAAAGCTGGAATGGGATCACTGGTTTCAGTGCGCTATCTGGGTGATGAGAAATGTGTTTTTCTTTCTAAAGACCTCTTGACGCCCATCCAGGTAACCTTGAATGACATTGTAAAGATGAAAGATTAATTTCTTACCTTAGTATTTAAGATCTATCAAGTTAATGCAATCTAAATGCAAACTTCAGATGGGTAAAAACTTGCAGTAGGTGTTTATTTCTGTAATGCATAAATATGAATTTTGAATGTAATGTGTCTGATTAAAAACCTGCTGAAGCTGATTCAGGACATGGTCACTTAGGAGATCTGGATGAGGGACTGTGCCAGGACAGTTCTTCAGCTCAGGTGACAGCAGTTGCATCATGTTGATTGGGGGATAACCTGGAATAGTTTCCATTTCTTCTTTTGAACATGACTATTTTTACTATGCAAAGAGTTGCAGGAAGGTCTGGCATAAATCTTGCTATTTGACAGAAGCACATCACTGCTAATTCTAAACAAATGAGGAATTGGGCAGAATGTAAATGAGATGGTTGAATTGCAGTCCCTTTATGGAGCACCAGAGGAAAGTTTGTTAGTGAAAATTAGGTACAGATGAGTTGAAACAATTGTTCCTTCTGACTGACTGTGTAGGTGTTTGAAAGAATAGTATCTGCTAAAGATAAAGGATTTAGCCTTTTTAGGAAGCTATTCCCAAGATCTGTAAGCAATCTGAAATAAAAAGAGTAGTGGATGTCCCATGTCGAGGCTGAGAGTAGTGCCATCATTAATGTTCTACTTTGACTTGTTAACAGTCAGCAAATTAACAGGTCCTTTGGAGAAACTTACAAGAGTCACTAGAAGCCAAATTGGAGTTGTACTTGGAAGTTTTGTTTGTGTTAGCTCAACAGCAGGGTAGAGATCTCCTTATGCAAAAGCCTTATCTCAGCACTGCAGGGGGGAAGGCTGCTTTAATGGCATCTTGAATAACAGTTTATTGCCTTCTAGTTCTTCGGTCTTCTACCTCTTATAAATACCAGAGCAGTGCCTGGGACAAAAAGATAAAACCCAACCCCAAACCCTTTTCTTATAAGCACTCTTTGAGCCTTGGGTGGAAACTTGCTGTGACCTTTCTGTTTCAAAATCAATTCTCATTCAAGAGGAAGAAGAATGCTATAATGTACATACATTATGCTGAAGAATGATGAATAATTTAAATGTAGCTGACTGTTTTCATTCATATAAACATTTTATAATGGTGTCTTGAGATGGACTGGATCCTGGAATTACTGTAAATAGAAACATGAAATATTTTCATTTGTGTCTGCTCAGGGCAAATATGTTGCGGCTTCTGAGAACTTAAAATCCTAGGTTAAGAATGGATGGTTAAATTAAAATTAGTGCTCATTAGCAATGTAGTACAACAAAGCTGGGCTATTTTCAGAACATTATTAAAGTGGACCTGGAGAGCTCACTTCAGTCTGTCTTGCAGATGCTTATTGCAAATTAGTGGTAAGAAATTGATGTCTGCCTCTAATCCAACATCCTAGAACTGATGGGACACAGATTAATGAGAATTGGATTTGTATGAATTGCTACCATCTCGTTTTTAAATATAGTGGGATTTTGTTAAAGGTATTACCCTGAATGCAAACTTCTATTCTTTTTTTTTCCTGAAATAGGATGTGGACAGTTCCAGGCTTTCTCTTAAGGATGATCAAAATGTAAATGAAGAAATTCAGGCTCTGGTTAAGAAGCACCTTGATGAGACACGCTTGGTCCAAGGTACAAACATACTGTGGAGCGGAAAACTCTGGCAATAAATGCCCAAGTCCAAAGGGAAATCCTTGCAGTGTTGGTTTAATGAATTGGTAATCTCTTCTAGGGAATAAAAGCTTTTTAAAAATACTGATTTTACTCTCAACAGCAGTGAATGCAAAATGTGAAGGATTGTAGATGTTTAAGTTTCAGGTATTTCTTTTGTAAGAGCATGCATAGATGGCCTGGTACTTTTGGAATATATCAAATTTGCAGTAATTCTGAACAAAATTATATCGAGTTGTTTATTGTTTCAAGTAACTTGATGTTTTTTCCAGTTTGTTGCTTGTTTGTGAAAACTTCCAGGTGTTGTGTAGAGGCTTCTTTTTTTAGTCAAATTTAAAATTGTTAGTTTTGTTTGTCAGCTTTAAATTCTTAATTACTGGGTTCATACCAGCATATTTGTAGTCATGTGCTTATACATGCCAGGAATGTCTCATAAAAAGGTAAATATTTCATCTTACAGTTTTCATTTCCCATACTGTAAGGACAGGAAACATTCATTTTGATAACTCTGCTCATCTTCATGCCTCCTTTGTCCTAAGCTCCTTTTTTTTTTTTTTCAATTTTGAAGGTGGAAAAAATATCATTGGTTCAAAAATTAGGATTTATAGCCTGGATCCTTCTACTCAGTGGTTCACAGCAGTTGTTGTCAATGGTAATCCAGCTACCAGAACTCTAGAAGTCAACTGTCAGGAGGTAGGAACCAGTTACTGTGGTATACAAATGGATATGGGGAATAGGTGCAAACTTTTATTTATATCTCCACCAACACCAATTTTATTTCTGTCTTTACTGTAATCTTCAAACATGGGTGTCAGTGTAGTACAGAACAATATAACCCAAAGTGTTTCTTTATGGTACTGGTAGATCATTAAATAACAAATGTTCTTCTGTGAAAAATGAGGGAGACCTGGAATTTTTACTGGAAGAGTGAAGCAAACACGATCCTGGTTTCTTTGCTCTCTGTGCTGTGCAGACAGTGCTCTCCAGCACCAGTCTGTGTTTTTGTGCAGAGACACTGTCACATGGTATGTTGTTAAATTCAGCTTGGTATTCAAAGAACCTAGAAGTTAAGTGTTGAAGCTTAGTCCATACCAGCACATCTAAGATAAATATATTCAAATAGAGTTTCACCTCTCTAAATGGCTGCTTCTGTGTTTCCTGTTCCTTTTCAAGATTCCAGCTTTGAAAACTCTTGATCCAGAGTTAATTCATGTTGAAATCATATATGACAACAATGGAAAATGTGGTAAGATCTATTACCTTTTGTCCTTCAAACACGAAGTAGATTATTTGTGATAGATTAATCTTGATCACCTTCTCTTCCAGATAAATCAAAGAGAATTGGGGGTGTGAAAAGGAAGTCATCTGAGAACAGTGGAAGTGTTGATGCTAAGCACACAAAGTCTTCTCCTGAGGTAATGTCTTGCTCTGTTATGTATGGCTGTTACATAATGATTATGTCACTTCTCAAAACATCTTAAATAAGGATTAGATGGGAAAGTAGAATAATAAATATAATCCCTTGGAGGGTGTGTTGAGTTCTTTCAAGCTTGTCTGGGCAGGAATTGAACATCTAGCCCTGTGATAATTGGAGCAAAAGGTACTAAGCCTTGAAAGTTAGTAGTTTGTTGGGGGTTTTTTTTGATTGTGTTTGTTTGTTTGGTTTTTTTTACTGTGCTTTTTGCCCCCTCCTTCCGCTTAGGAGTTGGCCTGCCTGGTCATGTATTCTTCCATGGGGGAAAACACAAAGGAGTCCTGAAGTTTATAACCTTTGCTTTTCATGTTCTTTCTTTAACTATTTTGTACTTGAACCCAAAACCTTCAGCTGCACTTGGATGCTTTGAGGATTCAAGCTGTACAAGCAGCAGTTGAAGGTTGTTTCAATAGAAAAAGGGAATGTGACTTTTCTAGTACTTTCATGTCTACTTTTATTTCTTTTGTGAGTGACCTGCCAGGTATCACTGAGAGATGAGTGAACTCTCAAAGGTCAAAAGACAATCTGGGTTACTTAAGTGTAAAAATGCAAATAAAAAAATAATGGCTTGGCTGAAGAACAGTGCTTCAGACTTGCCCTGTGATTTTTGCCCTATGTTTCAGACCTAAACCTGCATTTTGAGCTGGAGTAGTCAGTCTTCAGGAAGCCCTGGAATGGGGGGCAGGGGTTGTGTTGCTTTTGTGCAGTCAGTCCTGTGTGGAGTCAGCTGTGCAGATCTGCCAATGGCTGGATATAGTCATTAGCAATCTTTAACAACAACACAAAGAAGCAGCATGAGGTACTAAGCACAGGATAAGATGCCTCGATGAAGAGTGTCCTGTCCTGTATAAACTGCTGAGGAAGAGTATGAGCAGCAGGGCAGCATGGACTAACAGAGCATTGCAGCCTTGTGTTTCCATAGCTCGTGCTTGGGTACCTTTAGCAGCTTTTTGTGCTCAGTTTGCCTTTTTTCAGTTTTCTGCATAATTCAGCCATTGAGCAGCCTGCTTGATACACACAAAGCTGGTCTGTATTTCACATTCCAGATGCCCTGCTGAAGAATTACCATGATCTGAATTCATAACTTGTTTTACCGTAGTTTTTCCTTAAAGTAGTGAAGTTACTTCTCATTTTCCAGTCTGCCTTCCTTCAAAGGACTGAGTCATTTATCACTTTTCTACTCTTGGGGAAATGCCTTGTAACCATTTTTTAAAAGTGGTTACAGTGAGCGTGCTTTCTAGTAAGGAAAGCAGAAGCTGTTTGTTTCTCTGATTTTGGTGGATGTGAATATGTGGGAGTGATGAACTGAAGCAGTACTTCTTGTTAATAAGTATGTGATAGTACTGATTTCTAGTGTGGAGTTAATTATCTGCAGCATTTTTCTGAGAGCTTGACTTGGTGCCTGACAGCTGTGTTTTACCAAAGCAAAAAGGAAATATTTTGGGAGCTGATGCTAAGAAGCCTGTAGTGTAACTTCCCAGCAGTAAGTGGAGCATGTGGGAGTTAAATATGAATGTTGGAGCTGAGGAAGGACCCCCCACAGAAAACAACTGTTCTAAAGACACGTGATAATTTGGTAGGCCTGTTGTATTCCTAAATGAATTATAGATTTCTTAAGATTGTGATTTTATCAACACAGGATTTCTTTACTTAACACTTTCTAAAATCCTGGTGCAAAGATTTTTCTTGCTGCAAGAAAGTTCACATCTAGATTTTTGGTAATGCTGTCAGACTTCACAGCTTTAATTTTCTCTGGGATTTTCAGCTGAGCTCAGAAGTCTATTTCTGACTGCCAATTACTGCAGTTACTTTAGAAACATTGTTGCACTGACAGTTACAAAGAGTAGAGCTTTCTATCTTCCTTTCCACTTGCTTAATGCACTTGCCCCCAAAAAAGTTTGTTGTTAATTGGGGGAAAATGCATTGACATGAACAGTCTTAAATGGAACCTGTAAGGTTTAAAATGACATCTTTAAGTCTTTCCATCTCTTGAACTGATTGACTCTTTATTTGGTTTTATTGAACTTGGTAGGAAGAGTGTTAATATATTTTTCTTTTCAAGCTGAACCCTGCAAAGCCATAATTTGTTATCCTGAATTTTCCTAACTGTTAAAATCTCTCTTGCAGGTTTCTCCCAGTCAGGGACATGTGCAGTCAGTACCAACTGTGCTGGGTGAAGCACTGCTGGGATGCACTCCTGCAAATAAAGACCAAAGGCACCCAGGCCTGCCCCTGCCAGCTAACTCACCACCCAACCTTGGTGCAGAAACTCCTCAGGGGTAAGGAAGCAGTTTTATGCTTATGCAGACTTTTTATCTCCAAGAATAATTATGATTCTTGGCACAATAAACTCAAGTCATTTTAAGAGCTGTAGTAACTACTCCTCTGTAATACCAGCATAGAAAAGTGTTAGACTTGCTTCCCCCAAATATATAATTTGCTTCCCAATATCACCTTCTTACTTATCTTTGAGGAAGTGGCCTTGCAATGTCCCAGGCCATTGTCGCTGCTTCATTGTACCCATCTGTAAATGGATACATGGGTGTGGTGCCTACTTTGTCAAATGCATTCCTCCCCTGCCCCCAGGAAAATCAGAACATGGTCTAGGTAGGTGTCTGCTTTCTTGCAGATCAACTGCAGGTCCTCAGTTATATTTCTGTTGGACACCAGTGCCTTTGAACTTTTGTTACCCCCAGTTCTGTCACAAAATGGATGTAATTGTAGAAACAGTGTGATGGGAAAACTCAAATCTGAACTGCTATAGGGTTTTTTCTACTGGTTTTGTCTCTCTCTTACATGCTGAATGTTGAAAATATTATTTTTAAAGGTTTTTTGTGAGGTTTTACAGTCTCCAGCAGAGACTTGTGATGCCAGTCAGAAGTTCCTTGAGAATCTTGCTACAGACATGCAAATGAAATGCATTTGGTTATTCAGCAGTTGTGTGGAGAAAATGAGAAAGCAACTATTTAATTGTGAGAGAAGGTAGTGGCGTAACAGCAGTACACAAATTTGTGTGTTCCTACATGGGTGTAGAGCTTTATTGTTGTAACTCTTGAAAAAAAATCAAAACCAGAAAAAACACCTAAAAAACACAAACCTATTTAGCCTCACACAAAATTTAAAACACTTGTATATCAGAACTCAAAGCATGTAATTGAGTAAGTAAATTTATTCTTTCAAGCTTCAAGTGTGACTAGATTAAGCAGCTGATGCTCTGCTTTAACACCTTTTTCCCCCCTAATTATTGCATGTTGTGTTTCAGCACGTGTAGACGAAGCCTACCGGAAACTCATCCTTCCTGTCTTAATACTGGAATTAAACCATTGAAGGAAGATCTGACAGCCTTTCCTAAAGTGGGGTTTATGTCTAAAGAACAAACACAAAATCCTAGTGATCAAAATGGTAAATATACTTCTTTGACAACCTCAAGATCGTCATCTTTGACTGATTCAGCTAATGAAAAAGGAACCAACCTGAAGAATACTAATGAACCTCTTATGAAGGCCACAACAAACTTTCCCAAGGAATGCGTTTCTGTAAAACAGTTACAGCATCCCAACCCTTCCATAGCAATACCCAGAGGCAGTGGCACTTTTGAACTGCAGAGAACTTTAGATTGCAGACCCTCAACCTCAGATGCTCATCTTCTCTCCTTCAGTGAATGTGGAGTCAAATCACAAAGCAGCTGCAACAGCCACAGCAGCCACAAAGGAAACAAGATTGATGAACTTGCAGACATGGAGTTTTTTATTAGAAGAAATTCAAATGAGATTCTTTGTGACAGAAGTGAAAGTGAAAACTTTTGGACTGGAAGTGCCAAGGTCCAGGATAATAGTAAGTGTTTCTAAAATTTCCTGTCATTTGAAAGTCCTTGTAGTTTCTGTCTAACTACTTAGAAGTAGATAATTTGTTATTTATGCAATAATAGTAATCTAAATTCTATGTGTAAACCAGGAGTTTGAGTCATTTGTGTGTTCTTTTATAAGGGAAATGCAATAACTTCAGAAACACCCTTTCCTGATAAAGGAAAAGGACCAGTCATTAATGTTGAAAAATAAGTTGTTACAAAATGCATGCAGGAACAGAGTAGCAAAAGAGGTTACAGAAACAAGGTTCTGTTTGGAATACAGACACTGATGGCATGAGATTACCTTTTATCAATGGTCCTAAATTTTACAAACGTGGTGAGAGGTGGATGTTGTTCTTAATGAAGGCCTGTTCAAGAAGGGCTTTCATTTAAAAACTGTCCTGAGAGCAAAACAAAAACCCAACCACCACCATCACAAATTAAAACCCACTCAGCCCCAAAACCACCCACTTTGTTCCTCTTTTCCATTTGGTGAGCTCTTCATGTTCTCCCATGGGCCAGAAGGGGAAAGGCTGTGGTTGTTTAAGGAGCTGGACTCCTGGTGTCATGTGTCCTGCTGTGCATCAGGTGGTGTTGGTGTTTGTTCAGGATTCTGGGAATCTCCCTACATACCCCCTTTTTTTTTTTTTTCAATCTCCTGTTGCTTGATCTCAGATTACCATGTGCTATTCCATAATTAGCATGAATTTATAGCCAGACAAGCAGTCACTGTTGTTTCCCCTGCAAGGCCTCACTGGCAGTGTAGGAGGAAGGAAAGTGCTTGGCATCTGTTACAGTAAGATGCTGAAAGCTGTTGCATCATGAAGGGGAAAAACAGGACTGAGAAATGGCCAGGTTGTACTTCTGTCCCCATTTGTTGTGAAATGTGGTTGCTGCATGCCCTAATCTGGTCAGGACTCCAACTCTGGCTTAAGAACTTCCTTTAAAAGCAGATGTTCTTTCAAAATGCTCCTCTGTGAAAAAGTGGAAGGAGCTCTTAAACTTGGGTCCACAGAGTGTGTGACTCCATGGGAACTGCAGCTTGAGACAGTTCCTGCTGACTGGAAAAGAGGTTCCTGCCAACTGCAAATATTTTTAGGATAACTTAGTTTCAATGTAATTTGAAACTTACAGGAAAAGTTGACGTGAATCTTTCACTAAAATACATTTGCTGGCACTTCTGTGTGAGAAACGGAGGCTTTTCTAATCCTGGCTGCTCTTCCCTGCAGTAATTGTTCGCAAGTCCATTTTATCTGATGCTGCTAAAGTGAAGAAGCTGCAGCAGAGTGGAGAAGCCTTTGTGCAGGATGGCTCCTGCAATAACATCGCCCCTCACCTGCACAAGTGCAGGGAATGCCGCTTGGACAGCTACCGCAAGAACAAGGAGCAGAGGGACTCCACTGTCTTCTGCCGGTTCTTTCACTTCAGAAGGTGAGAACAGCTTGGATACTTTAAACACATTGATATTCCTTAATGTGAAAGGTTAAAAACTCCAGTTATTTGTCCAGAATGGTCTCATGTAGGTCTCTGTTTCAAAGCTTCTCAATATTCGTGTCTAGCTATAAGACCAATATTCCACTAATGAGTGGCTGCCTGTGGTTTTTTAGCCCTTGGAAATTATACAACTGCTTCATTTTGGTAGGAAGTATTTTGGCAGGACTTAGGGCTCTTTATTTTGCTATTCTGGGCTGAGTGCCAGTAGGACAACATGAGTTGAGTTTGAGTGCTACAGCTCAGTAAAATTGGAGATAGTAGTGAGAGGGTAGATTCCATGCTGGTTTCCAAAGTTTTGTAGTTGGACCCATGAAATGTTAACCATGAACCCAGAGCTGTGGAAGAGTTGCAGTAAGTGGCTATGGGCTTTCAGCTGGAGCCATTTAAGCTTGCCATGGAAACATTAGTCTATGGACCCACTAGAATTCAGTTTTGTTGCTAAAGGTTTAAAAAAATGCAGATGTGCTACTAGTCTGCTATTTAACCTCAGATTAGAGATTTTACTATAGCAAATCTTTGTATAATCTGATATGTGAGACCAGTGTAACAACAGACAGTGCTTAACTCATCCTCTCAGGGTAACAATCCAGACTTGCAGTGCAGTTCAAATCCTTCTGTTTAGAGTTTGAAACTGATGGAACTGTCCCTTTTTATTGAATGTGAAGTCTACCAAATCTGACATTTGTCTGATACAGCAGCTGCCAATACATGTTCTCCTGCCACACTTAACACTACAGTGAGCACACATTATCATCAGAAGTCAACTTTCCTCTACAGCATTTAGTAAAAAGGTTCCTGAGCAGAACTCTTCATGTTTTCCATTTAAGACACTACTAACAGTATAGATCTCGTTCTTTCTGCCTACTCAGGATCACTCAAGAATATATCTTACTCAAATTTTGCTTGATGTTTTTTGACAGCTGCTTCCAAATGAATTGTTACTGAAATACATTCTGTATTTAAGGCGTTCTAACTTCTCTTGAGAATTGTACCTAGTAATAGATAAAGTTATTGCTGTTGCCATCTCTAGATGTGGTCCTTAATGCCAGTGCATTTTAAAAATCGTAACCCTGATTTGGTTTTGTGTGAATAAAAAAACCCACCACTACACTTACAAGATAGATTTCCTAACTAAAAATTGGATGTTTTCAGTCTTTTTTTTTCTGTAAAACAAGCGGTGCATTGAACATGCTTAATGCTAGTGACCAGTATGTTTACCAACGTCTGTTGTAATCTTTGAGTAAATTCATTGGTGTACAGTACACACATTTGCAACTCAAGCATTGACTGATTGGAATGTGTTGAAACCAGTACAGCATTTGAGGTGATAAGGGTTTTTCTCCTTTTCTCTCTTTTTCATCAGGCTGCAGTTTAATAAGCATGGAATACTACGTGAGGAAGGTTTCTTAACTCCAAATAAGTATGACCCTGAAGCTATTAGTTTGTGGCTGCCTTTATCCAAAAATGTTGTGGGTCTAGATCTGGACACAGCAAAGTACATCCTTGCCAACATTGGAGATCACTTCTGCCAGCTGGTGATATCTGAAAAGGAAGTCATGTCAACCATTGAACCACACAGTAAGATCACCTTGTATTGAAATTATGTGTTTTCACAGCTTTATGTGAAGCTTTAAGCTTCTGTGTGAAAGTGAATTGCATATATTTGGAAATGTCATTTTCAGAGGGGATGGTTAAGAGCCATTGTGAACTAGTGTCAACAACTCTTTGCTCCTCACAGGGAGGGGGAAAGGGAAGGGTAGTTCCACCCTTTATTGTCAGAAGTTGTTTCTCATTTTATCAAATTACTTTTGCTGTTACAAAGTGTAAAAAAAAAAAATCAGCAGGTAGCTGACAACAAAATCTATTCTTGACATGTCAATGGAGCACAAAGATTTTTTGCTTTGGTCCTATTTTATTGTATCACAGACCTAATGCTGTCTATCAGGAAAAGATTTTTTTCCTCCACCTGCAAGTTTCCAGTAGCACTTTTAGAAGTGATTGTGTGCAGCCCTACTGGGAATAGACTAGAGAGATGTTGGTAATGGGATAAGTGTTTGGGGAGGTTAATTAGTGCAGACAGGGCAGACTTGGCACTCCCAAACACAGGGGTTTGGCCACATCAATATATTTCTGTAGCAAATGTGAGCAGACAAATGGGGAAGTCTGTGACCTTGCATAATCACTTGGAGTAGAATGACTCCTAAAACTGTTTATTTTCTGGATTTTAAGTGCATGACCAGGGTGCAGCACAGTTGAGGAGATTGCTGCTGTCTGCTGTGTTTGGGGAGTGTTGACATTAGATAAAGATCCTCTCAGTTTGGCAGTCACTCCACTGTTCTGAAAGAAGAAAAAAAGCTGAACAGGCTTGAATGCCTTTCAAAAGGGGAGGGAAAACTTGAGATATTCCAGAAACACTTGCTTGGGGGTCTTACCTTGGGCTGCTTGGAATCTGCAAGCTTTGCTCTTCTCTGGACCTGCAATATATTCAAGCCTGTTGAGCCAAATTATCTATAGCCAGTGACATATAGACTGGAATACTGAAACACTTTCAGGAGGTTGAAGCTTTGGGTGGAATTCATGAAACAAAGGGGAGGTGAGGTGTTTCTTGATAGCAGAGGATGCATGTGTTGGCATAGCTACCAGAAACATCCTCTGCTTTAAAAAACACAGACATGTGAGTTCTGCAATTGGCTTGAAAGGAGCAAAATCTCATTAATTCCTCTTTGATTTGCCCTGACTACTGAGAGCTAGGGAACTCACTTTTGTTAATGTGGAGGTTATTTTGAGTGCCTTGGGCAGGAAAGAAGTAATTTGCAGTCTACGTATATGGTATTCTTTGAAGAGCTCAATGGAAGAGTGCTCAGTCAGCACAGGAAAAAGGGAGATTCTTCTGCCATGGTGACTTGAAGTTATGGTAAATTTAAGCAAATAATCCCTGTGTAGTAAAAGATTGGCCAGTGTGGAAGAATAGCTTGTTAGGTCACATTGTTCCTTGGCCACCAAGTGCCAAAAGGAAACAGGATCAAACTACAGAGAGGAACCAAAAAAATAGGAAGAGTAGAAAGGGACAAGATTCAGAAAAGATATGAAATGGCATTCAAAAGATAACAAAAAGCCTTCATCCTGCTTGGTGGAAATTGGAGAGTTGACCTAGAAAATGATAAATATAGTTTGTTTTTAAAAGACAAAGAATGGCGCTGGTGATATTTAGACTTGTGTCTCTTGGAAGAATTCTGAAGCAAGTAGTCAAACAATTTTTACCTCCTACTTAAGAACAAATTGTGCTAAGCTATTCCAGTGTTATTCCATACATAGTCAATGGGCATTATTCAGAAGAAGAACAACAGATGTCTTGGATCCTGGTATGGCTTTTTTAGCATGCATTAGGACATGCTCTCTCATAACTTGCTTTTAAAATTAAGAAACATTGTGGGCAGGAAAGTTTCAGAGAAGTTACAAGTGTTGAAGGTGGTAGGAGGCGGCAGGTGTATGCTTTTTGTCTAGTCTAGTTTTCTAGATGGCAATGTAAGGAAATGGAAATCAGGCTAAAATAATTCTTACATAATCACAGATTCACAGAAAAGTAATACAGCCTTGAAAGGGCTTGTAATTTTTGCAAGATACTGCCCATGTTTGGGATGTTTTGAGTAAGCTGAAGAAGTGACTTGAGGTGAGGAAAGGGGTACATGGGAAACCTGAACAGCAGCAGTCAGTGCTTCAGAGAAGAAAATTCACCATTTTGGGAAGGTCAGACATAGAAAGACATAAAACCTCCCAAAAAGGAAGGGAGGGAACTACTTGCCCACCATGCTGATGAATACAGAACAAACACAAGATGGTTGTGGCAAGCTACACATTAAGCTTAGCTTGACAGCAGTACCTGAATTTATTTCCTAGAGTAGCTATGAATTTTCCAGTTAGGAGAATGTCAGCAGTGTGCTTGTCAGCTCAGACAAACGCATGTCAGGACTAAGAGCTGTGGGTGGTGCTGCACAGGAGGCAGCAGAGTGGTTTTGGTTGCTTGGACTGTTCTGTAACAGCAGAAGCATTTTTTGGAGTTCCAATACAAAACCAAGCCTGAGTCATATCCCTGTAGTTTTTAAATGACTGTATTTAACAGTCAGGTACTGAATTTTGTTTGAACTAACACTTTGACTGTCCCACTGCTGCCCTCAGGACAGGTGGCCTGGAAGCGCGCGGTTCGTGGCGTTCGCGAGATGTGCGACGTCTGTGACACCACAATCTTCAACCTGCACTGGGTCTGCTCCAAGTGTGGCTTTGGTGTGTGTGTGGATTGCTACAGGATGAGGAAAAAAAGCTCACATGAAGGTGGGAATGCTTATTGCTACCTGAAACAAAAGGGATGAGGGGAAATAAAATCTGTATATTGAACTTGGAAGTCAATGACTACCTTAAACAAGATCAAAAAAATCCTTCCCAAAAAAGAGGACACATTGTAGACCTGTGGTTGGATATGTCAGTAACAGTAAAATATGTGGCTTTCCAGAGCAGGATGAAAGTTGCAATAACAAAACAATGTAATGGGTTTTGTTTTACAGATGATGACTCAGATACTTTCTCATGGTTTAAATGTGTGAAGGGTCAGGCGCATGAACCAGAGAATCTAATGCCTACACAAATAATTCCTGGAAAAGGTACTGGAAATACTTGATTAGCATAAAAATATTCTGTAGGATTTTACTGTCTTCTGTATGATGTTGATACTGTACTGAGTGAGTACACTTTACTACTGACTTTAGTAGTAAAGTTAGTAAAAGCTTAAAATATATTATCCAAGGGCAGGAATAGCTCATGTGCTTAATACGACTTTATTATTAATACGACTTATCTTTGACCTTTACAAAGAAATAGCAGAACTTCTTGTTTAATGATGAACTGTATTCAGGTATCATTGTTTATCTGTACAGCACACACAATTTCTTAAAAAGTCTTAGTGACTGCTGGATGTTGTGGTTACATGTGAGCTCACTGATGGTTCTCTCCCTTCAGCTCTCTATGATGTTGGTGACATTGTCCATTCCGTAAGAACAAAATGGGGAATAAAGGCAAATTGTCCTTGTGCAAATAAGCAGTTCAAAGCACTATCAAAGCCAACACTAAAGGAGGATTCCAAACAGGTATTGTTACTCCCTCTGTGTCTGTACAGTTAAGTTTGTCAGTCTATTGCGTGTTCTTGAAGCCCCTGCTAATTTGACTTTCTAGGTTGCCAGCCCTGACCTCTGTGACAACCCCACCATGGGGGACAGTTTGTGTTCTCTGTTCATCTTTCTGGTTCAGTTCTTTAAGTTTTTGGGGAAATCTCATTGTGTCCCTTTGACACTGAGGCCTCAGTAGTGACCTGTCCTTGAAAAAAGCTTAGTGAGGACTTTTAGAGAAAAAGTAGGATTAGATTGAGAGATCCCTTAAGAGGAGAATATAAAGAACAGAGGAGTAGGAATGGTTGTGAAGTGTAGGCTATTCCTTGGGTCCTGGAGATATAATACAGGCAGCATCTAAAAGAATAAGGTGGAAGAGCACTGGGATTCATAGAAGAACTAAACATAAAAAATAAAAGATTTGGAGGAGTGTAGAGAATCACTGATTTCTCTGGCAATCTGGTAGGTTTGCTGCTCTGTGTGTAAAAAAAAAAAACAACCCCAAAACAAATGAAACCCCAGTAAAAAAAAAACAAAACAAAACAAATGAAACCCCATAAGATACATATATTTATAAATTGATGTAGTATTTTTTTGCTTTTGTAAATAGACCACAAATTAATAGCTTCGTTTGGAAGTATCTTGCAATGAATTAAGTGGTTTTAATTGTTAGATTCTTATTCATAACTTTATTTTGAAAAAATATGTTACCTTAAGGGTAAGAAGCAGGTTGGACTTGCTTTTGGTGTTAGTAATGAACAGAAGAGATGAAAAATATTGTCAAGTGTTAGAAGTCTGGAAGATGGTTATGTGAGTCAAAAGTTAGCTTATGACTGACCTGGTTTTAGTCTTCTGAATCAATGTTTCCTACAACTCTGGATAAACAGCTACATTAAATTTATCTACACCTCTTCAGAATGAGGTACTGCACTGGTTGTGTGAGGGTAAGTTCATTAAAGTCTGAACCATTTTCTATCATGCCATGTTTAGAATCTTTGCCAAGCATCAGCCGTCAATGAGAGATGAAACAGAGAATGTAGCAATAGGCAGACAAAGGAGCAGAATAATTTCTTAGCTGAAAATTCTTTGAGAAGAGAGAAGGAATGCCACCAGTCATGCAGGAATCTCAGGGCAAAGCAGTGGTTCTGGTTAGTCTGTTCCTAGAACCTCCAAATAACCAATAAATCAGCTGCAAAGGAGATGGACAATCCTGCACTTGGATTTTGCTAGCCAGGCCAGTGCTGTGCTCAGGCAGGTGAGTGCACTTTTCATGCCACCTTAGAGAAAAGTTCAGGAATGCTCCATATCTGTTTTAGTCCTCTGAACTAGTGCTCCAGCTTAGCCCTGGCCTGAGCATCAGCTACCACTAGAATTGTGAGAACTGCTGTTAAAATTGCACTTGGTTCCCAAAGCAATCCCAGAAAATGCACCTGGGAAACTTGGCTCTCTGTGCTTGTCTTGAGGGGTGATGGACTCTGGCTGCTCCTGAAATTGGGAGATCTGAATCCTGCTGAACTGTTATCTCCTGATCCTGAGCTGCAATGCTGACCTCTTGTGGAGATCACATGTTTTGAAGGGTCAAACCATTTTACTTTTAGAAGAATGAATTTGGATGTGTTACTGCTTGCTTTCCATTTCTGAGTAGAGTGTGTTTGTGTCTGATCAAGTTCTTGCTTTGCTTTTTCAGCACTTGGCATCAGGAGACAGGCCTGGCCTTCAACACAACAGTTTTGTCCTGAGCCCACAAGTCACTACACACGATCCTCCTCTAAAGTCAGCACTTGGAAGCAAACAAGCTGCTTCAGTAAATACTTCTTCCTTAAATTGGTTTTCAAACCTAACAAGTGGAAACGTGAATAAAGAAAACAAAGGTATGTGCAGAACTAGTGAAGAGTAAATCCTTTGTGGCTGTTTGTCAGAAGAATATAGGTCAGACCCAGCAGTATCTTGTGCTGAGAGTGAGGTCATATGCCTGCTGGGATGGGTGTTCAATGCCTATCCTGCAGAACTGGCCATGGCAATGGCTTGGAGTAAAGCCTGGCAGACTCAGCATATTCTTTTTCAAAAACTGGAGTAAAAACTATTGATGAAAGTATTCTTGAAAATTCAGTTTGAGAGGTTTTTTTGTTGCTGTTTGGTTTTTTGTGGGATTTTATTTTTTGGGTTTTGGGGCTTTTTTGATTGTATTTTTTGGGGGGTGGGTCTTTTGTGTGGTTTTTTGGCTTTTTTTTTTCTTGTTGGTTTTGTTCTAGTTTTTTTTAATGTGGGATTTTAGAAACTTTGGAATACTGCAGGAAGTTAAGTAAAAGGAATGTATCAGCTTCCTATATTGGGAGGAGATTTATATATATGTGTATTTGTATATATGTATGTACTTACATATATATATGCATATAGGAGTGTCTTGTTTTGAAAAAGGAAAGTAAAAATCCAAAGTATATACTTCTCATGGTTTTTCTTTTTTCATTTCAGAGAAACTTCTCACACCAATTTCAAAGAATGAAAATAAACCTCTCCAGACACTCCCTAGCTTAGCCAAGCCAGCTGCAGCCCTGCAGACATTCAACAGTGCAATATTAACCCCTGTGAGCAACAACAACACAGGCTTCTTGCGGAATCTGTTGAACTCTTCTGCAGGAAAGGTACAGGAAAAATTCTATCCTACAGGTCTGAGTTGATTCCAGGCTTAGATTCTGTTATAAACCTGTGAACAACTGCCACAGGCAGTTTACTTACCTGTCACAGTAGGTAAAATTCTGTCCTATTTGGGAAGAAGGACTAATTCAGTTTCTGTGTCTCAGTGCTCTGATAGTAGTAGCTTAGTGGTACTATCAGGCAGTCTTGGTGAGGAACTGGGAGTTGAGGGATAAAGCAGATTAACTTCCTTAGGCTGGAGTCTGGCAGGTGCATTGATTGGGATGTCTTTTAGACTCAAAAAAGAAGCACCAAGAACTTGCAGATGGAGGGAACTGATTTCTGTGGTGGGTGACTTCTGTGGTATCTTCCCCATACCTCATGTGTGGACTGGTTCACTTCAGATGTTTTCTGGGCTTTGTGTGATCTTACAGCTGTGACTTCAAAGTGGTGGGGAATAATACTGGCCTTGAGAGTTCTTTGCTGAAACTGCATTTCTGCTTTTTGATGTAAAGCAAGTCCTGTTCCCTGCTGCATATCCTGGGTTTCTGCAGTGTTGCCGAGATGTAACTCAGAGCAGAACTTGTGCTGGAATTCTGTAGACAAAGTGTCAGAAATGGCACTGCCATTAAATGATGGTGCATTTCTAGACAGTAAGGTTCTGTGGTTTTTTTTTTCTTTGCATGATTGTGATCTCAAGTGAAAAAATTATGGAAGTGGCAAATACTTTCTTTAAAGCCTGCAGGACAAGGCAACAGAAAAGAGCACTCATTTTTTGTTCTTTCTTTTTTTAATCAGACAGACAATGGACTGAAGAGTACACCCAAAATCCTTGATGACATTTTTGCTTCCCTGGTTCAAAATAGAGCCATTACAGACTTGCCTAAGAAACCTCAAGGACTGACCATAAAGCCCACGATAATGGGCTTTGACACGCCCCACTACTGGTTATGTGATAACCGCCTGCTGTGTCTTCAGGATCCCAACAATGAAAGCAATTGGAATGTCTTCAGGGAGTGCTGGAAGCAGGGACAGGTATTTTCCTTTTCCTGCTTTTTCCATTTGCAATCCATGTGCTTTGTCCTTTCATTGAAGCACAGGTGCAACCACTGTAGTGCTAAGCAGCCTTAAACCTTCATCAGATGTGACATGAGCACTGTTACACGTCCTCATCTAAGCATTTGTTTTACTGTTTAAAATCAGTTTCTAAACACAGTGCTGAAATTACAGCTCTGTATAAAAAGCTGCCTCAGTTTGAAACAAAGAATACTCAGATGCATGGTAAGGCAGAATTCTGGTAGGACAGGCTGAGCATTTAGTTTGCAAAATGCCTGCACTCAAATCCCCAATGTGTTTTAGGTATGACCCTGTTGTAGTTAGAATTTTTGGTGTTTAATAATTGCTCAGAATATATTCTTTGCTTTCTAGCCTGTAATGGTGTCAGGAGTGCATCACAAGTTAAATGCAGACCTCTGGAGACCAGAGTCCTTTAGGAAGGAATTTGGCCAGCAGGAAGTGGACCTGGTTAACTGCAGGACCAATGAAATCATCACTGGAGCTACTGTAGGGGATTTCTGGGATGGTTTTGAAGATATTTCAAGTAAGTACTGTGAATCTTTGTTCCAGTAGGGGAAATATTCAGCAGCACTGATTCTGCTGTAGAATGGATTTGTGATAAGCAGTGTAAAAGATGTTCCAGGCTTTCTCTTCACCTTGGACAATTTAGTGAGGATACATTGCAGACATTTATGCTTGTAGGATTGTGGACTGGATAGAAACTCTCATTCCCATGAAGGTACTCTCCTTCAGGAATATGTTTAGCTGCCTTTAGTCTTTTGGGGGGAGGCATTCCAAGGAAATTTTAAGATCTTCCTAGCAACTAGATTCACCTGCCAGCTTTTTTTTTTTTTCCAGCTGAGTGAAGCAGATGAGAACATGTAGAGGTGGTGCTCACAGGTTAAATAGGTTCTGCTTTTTTAACTTGAAGGTGCTTTTTGGTCCTGAGGAACTGAAGTCCTTTTCTATAAATATAGATTTAGAGGAGGTGATCTTGAAGTTTTCTATGAGAATTAATACTTGACATTGCATTTGGAGTTCTCCTTTATCTGTTTATTACACATCCTTATCTAAGGATCTATTTTGCTGTTTAAATTAGTTGTAAGCTTAGGGAATTTGGTACTTAGGGCAAGAAGAGTGGTTGGTGGAAGACTCACAATTTCTTTTGTAACTTGAAGAGGTTTGGCTTCGTCAGCTACTTTTGGCCTCAAACACAAACTGGTTTCTGAGCTAAATTGTAGGAAATGCTTGGGCAGGGAAGCAGTAAAGGCTCCTTGTCTGTCTTGACATCTCCTGTTGTAACATGTTTGTCATGACAGTGATACCCTACTCTGGTGTCAGATGAACTTGTATGTCTTTGGTTCTACATGAATAGTTGTGGAATTAACATGATTTTAAACTGAGATAATGATTTCTTTATCTTGTTTCTTTGGATTCTGAGTTGTACAACTATTAAAAATGAAAACTTGCTAATACTTCAAATTAGGTCGCCTGAGAACAGAAGAGGGAGAGCCAATGGTATTGAAGCTGAAGGATTGGCCTCCAGGAGAAGACTTCAGAGATATGATGCCCTCTCGGTATGAATTCCCAGAGGAAATGTTCCTTTTGTGTGGTATACCCCCAAAATAACGAAAAGTAGGAATACTGTCACATTTTGATACCTGCTTCAGCTTTGAGCAGCAGTTGGTGATGTGTGAACAGTTCTGCTTCTCAGAGATGCCTGATATAAATGGAAATCCTGCACAAGTTTCATGATAAATTTTTATGTGGTTCATTGTATTTGTTGCTAAGTAAAGTGAGTGCCTAAAATGGCTCCTAAAAAGCCTGGATCACTTTGCAATCCAGAGTTCAGTTGAAGCTTACTTATTGGCCAAACATTTTTAAGTATGTGGACTTAGGCTGTTTGATATTCCTTGAGATGATTACACAAGGAAATAGCATTACTCCGGAGCAGTTAAATTTGTTTATCTGCTATATTTCTGTGCCTTGTTTGTTTAGTTCCTTTTCATGGTGTCCAGCAAACCCCCTGAGGGAAGGAGGACACTTCCTTGACTGGAGAGAGCTTTTACTGCAGTCTGTTTTAGTCTGCTTTTGGTTTTATCAGTACCTAATGTTAAGTTTTGCTGCATTACTTTAGGTTTGATGATTTGATGAAAAATATCCCATTGCCAGAATACACTCGGAGAGGTGGCAAGCTCAACCTTGCCTCTCGACTCCCCAACTATTTTGTGCGACCAGATTTGGGCCCCAAGATGTACAATGCATATGGTAAGGAATTTCAGTCTAAAGGTCATGCTGACCACATGTTTGTATTTAAATTTACTGTAGATGATGGGAATTCTTGCTGTTGCAGACACTTTGATTAATCCCTTGGATCAGAAAACCTGACTTTGGCTCACCTATAGGTATCAGTGATGTTCAGAGGATTATATGGTTTATTTTATTAAATGTCTTTTTGTCCAGGTGGTTTCAAGCCAATAGTAGTTATTCCCAGTCTTCCAATCAACTTGTTCCACAGCCTCTCTTTCCTGTAGCTGGCAGTATGTATTTGTTGTTTTGCTACTTCTGGCTGTATTGCTTTTGTTATTCTCCTTTTCAGGCTGTATAACTTAGCTTTAAATCTCTCCTTGAGCAGTTTTTTTCCATGGCTGGTTCATCTGCTGCCACTCAAAAGGCATTTAAAATTAGGCAGCATCATGGCCAGTAAAGAGATTGTGGCTAGTAAATCTTGTAGTAGTGACTGTTTCTAAAACTGCTTTTTTTCTAAATGGCTGTAGAAACCCTTTTCTAGCAGAACTTGAACATGACTTTTCTGTATCATATGGGCTAGAGAGACACACATTGATCTGTACCAGCCTGTCAGCAGATCACTTGGGAAGCCACAAGATGGAGCAAGGCCCTGGATAGAAAGCATATTACTGTTCTGGAAGCATTTGTTGGTAGAAGTAAAAGCTCTCTGATCTTTTCAGAAAGTGCTGCTGAGAGTGTAACACTTCTTTGCTTACCAATGGATCTGCTACTCCTTTTTTCCCCCCCCCTTTGATTGCTCCCCCAGGCTTAATAACACCAGAGGACAGGAAATATGGCACGACAAACCTCCACTTGGATGTGTCTGATGCAGCCAATGTCATGGTTTACGTGGGGATCCCCAAAGGCCAGGCTGATCAAGAAGAAGGTAGAGTCTTTGTGGTGTCTGGGGGGATATTTCTGTGACTGGAGGGCAGCTCCTTTAGCATAACTGCTCATGTTGACTCTCCACAGAAGTGCTTAAGACCATACAGGACGGTGACTCTGATGAACTGACAATTAAGCGTTTTACTGAAAGCCGGGAAAAGCCTGGAGCTCTGTGGCACATTTATGCTGCCAAAGATACAGAGAAAATCCGGGAATTCCTTAAGAAGGTAAGCTTTTAATCTTAAAAACTGATCTTCTGGCTGTGTAGGCTTGCAAGTCTCTATGCTTGGGCTTTTCTCCTTCATATCCCAGTTTCTCTGGAAACAAATGCTTGAGTTGTATCCAAGACAAAACTTGTCCTGTGCCATGAGTCTTGTAGGATCTGAAAATGGTGGGGAGTTGAAGCTTGAAGTTACCTTGTATGTAGATACTCCTCCTACCCACTCTTCTCATAGATGAGTCATGTTACATAGTGAACAAGAAAATAGCTGGTTTAGATTTAAGGAAAAGCACAATTTAATTTGATCATTCTTAGAAGAATGTGAAATGTTCTTGGGAAATGTCAGAGCAATAATGGTACATAAAGCTCTTCCTTGTTCTCTCCCTCTTACTACCTTTTTTTTCCCCCTACCTTGATGAGGTCTGAATTAAGGGAAAAGCACAAGGTATTTTGTGTCACATTTTCATGGGAGTTAAGGGTTTAGTACAGATGTGCTACTACATCCGAAAGGGCTTGTTTCAGTGTTTAAATTTACTTCAGTCCAGAGTTCTTTGTAGTCTTAATTGTGAAACTTCTTTGGTGCTCTAAAGGTGGAAAGAGCCAGTATGCTGATATTTAAAAGGATAAATGGGATGATCTGAACAACTGTCTGTCGTGGTGGAAGCTGGGAGAGGCTGCAGCAGACTTAATTAATATTAACAAAGAACAAATCTTACTGTTGATAAAACATGCTCCTGGGTTTGATAAGCATTAGCACTCGAAGTCTTGACATCTGTGTCTCATACCTCAGTCCCTTGTGTTGCACTTGCTGGCAGGTGTGGGACATTCAGCACCTTTTAGTGGAGTTAGTACCAAGCTGTTTATCTCCTCCCAAATGAGTTTTTGGTCTACAGTCCTGGGTGTAAATGGCTGCTGCAGCAAGTTGGATTTATACAAGAACTTCTTGAAGAAATTCTTTCCCCCAGCCCTCAAATTACTGTCCTAAAGTGCTTGTTGTGCCTCCCCGTCTTGTTGCTCCTGAAATAGAGGTTTGCATCCTCTGGGTCAGTGAGCACACACTGACTGATTGTGGCCTCAAGGCAGACATGTGCTGCATTCCACACTTGGTAGTGTCTTCCAGTTGTAGAGTCAGAACATTTCAGAATGGTTGGGGTTGGAAGGGAGCCTTGAGACCATCTCATCCCAATGCCTCTGCCATGGGCAGGGACACCTTCCCCTAGACCAGTTTGCTGAGAGTCCCATCCAACCTGGCCTGGAACACTTCCAAGGATGGGGCAGCCACAGCTTCTCTGGGAAACCTGTGCCAGGACTGCACTGCTCTCACAGGAAAGAATTTCTTTCTAATTGCTTCTTCTAATCTAAACCTGCTCTTCTAAAGCCATTTCCCCTTGTCCTGTCACTCCATGCCCCTCTACACAATCCCTCTCCAGCTTTAGTAGTGTCACAACTCGGGTTCCACATATGACAGTGGTTCCCAGTATGAACACAAGTTGCTTCACCCTTCTGTTCATTGCCTCTGTCAGTTGGAGTTACTTGGATTTTCCATACCCACACTTGCAATGTGAAGCCAGCAGGACCTGAGAAATGTTAAAACCTTAACAAAGATCTGAGTAAGAATCCAGACTTTCATTGTGGAACTCTCCTACCTGAACACATGGTACAGGTCCCTCTGGCACACATTTGTATGGAATAGCACAGATACTACTTGACTGTCCAGTCACACTGGTGTGTTCAGTGCCTGTTGTCTTATGGCTTTTCCAGGTTGCAGAAGAACAAGGCCAAGAAAACCCTGTAGATCACGATCCCATTCATGATCAGAGTTGGTACCTGGACCGATCGCTGAGGAAACGCCTTCATCAGGAGTATGGAGTTCAAGGCTGGGCTATTGTACAGTTTCTAGGAGATGTAGTTTTCATCCCAGCAGGAGCTCCACACCAGGCAAGCACCAGGGACATGGAATGGACTGCTTGGGCAGCCCTTTGAGCATGTGGCTAATACTTGTTTGTTCTTTCTAGGTTCATAATTTGTACAGTTGTATTAAAGTTGCAGAAGACTTTGTATCCCCAGAGCATGTCAAACACTGCTTCTGGCTCACTCAGGAATTTAGATATCTGTCACATACGCATACGAACCATGAAGATAAATTGCAGGTAACTTCCCAATGCTCAGTGCTCTTGACCCTTTTGAAAAAAACCCACCAAAACACAACAGACAACCCTCAACAATGTGAAGGCTGTGGCTATGTAACCCAAGTTGCTTTCATGTTCAGATCAGTGTTAAAGATATTGGAATTTCAATAGTAGTTGAACTGTTAGAGCTTTTTAGAAGTTTTGAGAAAGCCCTCCAAAGCTTCTCCTGAGATTCTCTTGAAATGTTCTGCCATTTGTTTCCCCACCAGCTGAGCTGTGCTCTCCTCAGGGTTCACCTTATGTCCTTTTAGAATGTGAACCTTGTTTTCCCAAGTTTGTGATTTACATGAAGGTCAGGCAGATGAGCCTGTCTGAACTGACCTGCACAGGGTGAGGGGAAGGAACTGGGAAACCTGGAAAACGATCTGTGCTGTTTGCTTGTAAAACCAAGCACCTTTTCCTTTGCTCCTGCAGGTGAAGAATGTCATATACCATGCTGTTAAAGATGCAGTTGGGATACTGAGAGCTAATGAATCCAGCCTTAGCAGACCGTGATGTAGAGCGCCTTAACCACACACTATGAAACAGAAGCGTTGGCAGCTGTTCTACCTACTCAGTCAGGACCTCTGTGGACTTTGAGATTATATGAATGTTACCTCATCTTCCTTTCAGCAGTACCAGAGGATCGTGGTACTATGTTCTGTGTATTCTTCCAATGTTTACAAACCTGATATGTATATGTAGTAATATGTATGGACTGTGGCATACTGTGAATGCTCAGTTGCAATAGAACTTTATATGGAGTTGCTCTCCAAACTGTACAAAATACCTCCTATAGAACTGTTGGGAACTATTCCAAATTACTCATTTGAAAAATATTATTCAAGGCATTGTAAAGCTTCAATTTTTAAAATTTATTTTGGGGTGGGAGGAAGTATGGAATCACTCAGTTTAATAACCAATTTACATAAAAAGTTAAGAATGCAGTTCTGGAATTTCACATTAACATAGAACTAGCATTTAAAAGTAGCTTTAAGCTATTGTATAGTAACATAGAGATGGGAGTTAACCATCTTTAGGTAAATGTATTTAAATTTCTAAATGTTAAAAGAAACTTTTAATCAAATGTCTTCTGTTCAAAACTGCTCTTTAATTTGAACTGATGTTTGATTCTCTTGTTTTTAACACTGAATGGTTACATAAAAATTCTTCTATTTCAGACACTGTTCCTTGCTTGTCTTCTTCAATTGACTGTTTAAAATGTAATTAATTTGATGCAGTACTTTGAAATGCAAAAGAAAACTGTGTATCATAAACTGTTTATACTGTTTTTGAAGGCTTAGGGTATGGACTTTAGCAGCAGACCTGTTTATAGTTATTTTTGGTTAACCCAAGCGTGACTTAGCTGACTGACTACTGCTCCTGTGGTCTGTATCACATGAGCATTGCAGCTTCTCTCTGAAATGGGACACACACAACTCAGGGTTCTTTGGAAAAAGACTGAAAACATTGTAAAACTTAAAACAGAAAGAGAGGTCATGAGTGGAAGAGTGAATATCTCATTTGATGAGATATCCTGAGATAAAATTAATCTTTCACTTCCTTCCCAGCACTGAAAGGTGCAGGATGGTGTTGGGAACAGCCAGGCAGGAGAGGAAACCTTGGTAGTCAAGTTCACTTTTCTGAGCTTATGCAACAAATTGAACTCTGCAACTTCTCCTCCCTGTAGTAGGAGGGGAAACAAACTTCACCTGCTGTTTGTGATCAGCATTAACTGTTGAGTCTCTCTTGGGGGACAAGGTGGTTCTTTAAGAGAAACTTCCTCTGCTTGCATCCCTCAGGGGTGTGCAGGGACCAGGCATCTCTTGTAGCCTACACAGCAGCCTTTCACTTGGTGTAGTGAAAGTTCTCCTCCACCTTTACTCGCTGATACCTCTTGACAGTAAATAACTCGTTCTAGTCCCTTCAGCTGGCTTGATTTGCCATTTTGTGCTTGAACTTGTCAAGTATGCTTAGAAACAATACTTACCTGAACCTTCTCCCTTGAACTGTCAAGTTGAAGTAGATGACAAAAAGCAGGTTAATTGCTTTCCTTGGAGCCAGCTGGTGTACAGGTGCCTCTCAGAGAGCTGAGTCACACTGATCTTAACACACCCTGTGTGCACACACGTCTGAAAAGACTCACTGTTGAAGCTGGATTTCGAGCTCTTACCAGTATGCTGTTGTTCAATCTGGTTTTATTGTAGCTCTCACCCACTCAACTCTGCAGCAGCTTTTGTTTCTGCTCTGGATTCCAGAGAATCCAGAAAAAATTTCCAGAGAATCCAGAAACCTTTCTGGATTTTTTTAAGACCACACGNTTGTAGCTCTCACCCACTCAACTCCACAGCAGCTTTTGTTTCTGCTCTGTCCTTTCTGGATTTCTTTTAAGACCACACCAACCAAATTGTCCCTCTTGCCTGTTTTTGTGTTACATTTGGGGTGGAGATGCAACACTTCCACAGCCCTGAGGCACTAAGGATACTTTGTTCCCCCAGCAGAAAGGTGAACAGTGCTTGGGCCCTCCATGCTTTCATGGCTGAAGATGGGAGGTGTTGGACTCCATCCAGCTATCTGTGTGCCTTGTGTGTTGGGATTGAATTATTTAGAGACTTACCAACAGCAAGCTAAGTCTTCCTTAAAATTAAGAGCTCTGGCCTTTGCCTGGGAGGTGCCCATGGCAGTGACAGGTTTGGGTCAGAATATTTTGACTTGCAACGCCCTCCAGTGAGCCGTGACATCCATTTTGCCTGAAGCTTTTTCTTGGGAGGAGACACAGCTCTCCTTTGACCCTGAAATGTGCTATTTGAGCAGCAGAGAGGCCTTGGCATGGCCACAGGGTCTAGGGAAGCTTTGCCTGGTGAGTCAGGGCCTCCCCTCCCACTACTGCCAACTGCCCTGCCCTCACTGTGCCACAGCCTTGGCTAAGACAGGCTCTCCTGTGATCATACAGAGCTGGAACTGACTGAAAACTCTAACTATGCAGTGAAGGCCCTAAATGTGCTAAAGAAAGGTGTCACAAAACCAAAAGGGAGGTGTTAGAGGTGGTTATGTGTAAGAGGCCAAAGTGATGCAAACTAAACTGCTACATGGCAGTGACTGTTAGAAGCAGCTTTAATAAAATTTGTAGTGATTCAGGAAAACACAGATCTGACAGTGCTGGAGGTTTTTGGTAGCAGATTAAACCAAAGTGCCTGTTAGGGAAAAATGCTGCTTGAAGATGAGAATATATTTCAGGACTTTATATCTAAAAATACATAACATTAAACCACCCTTGCCATGTCACCACAGGAAACATGGGCTGAACAGAAAACTGGAAGAGACTGCACTCCCCAAGAAGTATATTACAGTAGTTTCTTGGAGAATAAAATCCTCAGGAAGAAAAAAAAAATATATATATTACATAAGTGAGAATACATTTAAGTTTTGCATTTTGAAGGTAGGAGAGAATAAAATAAAGCCAACTGTACACATCCATCCTGTCCCTAGCTCCGCAGGGTGGCCAACCGTGACTGCATTGCTTCGATGTCTTCCTCCTCATCCACAGCAGCAGCAGCTGCTCCCATGGGCTCAGGCTCTGGCAGAGCATCTGTCACTTTACTGGGTGCTTTACCCAAGGCCCCTGCAACAACAAACAGCCTCGTTTGTGTGTGTTAGGTCTTCATTTAATCAGCGACAGCTTTCAAGGACATCTAAAATAACCCAACTAGTCACTTCTCATGGAGGTCCCAGCCCTGAGCTGTGACAGGGCCAGCCTGGGGCTGTTGGCTGCCCAGTAGCACTGAGCTGCCAGCCCCTCTGAGCCTCTGCACTCCTTCCTTTCTGGGAGGAGGCTCCCAGCTCCCTTCAAGCCATGCTGCTTGCCTGGGAGCTCCCACTCCCAGCCAGGGGAGGAGGGGAGCTGCTTCAGCCAGGAAACAGGATGGAAAAAGCAAATTAGGATGTGAGAAAGGAGAGGGCAATGTGCCAGGCACTGGGCACAAGGTGCCAGCAGGGTGGGAGCTGCACTTTCAGTGTGGTACAGCTGAATGAAGCCCTGGTTCTTGGATTTGTCACACCACATCACAAGCAATCCAGGTGAAAGGAGCATTCTAAGCATTCTCCAAGTCAAATAACTGAACCAATAGATCATTACTTCATGAGCTGGAATGCAGAAGTTGTGGTTTTGGTTTTAAGAGGGTTTTTGTGTTTTGGGTTTTTTTCCCCCAAACAGGACACAGCATGTTACTGCCAGGACTCAAAACACAGCCTCTGACTCAAGGCAGTGCAGCTGAGTTTATTTCCTGGCTTCATTAATAACAGTACCTAGTCAATCATATAAGTTTCACCTTGTTAAGAGGATTCACTGCACAGCCAAACACAGATCTGTCAGAGCCTCAATTACATAACTGCACAGACAGCAGCTGATGGATATTAGTTCTGCCCTGCTGAGCCCCACTGGCCTTCTCAGCCAGTATTCCCTGAGAAACCAGTTTGTCAGAGCTCTCTGCCCATCACGGAAGGAAGAGATGCCACTGGGAGAGGGCAGTTCAGTCAGAATAGATGAAGATTTCAGTTGCTGCATCTTATTGAATAGGGCAGGAACTTGGCTCTCAGCAGCACCCGTGAACTCACCAGCTGTAATTTCAAAAAGGATTTTGTCAATTTCCGCCTCAGCTTCCTCTTCCATCTCCTCCTGATCCTCCAGGCCTTCAAAGGTGTCCTCCAGCATTTCCTCTATAATTCCAGCCTAGCAGAAAACAAGGCAGCATGTGATGCCCTTGCAAACAGCAGAGTAAGAGGATACACCTCCTGCTTGGGAGATGAGGTTATGCCTATCCAGGCATGTAACAAGCCTCTGCTCCCGCTCCAGCTTTCCTGATCACGGCTGTTACAGGAGGGTAGCCAACACATCTGCCCTCAATGTAAGCACACATCTCTACAACTGGTGCACTGGAAAAGCAGGAAGAAAACTGAGGATTAAAGTCATGTGCTCTCACTTTGAAAACCTCAAGTTATTTAAAAGAGGAGAGATTTAGATTAGATATGAAGAAATTCTTCCCTGTGAGGGTGGTGAGGCACTGGAACAGGTTCCCCAGAGAAACTGTGGATGCCCCATCCCTGGAAGTGTTCAAGTCCAGGTTGGATGGGGCTCTGGGCAACCTGGTCTAGTGGAAGGTGTCCCTGCCTATGGCAAGGGGGCTGGAATTACACGATCTTTAAGATCCTTTCCAACCCAAACCATTCTACAAATCCATGGTTATTTATTGTTGTTGCACGTCTGAACCAAGAACCCAGCCTGCTCCAAGCATGTGAAATGCAAGTGTAAATTTCAGTCATGCAGCATGAATTGTGTAGCACACTGTAAAATTGCTCTTTGACACAGCTTGTTTTTTTTTTTTTTTTATCTGCATTTGAAAACATTCCTTTGCAGGCCCTGCTACCGAGATATGGCCAAACCATACTGGTGTACAATGCTAAAATTATTTAGAAATAAACTTATTTGAACTAAACAGTCGAGTGGTAAGAAGGGAAAAAGCAAAACAACTCTGGTAGTTGAAAATGTAATAGTCACAACAGAGACTGAGTATACTTTCAAATCTGAGCACTCCTATCACATGGAGACACTGAGATAGATGCTTCAAACTCAGTGACAGTGAGTTCTATCTTAATTAGCCAGGAGTTTTGTGGTTCTTTCAAAATTTTGTAATGAACTATGTTTAATTAGTTAAGGGATGCTCGATTGTGTTATTTTGGCTGGTTTTGATTTAGATCTGTGTTGGCTGAGTGTCAGTAAGAAATCCTGAGAAATTACCTCACTGCACCTGCAGAAATGAACTCCATGGACCCACACCCCTTAGAGAACTTAATCGTTGAAGAACAAAATTCAATAAAGAATTGTTTAATGGTTATTATATAACTAGAGATGAATTAGATGTCAAATGGTATTATTTAGAACAAAAATGGTATCTTGAGAGAGTTAAGGAGTTACTGGGTCTATACACCCCAGAAAATTTGATTAATACACTGCAGGTGCAGTAAGGGAGCCACTTCATAAGCTTGTACACCCCAAACAACTTAATCAATAGTAATTGTCTAACCAGGACAGCAAATTTAATAAAGCACTGTTTAGCTGGATAAAACTTGGGTTATCCATCAAAGAAAGACAGATGAGATGTTCTGGTAGTAATTAAAAGAAATGAAACACCTCTATCATGATGCAATAAATTGGGCAGATTTTTGGGAGTGTCTATAAAAAAGCCTTGGATGTTACAGTGTATATAAATGCCTGAAAATTGTTGTTTCTTTGAACATGTCTACGGCGAATAAATTCCTAATATGTTCCCAGTTTTGACTCAAACTTGTTATTACGAATGTTAGTCTAACAGCTTTTTGCTGTTAGGTTTAAAACTCTTTGTGTCACCAGTATCAGACTGGCCACAGCATCACGGAATGTCCTGAGCTCACACAAACCCTGTGACAAAGGGGCCACCCAAGCAATTGCACAGCTCAGTAACAACCACATCATTCACATGCCAGATCTTACCTTCATCATCTCTTTGGACAAGTCCCTCATCGTTGCTTGGATTTCTGGTATTTTTACTAGATTTTGCATAGCTTTCATGACTTCTGTGCTCTTCTGTAATGAACCTGCTACTCTTAGGACAGCTGTGAAGGAGAGGCACAGAACAGTTTGAACAATTCATGCACTGCTGAAAGCAGAGAAATTATATCCTCCCTACATGGAAATTTGTTTACATTTAGGCAATTCAATTTAAAAAATAAACAGGCATTCCACTTCTTCATTCCTGACTAAATTCCTGGGAAAGCCCAACTTGTACACACATTGAAAAAGCCACATTTATAGCAAAGCTACAGGTCCTGTACAACGAGCAACCCAGGTGGTCTGCAGAGAGGTTTCAACCCACCTGCATCCAGTTCATTAAACACAGGGACAAAGAGGCCTGAGTTGCTCCTGCCAGCCCCTCAGCAGCCAGAGGTGTTGCTGAGGGTTTCAGCAGCAGAGGTGCAGAGAGTGTTGAAACCAGGGAACTCCCGCCTGACACTGGGTACTGGAAACTAAACCTGGCAGAAGTTCTACTGCAATAGTTTCACAGCAAAAAGTAAGCTGTAACATTAATACTGAAGCAGATAAGCTGAAAATAAACTTGTTTAAACTGAATTTAACAATTCTCTTTCCAGAGGCTATTTTCATAATGTAACTTATAAGCTCTCCTCATATATACTGATATACCAAGATCAAAAAGCAGTAATTAAGGGTACTGTGAAGTTTTTTGAATTATGCCATCTAACTTTGCAGCTTCCTGGACATGGAGAACTTACCTGTTTTTACATAAAATGGTCACTCCTTAACGAAGCAAAATGAAGGTACAGCACATATTATTTTTCATTTTAATAATTTCTTTTAAGAGCCTTACACTTGTAACAAACTAACAGAAACCTTGCCTTTAGTAGTCATTTCTCAGGTTACTATAGACCCCAGACTGAATTCTAGATTCCTTCATATCTCCTATCTAAGTGTATCAGACAATTCCCAGGAAGATGAAGATGCTGGCAGTGGTAATAAGGAGGAGGCTGTTTTGAATTTTTCCTTTTAAGGGACACCTCAAGCTGCAAGGATGGCCCTATTTCCCTTTCCTGAGATGCATGGGGAGCCACATTTGAACCCTCACAAAATTACACTTAAAGTTCCCAATGTGACTCCTGATTTATCATTCATCCAGTGTTAAAATCTACTTGCATTATGCTGGGGTGGGGGAAATGCTTTGACATTTCAGCAGCATGTTGACCTCTGCCAAGTCTTCTCCTGTCTTTAAAGCTTTCTGCTCTGCTTGTTACAGGCTGGAATGTTTCCAGATGCAGAAAACACTGCAGGAAGTCTATTACAACAGATTTCTGATGTGGATAAGGAATGAGGGAAATATGCTGGTTCTGGAGGAACACAAAGGACCAAGGAGGGTTTACAGAACATGGGTGTTAAGCCAAGGGGCAAATGGATTCATCCACACCACGAAATTCAAACACTGCTCCCCCACCCCCATGTAGGTATTGGTAAATGCCCCCAAGACTCTTGCTAGAGAAACAACCATCTACAAAACAAAGGCAATTCTACTCCTCTGACAGATCCTGTCAAAATCAGTGACACAGGCTCCACAAGGATATTAGGAATGCATTCAAACTGTTTAGGAATGCACACTAAGAATGTGCTCCAAATTGGTGGGAGTTTAGTTTCAGAGCCTGCGATTCTTACATCACTGCTCACTCTCAACTCTCAAGCTCTGAGGAGAGGTGTTAGATCATCTGCTGAGCAACTCATCAGAGGAAATAAGGAAGCAGCAAGGATGATGGGAACAATGAGGGGCAGGAACCCCAAGAAACTATACTTCAAAGCCCAGGGTGGGACACCTGTCCAGCCAGGGCAGTGAGGAGACAGCCTCAGAACATCCTGCAGACTGAGGGGGGTTATTGCCGACAGGGATACAGAACTTCTTACAGGGATGTAAGGGAAAAGAACATGTTTGCACACAGGAAAAACTTATGATGGATCTTTTAGGGGGATTACAGGAACATAACTGAATTTTAGGGGAATGATCAAAGGTAGTTTGCGGAAGGATTGAAGTGGATCAGGGAATACACAAACCTCAGGCATCAGCAGCTCGGGCAGAGCAGATCTGGAGCCAGGTACCAGATATCTGGCCAGCTTAGACAGGGCATCTGAGAGTAGCTCCTGGAACAACCCATCTACTGTGTACATGTGTGATATACTAGTGGACCTCAGTCCTCATCAGCTGAAGAGCAGGATGGAGCTATTCATGTGTCTGTGAAAGCTGTGTGTGTTTATGGGGTGGTGGCAAAGGCTCTGCTCTGAGACTGCGAGTGCATGTGCCTGCTGGGATTAGGGGGTAGAACTGCAGCAGCCTCACAGCTCTGGGCTTGCTATCAGAGGATCTTCCCAGGTTCTTGAAGCCTATTGGAATCAGCTGCCTCTCACAAGAGCATGGCTGCTTCTACACTCAAGCTCTGCCTGCATTTGACTTTGGTTCTGGACAAGGAAACCTCAGACCTCACCTCTACTGTCAGAGCAGTCATTGTGCTCAGGTTCAGAATGTGTTCTTACCGAGCTGGTTCTTCATCCCCATGAGAACAGAGTTCATGTGAGCTTTGGATGCATAGAGTTTGCTTACGGCCCTCCGGGAGCGGATCAGCTCCTTCGCCAAGATCACACACACATCTCTCTGATTTTTTTTGGCAGCATCCTTTATTGACCTCTTCACCTTCTCCTCTTCCCTCTGGATATCTGGAGTACAGAAAAACACAGCAAATAGTGATGAACTCCTAAGTAGATGCAAGAAAAATCAGTCATTGCTGGAGTGTGTTTCCAATGCAAAGAATTGTTTCTTCTTGATTTCAGATTCCCTCTGTTACTTAAAGACCTTGTTCTAGGTTAATTTGCATGTCAGCTGATTAATTTAGCCAAATCTTAATAGGAAAATTCTCATTACTGAACATCCAGCTCTGTAATTTCCTTTGCAGTCAAGAGTACTCTAAAGGACTGTCTGAGAATGTCCATGATGCTGAGCTGAATAAGAGCTTACGAAGCAAAAAAGATCTCATAAGAACAAAGCACTCTGAGAGGATGATTTGACTTACAACTTCAAAATAACTTCCTGACTATTAAACTGGCCTGATACAAAGATATATATACAAAATATACTTCTAACTTAAAACATCCTGTTCAAACTCTCCTGGCAGCCGGCTTTGTTCAACAGCTGTTTTTTAAGAGTGTTCTGAAGCAGGAATACTAAACTAAGCATGAGCACCAAAGAGTTGGTTGGATTTGAACTATTAAACACGAAATACGCCTCCTTAAACACCATTGGTTTCTCTGGCAAATCTGATGTGACTGTTCACAGTTTTGCCCTGCCAGGTAACACTGGCTATGAACAGCAGGAGCCAGGTACTCCAAAAAGCCCAGAGAAAAAAATGGAAGAATAAGCAGAGGCAATATCAACCTCCTTCATTTTCCAGACTCAGAAATCCATTACCCACTGATGAAATGTGGATCTAAGAGTCCACAAAAATAATTATCCTAAAGTAAATAAAGAATTCAAATAATTAGGATTAGCCTCACCTTCCTGCAAAGAGTTGATTGAAACAACCACAAGAACAACTTTGAGGAAAGCCTCTGCTCAAATTTAGTTTTGAGTCTTCTCAATTTATGCCACACAAAGCTACACATTGGAAGAATAATTGGCTCTTTTATAAAAACAAAGGCTTCAACACACAGTTTCTGGCACAGGCCAACTTGGAGACTTCAACACAGCTTCTTAGGTGGGAGTTAATGAACCCCTGTACTCAAGACCAGTTATATTCTCTCAGTATCGTTCACTGGGGTCTTTACCTTAAAGGATTGACAGAAAGCTGTAGGATCATAATCAGAAAAACATACCCTCGCTGCTTCTCCATTATTATTTTCAGGAATACCACAAACTTGAAGACATTTGTATGTCAGACATGGGACTGAGCCGAGTCCCAGCATATCAGAGCAGGTAAGAAAGAGCTGAAGTGCTCCAGCAGGAAACAGAAAGCACCAGAAGAACTCCAGCAGTACTGAGGAATGACAACATTCACTTTGTCAGGCTGAAAACAACCACAAGTATTGTGTTGCTACATCCAGGCTAGTGTAGGGCAGCCTGTACTCGAGTGAATGCTTTCACTGGCATGACCAGCTGCTGAGCATGAGATCAGTGGCACAAGTATGCAAGAACAGTCAACTCCATCTCTGAAGGTCAGTGCCAGCTACACTCCTCGAGGGAGCCAGAGTCACTTCCCCAGTCTCTCTGCAGCACTATCAAGCACAAGAGGAACAAAGCAGCCCATGTACATGTGAGAGGGAGTTGAGAGCTCTGCAAAACACAAAATTACTGTATTACTCCAACTCTATCAATTCAAAAAATTTAATTCGGAACTAACAAGGATACCTTTCATTTCTCCAAACCTTCCAAGTCCTGAAAAACAACTCACCCCAAAGAGAAATCACTACAGCAGTGAGAGTCCAGCAACAGATGGTTTCACACTGTGTTGCTATTTTAGTAACTGCACTGACCGGGTGAGCCAAATGTTCCAGTGATCCAAGCCCACTCAGTTCATCCCAAGTGGATCTACCGTTGCCTTGTCCAAACACATCTAGCACAGCCTTCCTCAAGGAAACTAAGGCAGGTTCCAGCTTAGCATCCTTAAAGATTGCAGGGATTTCCTGTGTAAGGCTCAGCAGAAAGGAGAAAGCACAGCAGAATCCAACTACAGCAGGTCATTTTTGAGAAAACCTTCAGTGGCACTTGGCTGTCATCCTTCAGGAGCAGCCTGCTAGCCTGGGAAGTGTCCAGCAGAACCACATACTTCCATTGGTTACACTTGGTAAGATGTGAAATCCTGGCACAAAGATTATTCTGTAGTTAATTTTAAGGAGAATTATCAGAATTGCAGATGGTTGGTGGTTAGTGCTGAACTACATTTCTTTGAATGTAGGACTCTGAAATACAGACATGTTTAGAGCTGCTAAAATAATTAAATTTGCATGCACATCAAAACACCATGCAACTTAGTATCTGTATAGGCCATTAAAAGTATTATGGCATGTAAAAAGAGAAACCTGAAATTTCAAGACACATCAGTAGTGAACATGTGGGTATTTTGCTCCTGTGGAAGATGCAACCTCTAAAACATATTTTGCTAGTAAGATCAGAGCTGCAGTTCCTCTGTGCCTGATACAGCCACACAAAGTGCCCTGGAGAAAGCAAAAGAATTTTTTCCCGTCCCTGTACACCTGTTTTTCCGGGAAAGACATAAACTCTGTTCCTCATATTAGAGACAAGGACAGACCTTGTACTGCACAAACAACCTTCTCCAACCAACTCATACAAGTCTACAGGAGGGAGAAGACACAAACCCTGCCAGGCTACTCAAGAGGCACAGGGCTGAGGAAGAATGGGGAAGGGAGGACTGCTCAAGGAGGCACCCAAAACAGGCATGTGCCTAGTAACCAGATGCTGACACAAAATATCCTTTACCAGCACATCCCATGGACAAATCCCAGAGACAGGGTAGAAGACAAAGAAGGGGAAAACAAAATCTAGACCCAAATCTATTTTCAGGCTCAGGGAAGGCAGGCAGAACAAATTCTGAACAGCAGTGCAATAAAAAGCAACTCCTCTGCTTTTCAAGACATATTCAGCAGTGTAATGCCCATCTTTTATTAGCAAAACACCCACCCTCTGAGAAAACAATTCTTTTTATTCCCCTTCCTCTCCTCTGTTTGTAATTTCCCAAGCTGACAGCAAGTTACTTTTGCTTGGGTTGTGCACTTTCACACCAGTACATACCAGTGAAACTTTCTAAATGTGGAATTAAATACCACACTGATACTACTCATTAAATCCATGTGGGCAAAATTCTGGATAATAAGTCTAATTCATGTTATCCAAAGGGATTTAAGAGCATTATGTCTTACTGGGAGCATGAAATATTCATGTTCTTTTGAAAATTTTACTTGGATAACTTCACAGCGACATCATTTTGTAACACAGACTAAGTCTAGCCCCAGGATCACATTCATCTTCCTTTATTCCAAACGTGATAGACTACCCCAGGATATTATATTTCATGGCCTGCCTCAATTAAAGCAAAAAAACCCTTGAAGCCAGACACGGAGAGTAAAAACAAAAAATAAGACACAAGTACAAACCTCTGATCTGTCTATCAATCACTCTCATTTCTTTCCTTATCTTCAAGGACCATTCATTGACCTTAAAAAGAGAAAGAGAGAGTTACTCGAAATTCCAGCTTTAAAACTATGCTTTTATACCTGCATGTAACTTAAACATTCAGTATCAAAAGCAGCACTTCAAAATGCATGAGCTCTAAGTTATGAGTGATGTTAAAATACTTCATTATTCAAATAATAAAACCCCAAAACATCGCAGAGCTATCACCAGTTACTGCACTGCTCTTAATGTTCAGAGCAAGCAGTTAAGGAGGACTTTTATAGATCCCTTCCAACAGAAACTCTTCAGTGATTCCATGATGCGATTTGTGAGTCAGAAGCTCACTGCCTGGCTAAGTTCCCACATCACAGCCATGTCACTGTACAGAGGGAACTTGTCACAAGGGATTTCAACAGAAGGGACAGACTTTAACACAGGACAACAGCACCAAGAATGCTATGGCCCATTTCAGTCAGAAGGATCCCCAGGAGGTCTCCAAGCCAACCCTTACTCAAAGCAGGATCAAGTTCAGACTTCAGACAGGTTGTTCAGGGCCTCATCCATTGAGTTTTGATACTGTTTGAGGGCAGAGACTTCACAGCCACTCTGAGCAACTGCACTTAAATTACTCCCGTGGTGAAGACCTTTCCTTATAGAATCCTGGAACAGTTGGGGTTGGAAGGGACCTTTAAAGACCATCTACTTCCAGCACCCTGCTGTTGGGGGGCCACCTTCCACTAAACTAGATTGCTCAGAGCTCCATCCAACCTGGCCTTTCACGCCCAACTCAAAACTCTCCTCTAGCCAGCTGTGGCTGAAGCGTCTCTCTTGTCACCAGAAACACCTCAAAAGTATCTGTCTCTGACCTGACTACAACCCCGTCAGAGGCAGTGAGAGGCTTTAGACCCTTGCTCCTTCACCTTCTCTTCTCCAAGCCAAAATGAGCCCAGTTCCCTAAGCCACTCCTCCTGCATCACAGGCTCCAGCCCTCCACCATCCTGATGGCCCTCTACCACACTTCCCCAGTTTGCTGAGAACTTTCCTGAACTGGGTGCCCACACTGGGACACTGTTCTGCAGATGTGGCCTTTTTAATGCTGAGTAGCACAGTGACCGAACACTCAGCACTGTAATTACAGCTTCCCAACACAGCCCCATTTGCCTTCATTGCTGCAAAGGTGCACTGGGAACTCAAGTTTATTATCCATGGGAAACCAGATCCTTTCCTGCAGAGCTGGTGCCAAGCCAGCCCCAGGCTGCACATCCCTGCATGCAGGGATGGTTGTCACATCTGCACAGTCTTGCACTGCTCAACATCATGAGGTTCCTGCTATGTTCCTCCCACTTGGTCAGGTCCCTCTGCCCTCCAGCTTCCCTTCCCCTGCCTTCGGTGGGGCTCAAACATAGCCACTCCTTCCACAGCTCCCTCCTGGCACTTGCCAAGATCTCTCTGTTCCAAACCATCTGGCTCACCCAGGAGGTGGGGAGCTCCACCTGCCCTGACCACTCCTCTAGGGAAGCAGAGTGAAGAGACCTTGTGCACTGAAAACTCTCAAAGCAAGATCTCTTCAGTGCATAAGCCAAGCAAAGCAACAGATTTAGACTGGTAAAAGCCTCAAAAGACTTCTCTTGGTCATGGGGAGCAAGATCATGTTTTGACTGCAGACAACCACCACCATTTGAGGTGACCAAGCACAAAATCAGCTTAAAAATCCCCATAAACAACCCAAAGCCCTGCATAGGTGCAGGAGTTTCTAACAGGTTTCAGAAAGCTCCTGTACCTTTAGTTAAATCATGGTTTTACAGGGAAAAAGTCCCCAAACCCTCGTGGGACTGACTGCAGCCTCCCCTCTTGTTCTTCAGAGCAGAGGAAATATTGTCCTGGAGAGTCATTCCTCACCCTGACAGAAAGCTAAGAAGGTCCCTTTTTGGAGTATGGGCTACATGAGAGGGAAAAAAGCAGGGGGAAGAGACTGAAGGAAAACATGACAGAGCTCTGTCTGGCCAACTATCCTGTCTCAGCTGCAACACCTACCAGAGACTTGCTCCACAACTTGTATTCTAGAACAAACCAACAACACAACAAGCCTTCATGTACAAGCACAATCAGCAACTGTCAAATGAACCACAGCAGGATTTGCAGCTTCTGTCTCTGGGATGCACAACCCAGCACAAAGACACCACTAAATTAAGACTGGTTGTGTGTTGTCATCAATCCCTGCTAACTCTGCCAGCCGAAAACTCTTTCACAGCTCATCTCCAGCACTGCCGGGAATCAGCTGCTTGACACGACTGTCCTAAAGGCAGAGCTGGGTGCTTATGCCTTCCCAGGTGTTCCCAACTCATCTCCTGTTTTGTGTAAGAGGAGGAAGAAGTCCCACTGACTCTTATCCAGACTACTCCACGCCCCAGCTACATGAGACAGCAATTTGTTCAGCTGCAAAGAAGCTACACTGCCCATCTCACACAGGACATGGATACAAACCATGGCAGCAGTGCTGGGAACAGGAGCATGTGGTTCAGCTGAGCAAAGATAATTACCCTGAGCAGAACTCCGCGCTGAGGAAGCTATTCTGCTTCCCCTCCTGATCTAAACAAAACCATCACTCTCACAGCACTGCATTACATCAGTGCCAGCCAGCAAAGCATTCAGCTGAAAGGAGCCAACTCAGACTATACGGGAGGAAAATCCACTTTTTAAGTTCAAACGATCCAGACATGGCATTAAAAGTATAATAAATCCCCAGCTTTAGACAGGCTGAAATACATCACCAGCTCTTCACAAGGACTGAAGATGTCTGCCTTGTATTGATCAGAAATAAATTGTCTCACATCAACAAATGAACCAAGAGCAAAACATTGCCATCACAAAATCTCAACTTTTCCCCATCATTACCCACATTCTGCAGTGCTTGGATGGCTCCCTCCAGCCCTGCTGAGGGACCATATCTTGTGCACAGCTGCTGGTAGACACAAGATAAGTGGTGCTGTTTCCCCATCAGCTAGGAACTACCTCTTCTTCCTTCTAAAGCTGCACTTAGGTACAGGAGGAAAGGAATTTTTTACTATTAATGGGTTTCTCTGTTATATTACTGTTATGGCCTGTGAAGTTACCATGCCAGCCTGCACCCCACGGGATTGCTCATGACAGCAAGAGGACTCATGTCACCTCTCTCTACACCTGTTCCATAGAGCCTGGGCAGGGTTTTCTGCAAAGAATCACTGACTCAGTGGGTTAGGAAGGGATCTCTGGAGATCATCCTGTCTGAACTCCCTGCCAAGGCAGGGCTGCCCAGAGCAGGTGACACAGGAACGTGCCCAGGTGTGTTTGGAATGTCTCCAGAGAGGAAGACTCCACAACCTCCCCAGGCAGCTGTTCCAGGGCTCTGCCACCCTCAGCGTAAAGAAATTCTTCCTCATGTAGAGGTGGAAGTTATTGTGGTTTAGTTTATGGCCCTTGCTCCATGTCCTGTTGCTGTGCACCACTAAAAAGAAGGTTCAAGGTGGATGGCACCATCCTCCGAGAGCTCCAAGATGACAGACACTGTGCTACTGGAAAACATGACAAGTTCATCAGTTAGGGAAGGCAGAAGAGCAGCCCTTGGACACGAGGCAAGAACTCCTCAGTGAAGCACAACAACATGTGTGGGTTACACAGTTGTCTGATGTGTTACTCCACCCCTGAGAGCAGCAGTCTCCAACCCCAGCTCTCCCTGTGGTCTCCTGTCCCACACACAGGAACACAGCAAACTGACCCAGCCCACACAGTGCTCAGACAGAGGCAGAGGAGGAAAGGAAAGGACACTCCCAAAGGTACACTCCTTATCTGATTCTCTCACCTGACAAGCAATAACCAGACTCCCAGGCTCTCCCTGGGACTCAGCTCCTACAAAGCACCAGGGAACATCGGTGACACTGCAGCTTGTCTAAGCCTTCAACTTCTGTGCCTGTTGTCCTTCTTCCTGCTGCTTTTCCAGTACTTCTAATGTATTTGATCATCCTCTCACCAAACAGCAGATTTTTTCACTAACACAGCAGTAGCTACTTATGAAAGGCAAAAGTGAAATCCACCAGTGTCTTCATCATTTCATTTCACTGTGATATCAGAAAGCTGTTCATAGAAACACAGTTTGTCTACAGACTTACCTTCCCTCTCCAAGTCCCAATATTTCAGCTACTGTTTCCTAATTTTAAGGCTATGTCTGCAAGAGGAGCTAGAATCATAGAATATTAAAGGATTGGAAGGGACCTCAAAGACCATATAGTTTCAACCTCCCCTGCCATGGGCAAGGACACCTTCCACTAGACCAGGCTGCTCGAGGCCTTATCCAACCTGGCCTTGAACACTTCCAGAGATGGGGCAGCCACAGCTTCTCTGGGAAACCTGTTCCAGTGTCTCACCGCCCTCACAGTAGAAAATTTCTTTTTGGTATCTAACCTAAATTTCCTCTCTATCAACTTGCACCCATTCCCCCCTGTCCCGCCACTCCACTTCCTGACAAAGAGCCCTTCTCCGGCTTCCCTGTAGGCCCCTTCAGATACTGAACGGTGCTGTGAGGTCTCCACTGGCCCGGTCCCGGGCCGGGTGTAGCCAGGGCCGGGTGTAGCCAGGGCCAGGTGCAGCCAGGGCCAGGCCGAGTCCGGCTCCTCCGCAGTCCCCGCCCGACGCCATAGCAACGCCACACGGCCCTGCCGCCACTCCCCCCGCAAGCTCACGGCCACGCCTCGGCGGCCCCGGCCCCTCACCAGCTCCTTGGGCGGCTTCTCGGGGGTCTTCCCGAACAGCCCCATGGTGGCCGCACCGCCCGGCACTTCCGGGTTCCCCTCAGCCGGCCCGTGCGGAGACCGCACTGCGCCTGCGCCGCTGGCACTGCAGACCCCGCCCCCTCCGCTTGGGGCGGTGCCCGAACGCTTCGCCCCGCCCCTCGCGGCGTCCCGCCGGTCACGTGCCGGTGCACGCGGCGCTGCAAAGGGCCCCGCCTCGCGCGGGAGGGGCGGGAAGGCTCTGAGGGGAGGGGAGCGGGGCGGGCGCTGGTGGCGGCGCTCGGCCCCTCACACTGAGCGTGTTTGTAACCCATCACAGGGTCAATTAGGTTGGAAAAGACTTCTGAGATTATTGAGTGCAACCATGACCGAACACCACCATGGCACTGAGTTCCACGTCCAGTCTTTCCTTTAAATACCTCTGGGGTTTGCTAACTCCACCACCGCCCTGGGCAGCCCATTGCAATGTCCAATTACGCTTTATCTGAAGAAATTCCTCGTAAAGTTCAACCCCCACTGGTCCAGCTGAAGACTCCGTCCTCTCGTCCTGCCGCTGGTTTCCTGGGAGCAGAGCCTGGCCCCCATCTGGCTACACCCTCCTGAGATTCCTTTTCTCCAGGCTGACCCACCCCCAGCTCCGCTCCCTTCTCTGGAACTCCAGTTGGTGCAAGGGCTGACTCCCACTCCGCTCTTTCCCCTGGGACGGCCCGCAGGACACCCGAGGGCAAAGCTCGTACAAGCCGATGCCCACCTCGCCCCCAGCTGCCGGGGTTCCTTCGGAGAAATCTCACCAGCCAGGCCTGGCTCTTCACCCGCCTCTCCGCAGGATCACCTGGCTGAAATGAAGGGACAGCTTGGAGCCTCTCCGCTGGAGCTCCAGCGAGTCATTCCATCTCTTCACACCCGGTGCGCTATCTGAGACTGTGAGCACTAGAAATAAATCAGTGATGCACAGAGTGCAAAATTTTAGGAAGAAAAAGGTGCTATTAACTTAATCTAGCTCTTAATATGTTACAATTATGTTTACCCTCATTATTTAATTACTGAAGACAGGCATTTAAATGACAGTTACAAAAATGTACAGTTTCACTTTTGTCATCTTTCCCTCCAAAATCTAATGCAGAAAAAGATCTAAACAAGCTTTGGAAAGGACAGTTCTCGTTTTGGACTGAGCACCAGCAGTGGGAAAGCCAGTGCCAATAAAATAAGTGGCAAAGAACTTCAGAGATTATTTAAATTCATCCTTTGTAATAGCAGCACTAAACATCCATCGTCTTTATTAAACCTATCAAATAAGTTAATACCCTCACCTCAGTGGTTTGGCATTTTCTGTTTACAATTGGCCTCCAGCTTCCAGGCACGAGACATCAGAGAACAAAACACTTTAGGAATGTTTAGCATCTCAGTTAAGACACTTCACAAGTAGTAGCACAACCCAGCCCTGCGAGGCAAAACATGTGAGCAGCGAAACTGCTGACCCTGTTACAGGCACAGTCTTTGCTCCTTTGCTCTGTTCTCCGGATGTTCAACTGTCAACGCGTCAGGGAAGGGCTGTCTGAGATCCTGCACTCGGTAGAAAACAATGTAACTTGGATGCTTCTGCTGCTACTGACACGAGCATTTCATAAAATAAACACATCCAACTGCTTTGTCTGTCCTGCTGGGACTCCCAATACACTATGCCAGCTGCTCAAGATTCTATAACAGATGCGATGCTGGGAACTGCACCACAATTTATGTAACACAGACACGAGGGGACCAAACCTTCCGCCACAGCTACCTACTGGTCATAATTACCTGCTCCTATGGATGTGCCCTCAGTGGCTCTCCTGCTAATTAAACAGCAGTTTAGGTCATCCATCAAAAGAATTGGATGAATAGAGCAACTGAGGCTATTAAAACAAGTCTTCAGCTGAAACAGGTGTGCACAAAGGTTTGCAAACAAGGCTGAGCCAGGGCACAGAGGCAGAGCTGCGCTCCACAAGCACTCAATGCTCCAAGGACACAGCATTGCTCCAGATTAGCACTCACAGCGTTTGGCAAATTGCCGAGGTACCAGCAAAAGGCTACAGCGGGCTGTGATACAGCACCTCGCTTGTGTGTCAGCACCTCAGCTACAGCCTTATTAATACTCACAAAACTTCTCCTTTCCCTTGGCCTCAGTTCAATGCAGGTTTCAAAACAGCCCTGAAACAATGTGGATTTTAGCTACTCATGACAAGCACATACGCCACACTGCTGCACAAATTGGAAGCAGAAATGATCTTTGCCCTCATTATGCCTCTCCACTGCTCTGCCGAGGCTGTAATGACAGAGACAGGGCATGTACTGGCAGATCTCAACTGGAATAAAAATGACTTTCTGGACCATGGGAGAGTTGCTGATATTGTGCCCTTTGTACCTCTCTGCTTCAGTACTGCCATGGGAAAAAGGAAATGAGAGAGGAAAAAGGACTCAGTAAATTAAAAACAGCTCTTCTGCTAATTACATGAACATCCTCTTGGGAACACACCAGGTGACAGAGACGTGAAACATTTGTTTATTAAAAAGAGTGTGCCCAAGTACCCTGGACAGATAAAACTATGCTAGCAGCTCTGTGAGCACCAGCCTCCCAACTTTATAAAGACAGAGGGAGATGGGTTTGTATTTCCTATTATCATCATCTTTACGTCATTATCCTCCTTTCATTTAACATAGGCTAGATTTAGGAAAGAAATTAAATGACAATTGCATATATCTTTCTAGTTTAGCCTTTTGCTCTACTCATATCATCTCCTGCTCTTCCCCCCCATCACCTTTTTCTTTCCAACCAACAGTTCCTCCCTATTTTCAGACAGATGATTTCTGAAAGGTGCAACCAAAATCAGAGTTTCATATTGAAATATAAAGAAAACTACAGACTCAATTTTTTATAGCACCAAAGAACTATCAAAGAAACCAGAAATCACTTCAGAATGCCAGCACAGTTGGAAGCTGGCAATTTATACCTTTAAGAACCACTTTTTTCACTGCATGACAATATTCTGCTCCTTTACAACAGTTTACTTTGAGGCTGTAGAGGGAGCTACCCTAAAGTCTTCCTAGATATCTGCAGATGAGGGTGCTGGAGAGACAGCTGGTAGAAGAGAGTCTCCATCTGGAAAAGCAGCTTGCCATCAACTGGAAAACCACTGATCAAGCAGAGAAGCACATCTACACAGCAGATTTATGAAGGAAGTAGTTCCCAGTGAAACACCACTGCCTTCTTCTTGGCCAGTGGCTCAGAGCACTGAATTCCTGCATCCCTAGGAGATGATTTATTAGTCACAAAGTTGTGTTATATTTTTATTGTCTTCACAGATAAATCAGGCCAGCAAGACATCCGTAACCATACACAAAAAATATTTATCAAAACAATTAACATTACAAATCTCCTTTTAAAATAATTTATTTCACCGATTTCTTTTTAAATGGTACTGTCTTACAACATACATTATTCAACAAAGATGTGCAGAACAGACTCTAAAATAAGAAACACTTAAATTAAGCAATTGTCTCCGATTAGAATTTCAATTTCACCCACATCCTAACTTGTAAACGTTTGCTGGAATACGCTTCTCTTTTAGGCTTGATTTTTGTGCTTACAAAAACAGCATCAAGTTTCCAGATGTTGGAGAGAAAAGTTATTGTACGGTAAGTTTGCATTCAGTTCAACATACAAGGCAACCAAATGACTCTGTCGTTAACATTAGCATCATGTATATTTTAGTTCACTGCACTAACATTTAAACTAAAACTTCAAACCACATAATCTTTTAAGTGACTAACATTTAAAAGGCAAGCAGTAATATCCTGAAAGCTTACAAAGGACATGGGCACACAGCTAAGATGGGGGCTCACTCGACAAAGGCTGCGGGTGTACGTATGGCTGCTTTTTTTTGTAGGACGCCCACCTGCAGACAGGGCAGCAGTGTCGCCCGCCTGCCAGCCACATCACGATGCAATTCTGGTGGAACACGTGGCCGCACGGCAAGCCCATCAGCAGGCAGCCCTTTGCAAAATTTTCTAGACACACCACACATTCTGTACAGTGCAACATGTCGGAGGGCCAGGCGGACCAGTCTGGCTCCATGTCACCTGCGGAGCTGTAAGCACCGTAGGACCTGGCTTTGCGTTCGCATGGCTCGTGGTGGCAAAACTGACTGGCACAGGAACAGGTCTCAATGCCGCACCGACGCTCTCCTTCGCTGCACCTGTGACACGTGCTCAGCTCATCGTCCTCCGAGACTTCTCTGTCGCTACTGAAGACCTCTTTGTTTTCACTGTCAGAGTCACTTTCGCTGTCTGGAAAGGTTTCCAGCATTTCCTCATCAGAATGGGCGCCGAGGCATTGAAACCTCCACATGGGTAAGTTTTTTATATAATCAGTTGGTATCAGAGGGTGAAGCCAGAGATCGGGGAAGGCCAACCGCTCCAAGAACAAATCTGGGTCTTCATCCCAATCCAAGTCAAAAGGGAAGTGTTGAAAAGAAGCAATGGGATGAAACAAGTAGCTGGTGTACCAGTCCCAGAGGCTCGACAGCCACTCCAGATTATTAGCATTTACTTCATCCGTGTTGTTATTGCGTCTTCGTTTCTTCTCAAAGTAATCAATTAGTAAACCATGGCCAAGGTACGTGCTGAGGAAGAGGGCTGGATGCGAAGAGTAGAACATCCAATCAGCCCTCACCCAAGAAGCCAAAGTAGTTGTGTTTGAGTACCTGAAGAGTTTTAAACTGTACTCATAAAAGCTGTCTAAGTAGGGTAGTTGCAAAAAACCTAACACTGGTAGCCAGGAAATAATTAATAGTGAATTGTACGTCCCTAAAGTGCTTATAAGAACCACAAAACGCTTTATAGTGGCGCCTTGTGTAATAAACAGGTCCATCCAAGCCATCAGATTAACCAAAACTAAACTTAAAACAAATAGATCGTTAACTTCTGGTTGCAATGAGCGCAAAAAGGAATCCATGGCACGTAGTGATATAAATTCACCAGTGTTATTTCCATACCTGTAAATCCCCTCAGGAGTCCTAAGTATGTACGATGGTGTCTTGTAGATTCCGATTTCTGCCATGTAACTTTTATTGTCCCAGTTTTCCACGTTCACAAAAATAAACTCTACTCTTCCAGTAAACTTTACACTTAGTGCAGAGAAGAACGCTGGAGGCTGGTCGAGGTTGGCAAACAGGTATATTTTCACTCGGTACTGGTCACTTTTGTTCCATTCTTCTTTCAGATGATCCGAGTTGTAGATGGTTTTGATCCGAGAGGCAGCGTGGGCTGTGATCCATTTGAAAATGTGCTCCACTTCAATCTTGCGCCCGCTGTATTCCTTAAGCATAACTTTCCCCTTGGAGGTACTGGTTTGTGGAACTGACATAATGAGGGTGGATTTCAGCCAACCTCTCCTCTTGCAGTATCTACAAAGAAAACGGCAGGTTAGATTACAGTTTCATAACCCCAGAACTGAGTCCTTACATTTCTATTCTAAGCCCAAAAATGAGACATGCTGAGCACCTGGGAACCCTTACAATACAATAGCAGGAAATAAGGGCACCTAATATTCTCTGGCAAAGCATATTTATTCTTACCATACATTTTTATCTTACAGGAATATTGTAAAGAGATATGCATTCATAAAATAGGAAGAGAAATAGAGGAATTTTCATGTGTCATTAAAGAAAACAAGGTTGTGGAGCCATTCATGCTTTATAACCGGATTTGAATAACACACAAACTGACTCTTTACTTTAAAGCTTTAGTATTAGAAGCTACTTTTCCTTGGCCTTCTAGCCAAGAAGAAAATCACTCCCGTGTGACAGCTTTCCCAGTGTTTCCTTCCATCCTGGTTTTGCTAAGCAGCCGTGGGGTGAAGTTGAGCAGACACTGGTCTGTTCGCAGCTGCTTTACTGAAGTTGACAAGTGCCACTTCCTACTTGGACCATTTTGGCAAGATACAGACAGGCTAAGGGGTGAGGTGAGAGAGCTGGCCACAAAACCAGCAGAAGCAGACACATGCTGCTGGATGATTTGGGCTGAAATTATCCTGTCTAGCAGGCAGATGCAAAGAACCTCAAATCCATACCTAAAAGAAGAGGGTCTTCATGGCTGAACCCTGCGTCATGGTCCAGAGCCCAGCAACTCTGAGATGAATCTGATGACTTACAAGATCCCTTCTCTCATGCATCTTTCCTACCTGTATCACTACACCAAGTTATCTAGTCCTCCTTTAAGGAAATATATGGCAAGCTTCAACAATTAAAATATGACAGAGCCAACAGGCACACCAACTGTCTCTGAGAACCTTGCACACTGGGACCACCAGACCCATTCACCAACCATCTTACCAACATCCTCTCTGGTTTTGGTCTGTCAATGTGTATTAGACAATTACAACTTCCCTTCCAAGGAATCTGAATGTGGCATTTTTAGAAGGAGACATAAGATATTACCCTACTAATAAAGGTATCTAGATTACTGCAGCATGCAGTATTCTGAATTTCAGCTGCAACCTGACGAAACTATTCACAAGGGTTTACTTGACAAAACATTTCTTGTTTAAAAAAAAAATAATTAATTTAAAACATAGTATTTGATCACAACTCCTAAGGCTACTTAGGAGCTATGCAAAGAGAGGCACTGACAAATTTTTAAGATGTTTAAATACCAGAGTTTTGATTATACAAGATTATTTTGCATAAGCACTACAAAGCCTAAGAATTTCCTCTTATGATTAGCATTGAGATTTCTGTAAACATTTAGGACTTAAGCTGTATAAGATGTGCGTATCCATACATGCCACTGGAATTCTAGACAAAGTCTCCTGTCATGTAAAGCAAACGCCTCCAACAAAATGTTAAAAAAAAAGCCTCTTTTTACAGCAGCAGAGAATTATTAATAGCTTCTTTGGCTCTGCTCCTCTTCCTTGTTCGAAATCATATGCAAACACAGTGACTCTTGCACAGCACACTGTGTGTTGGCCAAGGGTGTGTGCCAGTTTATATATAAACATACATTTGCCAGGGAACAGGATTTGTCAGTAATTCTGGGAGGCAGGCACTGTATGCAAGGTTCACGCTAACCTGTGCTTCCCCCTTCCAGATGGTGATATAACGACTCTAAAACTGATATATTCGGCTTTGTCCTAAGCAAGCACAGTTCCTGTCCCTGAATGCCTGGATGGAAGGCCAAAGTCTTCTCTTCATTCCTCTCCACTGCTGTATTATGCTCTCCACAGTCTAATCATGCATTTCCCACACAACGCTTTAGGAAGCTGCAGAGCTGATAAATAATGTAATGGAGCATTCTGAGCAGACTTTAGGAGAGATAAAAACATGAATAAAGCCACCTTCTGTCACAGCTACTTTTACAACACAGCAAGCCCTGCTGCCAGAACACAGCTGAGCTTTAAGATATTCTTGGGATTTAGATAATCCTTTAAGGATATACCTGGGGTCACTGGAACAGTTAAAAGTGCCAGTACGTATGCCGAATCTTGAGACTTTCTTCACCATTTTCTCCCAGTGGACTTTTCCCACCAGTGGGCTCCTGTCATTTGCTATGACCTATTGCCAAAAAAGAAATATTAGTTGAGTATCACAGTCAGTTTGGTTCCTGAAATAAAGAACAAGTTTCAAGAAAACAGAGAGCCAGTCATGCTTGATATTCTTTCCCCTTCTGTTAGGACACAGAGTAGGAATGTACAACTGGGAATCATGGTAAATGTCTTTGGAAAGTGAGCTCTAAGAGAGAAATGTGGTTTCTGCAGAGACAGAAGTGCATCATCATGTTAAGTACATGTAAAGATATTAAAATCAGTGGTAGTTAACAAAAACTTTGGTAAAATAACAAAACTATCACTAACCAGTTCACAGTAGGGGAGAAAAGGAAAGGGGTGCAGTAGGTTCCTCTTCTTTGCAATAAAAAAAGGACCATTATTTCATTTCAATTCTCCCTCAAAAGTTACACCATACCAAAGAAATGTTGTCTCGGAGCAAGTAGAATGAGTGGGAATGCATGTACCTGGCACCAGATTAAACTGCCAACAGCCATTCCTGAGCAGTGGAAACTACTGATTAAACTCCCAGCTAATCCCAAGAATCTTGACTCCTAGCTTTGCCCATGACTCACTCTGTAACTTTATGTGGCTGTTCCACCAGTTCCAGTGTCCCATCTGCCATTTCAGGATGATCATTTCCTGTGATCTATCCCAAAGTTTAATTTGTTCTAACCCAGTATATTGAAGTTTGTACTTTAGGTTACCTCGCCGTAAGCTTCTGCTGACACAGACGACGAAGAAGCAGCATTCATCCTCTGACTTATAACTGTACAAGGAGGGGAAAAAAAACCCACAAGGAAAAGAAACCCTGCCTGCCTGCGGCTGACAGGTAATTTTGAATGACATGACTGATCATGCACTATTCCATGAGCTGTCACATTTTCTATTTCAGAAACGCCTCACATGCTTCTGCAGGCTTACTGGCAGCCACTTAAAATATATTTTTAAATTAAATCTTGAAACTTCCATTTGTTAGATATTTGTTTACCCACCATTAAACTTATCCCAATCGTTTTCTGACTTAATAACCTCAAATGTCAGCTTGCCCCTGGAAGCTGGGCTGTCACCATGATTAACAGTTCTCTGTGGACATGCTGAGATTCAACCTAGAAAGCGAGTCCAGCCTTTGAGACTCATACATATTATCTGCTTTGTGGTAAGTAGCAGCCTCGCAGCATCTTAAAATAAAAGAATTCACCAAGCAGAACATTCTACATAGGGAAACAACTGAAGTCACAGATTACATTCCTATTCCACTAAACCCCAAATGTTTAAATAACACTAGAGGTGAACATCTAGGTAAGAATCCTTCAAGTTATTCTCAAAACATGCACATCACACAGAAAACCCTTTTTGATTAGGTAACGTAACCATCACACATCGAGACAACCAGCTGGGAAATCTGCCGTATTACTGAGGCTTCTTTACATCACCCAATGTAACCAAAGCTTTGGATATTTTAAACCTCTTCCTTTTATGCACTTCAGTCAAGAGAGACCAAATTCCTAAAGACACCTTAAAGCCAGAATATCCTCAGAGCTACTACAGCATGATAAATGCATCCAACATGGCAAGGAACTACTATGTTCTATTAGTAAGCATAGAAGTAAAACTTGTGACTGAATTACTCCTTGGTATAACTACTCAGAGACTGGCTCCTTCCAAAACTCTGTGTGCATGCTCTGAAACAGTGATGAGAGAATGTTAATGTTGTGTGCAGGAGGACAGATCCTGCTCACTGTTCCTTCTGCCTAGCACCACAACATTCACTTTAAGTGTCAAGACAAAAATTTGTTGCAAATAGAATCACCATTATATTTTACTGTCATCTGCCTGTACTGGTTGATTTTTAACACAAGCTTAATTCCTTTCCTATGAAAAAGTCTTTCCTCTTGGAGAAAGTCATTTATACTGAAGAACAATGACCTTCATAGCAGTCTGTATTTTGTAACTACATAGAGGAACCCTACTATGGTTTTGCACACTGAAGCTTTGTAAAATATTTTGGGCTCATGCTTTTTTATGTCATTATGGAAGAAAATCCAAATAAACACGTCCATTGCAGCTGCTCCTTGCAGACAACACCCACTTACAGCACTGGGAGTTCACCATGCTGAGGCAAGGCTTTGTATTTTGGAAAGCAGTCACCACCTCTGTGTATGAGGGAGTCCAAGAAAATACTGCAGGTTAAGCAATCAAAATGTACTTCAGTTTAAATTAAAAATAACCTGCAAACACTTGTAACAGATTTTATTTAAGAAGTGTGAATTTTGTTAAGTTAACAAATTTAGCTTAAAAACCTGTGACTGAGGAGACTGGGAATTTGAATGTGGAAGAGGCCTGGAAGTTCTTCAAGCCCATGGTGTTAAAGCTATCAGGATTTTATATTTCAAGTAAGGGAAAAAAAATAGTTTGTCAAGTCCTGCACTTCTTCCTAGCAATCACTTCCAAAGAGAGATTAGAAATAGTTTGACAATCTACAAGGATTGAAACAAAGGTGAAAAGGAAGAGTTATCCAAGAAAGACATGCAAGGAAAAAAAAAGTAAGGAAAACTGAGCTATTCAAGTTAGACCATACAAAGACTATTACAAGTTGTACCAAAAGGTTTTTCAGTCATATGAATAAGAATAGAACAGGGGGAGAAGCATCAGGATCACCAAACAATGAAGACAGGACAGAAATGTAAGATAATTTTCTTTTTAAAGTTAAATTTATGCTGTGACTCAGTTTTTAGTGAAGGGAAGGTGGCTGGCCATGGACCCATTAGAAAATTTATGAGAAGAAACTGTATCAGCCTGAAGGTGAAAGCAGAACTCAAATAACTTAATGCACTTAAATCAGAGTAAGTAGGAAGTCTCCATTCCAGAACTGTAACATAACCACACAGGATCACAGGTGAACCTGTGAAAATTTCTTATGGGCGATAACAAGTTTGAAGCTATGTTTAAGAGCAAATGAAAAAAAAAAAAGTCCCACCAGTTTGATTTCAATAGGATACAAAACTGTACAAGAAATTTTAGAGCTGCAGAGACAATTCCATTTTTCACCCCTTTCCAGCAGGCACTCACTAAAGATGTATCATTCCTGACTGCGAGATACTTTCCCTGAAGGAAAAGAACAAATTTCAAGAGAAAGAGGGAATGTAGTACCCTGTTTGTAGTTTTGTAGAGTATAATGTATTATGCCGCATGGAAAATTTACATGAGAACTGCAGATAGGCTTTTATAGTCAGTAAAAAAAAAAAAAAGTTTTAAAATTAGCAAGAAATTGGCTACAGTGAAAAGACATCAAAATGCCAGAAAGGTGCTAACAGACTTCTTAACAGATTTACCTTAGAGCTCAGTTCAGCATATATTCCCATTAATGCCCTTCCTGTGGGAACCTGAAGTCTCTCAAAACCATTTGTAGAAGACATAAAACTGGGAAGCACATCTATGTGGGAAAGAGGATTACAATGCCATGCAGGAAGAGCTACACAAATCTTGTAATGCAGAATGTCACACATGAAATTGAATTCAGTAATGAACAGGACACTTGGGGAGTTCATCAGTTAGCAACAGTGGTGGGAAGAAACGCTTGGGGCTATCAGTTGCTCGATGAGAAAACACGAGCCATCAATATTAACTGGCTGCAAAACAAGCAAAGCCCAGGATATATCAGACCTGACAAATCAAACTGGTTTATTGACCTCACTTACGAGGAGGAGTGGGGTTGACATCAGGACTCAGTGAAACTAAAGGGCAATGTCAATTTGTGCCCAACAGGAACAAATTAGCCCTGAATACACCCAAGGCAGAAGTCAGACACACATTTCCAAGAAGAAAACAGTAAACAGGAGTATTTGAACAACTTACAGTATAACAGAGACAGCAAGATATTTTCTAAACACATATTCTACAGTCTAGCAGAAAGCTGAACTAGCTTATCAAAAAGGTCACTTTCAATCATACACTCCATACAATGTTACAGAAATAAAGCCCAAGCTCATAGAAGGTACCTTTTAGAAGATCAGCTAACACAGCTGGGAAACAAACACCACGTTTGGAGAAGCACAAACCCTTCCAGCTTTGCTTATTATTAGCTATGCTCACAATCTGTGACGTATCACATGTCAGAGTGACAACTAAGACAATGAGGGTAACTCAATTAATCCATTAATCATCTTAATGGGTTAAGGGAATCCAACAGGATCACAGTAACCCTGCTATTTAACAACTTCACATCACAGAATGGATCTGCTTCCTAACCCACACCTAACCCAGGCAGAGGATTGGGTCTGACTGCAGAGTCTGAACTACCATCTCAGTAATACTGAAAATGCTGAGATCCTGATGATTTCAAAAGACAACTGGATAGGAGCTTTTGCATTGGAAGAGTTCTCATGATATTGAATTACACAGAATTATTCCCAAAGAGTTCAAACAAGAAAGTAATTAGAAACATTTGTAAATTAGAAAAATATAATTACTTTGATCTACATGTTAAAGTTGTCATAGTCATGACATTACAGAACAGACTTTAAGAGCAAATATCCCGGAGCCAGAAAGATACAAACACTTGGAAAAACAGGACTAAGTCAGCAAAGCACTTTGCCTCTCTTGCCTAATCTAAACCCAAAGTGTGTCAGGTAGGTGCATCAATATTGCAATAGCTACTTTATAACCATCATCAATCCAGCTGCTCCTTAATTTCCAGGTATCATTAAGCATTTTTAAAGATTATTTTATGAAACATAGATTCTTAAAATACAAGTAAAAATATTACAAATTGAAGAGACTTGAGGAAACACAGCTAATAGAGTTTCCTGTAGCAATGCAATATGCAAAGACAGACTTCTCTTTTGGCACCCCTGAAGCACTTGAGCATGGCATGATAATGACCTCACTTGAGTATTCTCCTGTTTTCTGTGCATTTAAATCAGATTTTGTTCAATTTCTTTCAGACAGGCCTGCAGAGATTTCAAAGCAGGTCACAGGAACGAGATTTATTCTCAGTAAGTTTTGAAGCTTGCTCACAAGTAAAAGTGTTCGAATATCACATGGCATGACAATGAGTCAGAGATGGGCAAATGCAGAACAAACACCTCATGTACTCCAGCTCTCATTATTTTAACCAATTCTAGCTGGGACAGTGAGTGTCAGGCACACCTGCTCATACCAACAGCACACAATTTTGAACATACAGTCAAAACTTGGTTTTACAGCTCAGCTATGAAGACGACTTCAAGTGCTCCTCAACTTTGGGCACCAGGGCACTGTGACAGACTTCAAACCATCAGGAAGAACAAAACCCATTAAGTAAGAGACATTATTCCCTGCTGCACACACACATATACAGGTAGTTCCCTCAGGAGAAGTCAGTCCTCATCCAGCCTCAGCAAGTCACTCTCCACATAAGGGAATACAGAGATTTGAATTGGAAAAAACCTGTGTAGTTTCGCCAAAGGCAAAACTGATTTCTAACTGATTTAATGAACTGGTAAGGTTGTATGAACATGAGAATTGTCTGTCTGGTTTAATGTTTTCCAGTCTGAGACACCCATGAACTCCACCACAGTGCCTGCAGAGGGTAAATGAGCAGAGGAAACTCAATATTACTGTAAAGATTCCATGCAGGGCCTTCCATGCATGGAAGATTTTAGCGATCCACAAAGATAAAAAGGTCCAAAAACTCTAGTCACAGAACCCTTTCTCACCAACAACTATGCTGCAAACTCTGCTTTTATATATAGAACAGAAGTAAAAATACAATTAATTATAAATGGACTGGTAATTTACTTATTAGAAGCTTGGAAAAAAGCTTTTATTCCACATAATGTCAGTAAATTTCTAGATGAATGCCTGCACTTCTATTAACTCTGAGACATCTCACTCTCTGTTTATTATTTGACAATGTGTTGATGGAACTGAATTTCCACTTAGATTCCCTTTCCTAAGAATTCACAACTCATTCAGAATCCATCCATATGGACTGAAGATATCCGGAGATGTTTTGCCTTTCTTTTCTGAGAAAGAGATTGTGAGAAATCACATCAAAATAGGCAAAGACTACATCCATCCAAAAATTAACCACCTCAAAATTAGGTGTAGTTTCTCAAGGGAGGTGAGGTGATCTATGCACTGATCTGGACAGTCAGTTAAGCTGTCAGTTAAGTCAGAGGTTGAGAATAAATGAGCTTCTGCAATGAATTAACATAGATACACAGGCAATATAAGGACTATGACATTCCAGCTGATGGTATTCTGCACCCTTGACTGAATATGAAGCCTCTCAAGAAGAAAACTGAAGCTTAAAATCATATATCCCGCAGTAAATGATCCTGAAGGGCTATTGGAAAAGACACAAATACTGAATGATTTGTTTTGAAAGAATTGAGTGCTTCTACTTTGTTTCCTTCTAGCAAGAACAGCTGATCACCTGGTAAAATTCAAAAGGCAAATAAATATGAAAATTATTCAGCCTACATGCAAACAAAAGAAAGAAAAAACAAACCATCACCACCAAGAATCTGCCGGCACATCCCTTGCCCTGTGACTACATCACTTGAACTAGAAACTGAGATGCAGAATAGACTGCAGAATTTTACATCCATAATAATGGCCTTTGCACCTCTACCAGACACAATCAAAATGTCTGTCTTCATACCTCAACGCCAGGAAGAAAGTTCTCTTTACTTCTCTCTGCCACTGTGTTACAGAAGAGACTTTTAAAATAAAAATGCACACTCATTTAGATTTTAACTTCATTCAAAGAGGATCTTTATCTGTAGATCCTTTTCAAAAAACATAATGACTACGATATTGTTGGATGTGACAGGCTTCTAGAGACTAACCAGAGCCTGGAAAAGTAAGGCATGCTACTCCTCTAAACAGCTCCAGGAACTACCAGTCACCCTCCTTGCCAGCCAAAGAAGTGTACAACAGCAGCTGGCAAGCAAGAATGGCATAAAAGGAAAGGTGATGAGATCATGAGCTAATAGGGGAAAGAACATGCTGCTGTCTGGGGCTCTACGAAGCACCACACGGGAGCTGTGAACAGCTACACTGGTAAACAAATTACCACTGAACCAGGATGCTTGCATGTGGATTTCCAGAAAGTAGAGAAACAAAGCCACAAAACACCGATTCCTTGTGTACTGACTTTGACTTTCTTCAAGGAATTAATTTTGCTGACTCTAAATGATAAATTCACACCTTAATTTTTGTCAAACATATCAAAAAATAGTTATTGTTTCCTCTTTTTTCCTTCTGATTCTCTGTAGACAGTGATGACTATCACATTCTCAGCCTGTGCCACACCAGAAATTTCATTTATATGCACTGGAAAATAAAAATCATCTTCAAAGTCTAATTTTTTTTTGAAAACAAAGTGTTCAAACCGACTCAAGCAACAGCCACTGTGTCAGCTGAGCCAGAGCTGCTCCTCTCCCTCTACTCCTTTCCAGCAGCCCCCACAGAACAGGGATTCAGGGCTCAGGATACTGAAAAGGATCTGGAGATCCTTCCTGCTTTCCAGCCAGTGGCAACACAGCAGGGGAATCTCCGACCTTGCCCACGGTGACCAAACCCAACCATGAGGCATCCTTGCTCCCCTGCATGAGCATCGAGCTGATTAATTAGCTGGAAAATTTCCACAGGATTCCTAATAGCAAAGGAGGATGGGCAAGAGAGGGAATCAAGAGTTAGAATTGGGAAGTGATGGTAAAAACCAGCTCTGCAGGAATGAGATCTAAGAAAAGAGTGTGGGAAAACCTGTGAAAGGACATAATCCAGCACAGGAGTTATCCAGACAGGAGTTGGGGTAGGGAATGGAGCAAATGAAAACTCCAAAGTGATGAAAACTCAAAGAGCAAGAATGAAAAACAGAAATTCAACTTGTGGTTTTTATTGTAGAGAAACAGACAAATAGTGTTCAGCAAGTAAATTATTCAGTAAATTCCACTATTTTTTTTTCCACAGCTATTGTGACCAACAGAATAGCTGGGCAAACATTCCCAGAATGATGACAACATTCATCACACTGGAGATACCAAAACACAGCCTATCCGACCTGCTATTAGGATGCTAGTGCAAAATACATTACAAGTAAAATTCTGCAAGCAACAGACAACAGAGAACTATCATATTTCACCCTTTTGAGCTACACAGGGAGGAGGGAAGGTTTTTCACAGCATATTCATGCTTGTATTTGTCAACTAGCTTGCAGACATGTAAACTTCCTTTCAACACTCTCTCTCTGCCCTCCTGTATGATTTAAACCTCAAACTTGGATTCAATAAACTCCAATACATCTTTCCCAAAATACAAATGCCATTTCAAGTCTGAAGATAATCTCTTGTCTATTTTGAGGCGAGATCTGATGTGGTGACAGTGCAAGTCTAATAAATAGATTATGAAGATTTAATGACTTCCTGTTAAATAGAAAACATGAAGTGAGACCAGACAAACCAGGTAGGAGCTGTCAATGGAACAATTAATTGCCTGGTGGGGGATTTGCCTCATGTGGCTGTTACCAGGAAACTTATGCCTTAAAAACACCCTCTTATCAACAGAGAAGTTGACACAGAAAAATAATTTCTACATTTTGGTCTAGGTTACTTATGTTCTCAGGAATGATGATTAATTGCTTCAGAATCCTACTGGAAAAAGTCTGTCTTTATTTTCCTAAATGATCGCTAGTTCTCATGCATCCATGGGGATGCACGCACTAAAATTGCTGGGCCCAAAATGTTTGGGAGAAAGTTAACTTTAAACTACAGGAATATGTTGTAGATGCAGTCTGCTAGTCTGGGAAGTTAGCAGGCTAAGATCCTTCCTGCCTTTGAGAAGAGCCAATGGATATTTTACAAGTGCTCTAACCCCTTAGACAAGCAGAAACTTAAACTGGTTGGGTCTGAGCAAGTAATGCAGCCGAAAAGAAGAGCAGCACTGGGAGCCTGTGCCAGCTGGGAGCATCTGTACCAATGCACCTACTTAACACATTACACAGGCTCTTAAAATCCCAGGGCCAAGGACTTGCATACTCTGTACTTCAGTGTGTTTTGCTTCACTTTTTTTCTGGTTCTAAAGAGCCTGCTTTTCAAAAAGCAATCCACAGAATAACAAGCTTTTTTTTTCTTCCTGTCTGTATAGGAACTCTGGCACTTCCAGCCTTTCTTGTTTTATTCCTCATCTCCCGGATGAAGGTTGTCACCATCTCTCTGTTACACATTTTTACAACTAGTTAATTACCTTCATAAACTCCTCCTTTGAAACACATTTTGGATGTGATAAATATATAAAAATAAATAGTCAAATTTATATACCTGTACCAGCCAGATCCCATCTTTCGTGTCTTCTACAAGCTCATAGAAGTGCATTTCACCACTGAAGTTTGTACTGGAAACTGATTCAGAGGCCTCTTCTTCCTTGAGAGCTGAATAAAGCTCTCCTTCCATGAGGTCTCCTGAAAAAGAGACAATTGGAGATATTCAAGTAAAACGGCACTGGGGAAAGCTTACTTCACAAATTCTAGTAACAGTTTAACTAACTATATTTGCATGGTTGCTCAGAGAACCTTTTCAGTACAAAGGTGGCTAAACTTTAAGTTGTCACTATAATTCTATCTCTTCTATCATGGTGACATGACTATGAACAAACTGACTTCAGTAAGACCATAGAAGACATGAATGCTCTGTTTCTGATTACACAGATGTACCACACATGCACGAGCACACAAAGGAATAAAAGAACATCTACAGTTCATTCTCTGCAAATAACAACATTCAGTGGCTGAGAGCAATTTTAGTCGATACATCTTTGCTTTCGTTCCACAGGACTGCAATTTTGCAGCAAGCAACTTCTTAACACTGATAATTCAAACCGACTTCCAAAATTTCAATCATTAATTTTGGACCAAAACCCAGTGTAAAGTAAAAATCTCAGGCAGTTTAGCTGTTGGCTTCTGTTTGCACAGTTGGGAAAACTTCCCATGAACTCCAATTGCAGCGAAGTAAAGAGCTCACAGTAAAATCATCTGATTATGTTTCCTTCGTAATCTCATTTCCTTCTCATGTTTTGTTTCACAATCATTACAAGCACTGCTAATGACAACCAGCATTCGAGTAACTAATCTACTAAGCTTTAAGAAATGAAGTCTTGTCCAAAACCAGTTTCCTTAAAAATATAAGAATAAGTGTAACAGCTGAAACCCTTCAGGGGTTTGCAAAAATATTCATAAAATTTAGAGGAAAAAACCCCACCAAAATGTAACCACAGAAAAATGCTGCAAAGCCTGTTGGTATGAGCAGTGTTTCCATGACATTTGAAGAAGTTGGTTAATACAGTTTGTTTGGAGTTAAACACTTCCCTGCAGCATATGCAACCCAAACATCATGACATCATGAAAGTACCTGACAGCCAAGGAGTGAAAGTGATTGGAAACAAAAGTGAAAGTGCCTAATGCTTTTTACTGTTGGAGCAGCAAAGCCAATAAACAACATAAAAACATAAATAAACAATGAACAGTAACAGCAAATTAGATTTAAATGCCCAGAATTAATATCAATTATTTAAACTAGCATTTTTAAGGTTATATGGCAGGCACTGCATCCTTCTAAATCCTTCTCTCTCTGTCCAGACATTAGAGACCCTCACTGCCTATCCTGATCGCTGGGGTTCCTCTCTCTCCTGGATCAGCAAGCCCTTCCATCATTGATTTAAAAGCAGCTACTCACATTTTCCTGCTTGGCTGGCACTACACCTATTACATCAGCCCCATCTCCCAGTCCTTGGGGCCAGCTCCCTCCGACTGCTCCAGGCAGCATCCTTACTTTCAGGACACTTCTGCCATTCTTACATGTCCACTGCTCCTCATCCCTCTCTGTTCATCACTCCCAAGAAGTCCACCTCCTTCACCTGGTTCTCTTTAATTCCGAAATGCCTCCCTGCCTTTTTCCAAGCTTTTTTTTTCATGCAGGAACTAGTCCTGCTCCCCTTGTATAAAACCACCTCAGCCTTAGGTACCCATCCCTTCTGCTCCTCAGCTGTGAAATCATCGCTTTCCTTGGGGCCCATCTTGATAGCCGTACCTGTAATCAACCCAGTAAACGGGTGGGAATACACGGGACCAAGCTGGCCCCAGATAAAACAGCAGCCTACTGCAGCTATTTGGAGTTTCCCCTCCTCGTTTTTCACGGCAGACGACATTCGCTCCCATCTGTGCCACCCGCACTGACCCGACCGCCCGCAGCGGAACTCCCCGGGAAGGGGAGGGGAGAGCCGGGCAAGGGGAGGGAAGGGCCGCTGCCGGTGCCTCGTCCAGCGCAGGCCTTTCCCTCGGCGCAGCCCGCTCGGGCTCACACTGCCGCCGGGCTTTGACTGTCAACCCCCGAGGTCCCCGGCCTCCCTCCATGGACCCCCTTGCTAGGGGGAGCCAGCTCGCTCCCCAAACCCGCCCTGCGAAGGGAAGCAGCGCCCGGGTCTCCATCCAAGGGCGGCCAGAGCCCACGCGGAGGTGGCCGGGCACCGACCTCCGTCCGTCCCCCCGGGGCACGGGGAGCTCCGCGTACCTGACTTCTCTACCAGCTCTCGCACATCCTTCTTCTCGGGCAGCCCCGAGTGCCCCAGCCCGCGGCACTCCAGGATGGTCCGCAGCTTCCTGAAGCTCAGCGCCACCGGGTCCACCAGCTGCGTGGCGAGGAAGCCGCTCTCGTACCACGCCACGGCCTCGAACACCCGGGCCAGCACGAAGAGCGCCAGGAAGTAGAGCAGCAAACAGCACAGCTTCACCCACATCTTCCCGGGAGCTCCGAGCCGGAGGCCGGGCTGGGGAGGGAAGAAGGGGAGCGGGGGCTGTCAGGGGAGCGGGGCCGCGGCCCCCCCGCCTCCCGCCCGCCGCTGTCGCTGTCCCCGCCCCGGCGGAGCCGCGGAGACATAACAGTGACGTGAGCAGCCGGCACCGCCCCCTTGCCCCTTTTTCCCCTTCCTCTTCTCCCCTTCCCCTTCTCTTTCCCCCGCGCCGTGATTCAGCACTGCGGCCCGACCCCGCATCTCCGGGCTCGGGGGGCGGTCGCGTCCCTGCCCCCGGCCGCAACTTTGGACCCTGCGGCTGCGCTTGCCGCGAGAAAAATAATATATAAATACCTCGGATATCAGGGAGGGAGAGGGCAGGATCCGACCTGACCGGCGCTTTTCATGAGAAGAAAAATATTTACAGAGCCAGAACTGGGGGCCGATATTTGCAGGGCCGATCTGTTCGAGCAGTTTTAGAGCAGCTTAGTGGACACAGTTTATTTGGATTCGGGCTGCTGGGTGTAGGGATGATCCCTCCGCTTCTCATTCCTGCACGCCAGCCCCGCTCCCAGCCCTTGGCTGGCGCGAAAGCAAATTCCACAGTGAGATTCATCTGCACGGGTCGGAACTCGGACTCTGCAGCTTTGCCTTGGCACTCGAGCGCTGAGACCTTCTGCCAAAGCGACAGCCAGAGGCAAGCGTGAGCTGCACCCCGACTTCGGATAAGGTTTTCAGTTGGATCTGTGCTCACATTGGAAGCATTTTGGAGCACAGCGTGGATCCCCGCTGAAGTGGATCCACGAAGAACCATCCCAGGCTGTACAAGAAGTGTTGGCCTGCAAAGATACAATTTACCTGCTACAGAAAACCTACTAAGATCAAGCTGCTGCGTTGAGATGAACGCTCTCCTCTGAAGGAAACTCAACATTGCTTTTGTATGTTTAGTTATTTTAAGAATCCATAATTTGCATGAAAATTGGCAGCTCATACAGATGAGCACAAAAATAGCACAGCTTAATTTTAAAAACACTTAGAACCCCTCAGGGAGTATACACTGTAATTCTGTACTATCAATTTTCAAAAAGGCACACTAATATTGATCTGGAAAAAAAGCATTTAAATCACTGTACTGCTCAGAGCCAGGTTTCTCAATGTGCTGATATGATTTAAAAAGGAAAAAACAATCCACATTCAGCTCATTCTGTGATACAGTCACCACGGCCTCTTTCAGAAGAAAAATCATGACACTGTGTTCTTCAAGAATGGGCTCATTTTGCTTCTTGAAAGGGGAAGAGTGGAGGGATTGCAGATGTAGCTGCTCTCAAAGCCCTTATGGGCTGGTAAATGTGCTCTTCCACTGGGAGTCAGATACAACTTTATTCTTCAACATTTTCATCTGAAAAACATAAAAGTGGACTGCAAACCTTCTATCTGTTGGTGCTGGTTGGTTAAATAAAAAGGGATTTTTGGCAGCTCTGCTGGGTTTGCAGTGAGCCTCGGGTGGCAGGTCCAGGTGGGACAGAAGGTATCAGAGGCACAGCTCGGTGGAGGGGCTCACAGAGGCCAGGTCTAGTGCTGTTCTCTCCTTCACAGCCACTGCAGCCTAGGGAACTTCCCCTGCCAAAGCCAGGGCCCATCTCCCTAATGAGCAGGTGGCAAAGCATCAGTAAGATGAATCCTTTGCCCTTGGCAAAAACCAAGGGAGTGGCTTTGTCTCTGCAGCTGATGGAACCAGGGGACAGTCAATAAAACCGGCATTTCCCATCACCTGTCAGGGGGCTCAGGCAGGCTCTGAGCCCTGAAGTGCCCAGGAACAGGGTTCTTTTTCGAAAGCTTGATGAAGGCCTGTTTCTTTTGTCACACATACAAGAACTTGCCTAATTTCTATACCTTTGTTTCATGTGAGTGTGAAGTAACTCCCACCCCTGTGTAGTGATGGGTGGGAGTTTGAAGAAGAACTTTGTATGTTTAACTTTAGTTAGAAAACATGGTTGGGTTGGGGTTTTTTGTTTGTTTTGGTTTGTTTTACATGAGCACCTCAGACCCTACTCCAGTAGATCCCTGTGTTTCTCCCCTGTAATTTCTTCGGGGATGCCCTCGCTTCCCCCGGCAGGAAGGCACCTCACAACAATTACTCGTCTACGCTCACAGCTGAACTATTTGCAACACCAACTGCTGAGGAGGCTGTCACCAGTGTGTCATTTCCGAGTGCTCATGGGCTGAGCTAAATGAGGCCCCTGCAGAGACAAAGCCAATCATCTGCCAGAACTCAAAGCCCTGGAGTCGTTTCAGGAAAGTACAAATGATATTTCAAGCCAGTATTCAAAATCGCCAAGAACAACCCAAAACAAAGCAGCTGCCAACACGGAATCATCCAGATGAGGGGTGGGTACAACCAAGAACTGCAGGTGATGAGTTGACCAAAGGCCTGGCAGAGCAAACCTAAATTGGTCCAGCGCCTCTCCCAGGCTCTCTGGTCCACTCTTTCCTCCCCATCTCCACATCTCTGATGCACTAAGATGACCTTTTCAGAAAATGTTCTATTTTCTAGATGTACCTGTCATTTAGTTTCCAGTTGCAACTAGAATGTCTTTGACATGTCACCTGCAAACAATCTTTCATGGAGTTTTAATTATCTGGAAAATCTAAATATCTTAACAGTGAATTGAAATTCATTTGGGCTGAACACAAAGATGAAACGTGCTGGCATTTTTAAAGACCCCAGGGTTAACACTACTTAATTAACAGCATTAAACAGTTATCACTCAGTCAGTCCTATGTTCACAGAGCAAATATTACAAATGTGAAAAGAATGGAGAATATAAATTCCACCTTTAAACAAAAGCCCAAAGCAAGGATCTGCTTTTAAATAATTTTGGCAGCAAAAATATTTTACTATAATTTAGGAGCTAATGAGCCCAAATCCTGAGAACTGGGACAGCCACCTTTCTCTGTAAGACAGCCAAACCTGCAGTCTTTTTATCTGCTGCCCCTTGATAAATGGCAAGGATTCCCTCTCCTCCCCCATCCTCTCCTACGAGCAGTTGCTGACTGTGCAGCCTGGGAATACAGACAATAATCCACTTTCCAGACTTCTGTGGGGAACATAAGTATTGTCATTTTGAAATCAGTAAAACAGAGGATTTAAAATTGTAATTCAATCCTTTACCATGTTAAAATAACATCACACCTTTTTTTAAATGAGTTTATTATGGTAATAGTTCAGGAAATTAATATTCAAACAACCTGAAAGACAGTTTTCCCAAGAGCCAACCCTGTAAATACAATTTACTTTGACGACAGGAACTGGACCTCGATGATCCTTGTGGGTCCATTCCAACTCAGGATATTCTACGGTTCTGTGAATTTCTGAGAATTCACTAACACAGAAATTCTTGATGGGCTTCTTTATCAACGTGGGTGCATCTCAACACGTTTTCAGGTGTCATATGAAACGGTGCCTCCATGTAATCTGAGACTAAATAAAACAAGCTTTTGTAAGAGTCTCAAACCAAGACGGCAGCAGCTCAGACACCATTGTGTTGTAGGCAGAGGAATTTTAAATCAGAAGATGTTTCCTGCTATGTACTAGTGGCCAATGGGAAGTAAATTTAACAGAGGTGTGAATCTGTGACATAATGACCGCTACAGACAGCTCAGCTAAAGCCCTGGCTGTTTAACCATGGAATCCTGGCACGGTTTGTGTTGGGAGGGACCTCAAAGACCATCCAGTTCCACCCCCTGCCATTTGGGTGAGGCAGTCGTGGTGATCCGGTGGTGACTCACGCAGGAATTCAGGTTGGAGAGGACGCCAGGCAGCTCTGAAGCCCAACCTCCTGTTCAGGGTCAGCTGTGACACCTCGGCAGGTGATCAGGGCTTTCTGCAGCCACAGCTGGATCTGATGGTCACCCCCTGCGGGAATCTGATTTGCCTGTAAACACACGGTGATTAAAGGCAGAAAAACGGACATCAACCACGACAAAACCAATTTACAGGAGCAGAATAGATTAATTAAAGCTTTAAGGAAAGACTTTTTTTCCTAGGCAATTTGCATTTTCTGTTTTTGCACCAGTGAAAAACTATTTGTTGTCCCATTGGAGAAGATAAGCTCTGTTTAATGTCCAAAGTAAATAAATAAGGAGACCTTGGTTGAGTGTGCTGAGATGGCCAAGGAGCCAACAGCAGTGGAGAACTTCAGAAATTAAACCCCTGTGCTGATGACCTATGAAACCAGAAGATGGTGCTTTTGTTTAAGCTTAATTTGTGATTAAATAAATAGCAAAACCACATAGAAAAGCAACAGTTTGGGCCAAAATCTGACCAGTTTCTGATAGTAAGCATCCCATGAGTCTTGTGTTCTTGTGAGAATACAGAACTCTTTGATTTTCCCATCCTGCCCTGCACTGTGGACACAGATGAAGCAACATGGCCCCAGACTCAGACCAAATGCTGGTTTTCCAGTCAACTTTGTCCAAATTTATTAGGAGCTTTATTTGTACTGTGCTACACAAAACCGCAGAGTCCTGAGTGTCCTGGACTACTGCCTCCCAATACCAAAGCTCATCATCATAAAAAAATCACAGAGTGGATTGACTTGGAAGAGACCTTGAAGACCATTTAGTGTGAGCCCCCTGCCGTGGGCAGGGACACCTTCCACTGGTCCAGGTTACTCAGAGCCCCATCCAGCCTGGCCTTGAACACCTCTAGGGATGAGGCATCCACAACTTCCCTGGGCAGGCTGTTCCAGTGCCTCCCTACCCTCACGGTAAAGATTTTTTTCCTAATATCCAGTCTAAACCTACTCTCTTTCACTTTGTAGCCCTTGCCCTGTCACTACATGCCCTTGTCAATAGTCTTGACCCATCTTTCCTGTAGGATCCCTTCAGGTACTGAAATGCCACAATTAGGTCACCCCAAAGTCTTCTTTCTTCCAGGCTGAACAATCCCAATTTTCTCAACCCCTCATCATAGAAGTGCTTCATCCCTCTCATCAGCTTGATGGTCTCCTCTGAATTCGCCTGGAGCTGGTGTTAACTAAGTGAAATTCGATCTGAGGCATCTCTTTTGAGCACATTTTTATAGGCCGCTGCCAGTCCCATGCACTTCAGCCAGTTGGCCAACACAAAACCCTGCAGAAAGTCTACCGACCAAATAACAACCCAACGACAGGTTAAATACTTCGTTTCCGGCTCGCCGGACTCCTTAACTCAGTCCTGGCGCTGCTTACAGCCGCTGCTGGGCGTTACTTCTGCGATGTTTGCAGCAGCTGCGAGACGCCAGCCCCGCAACCTGGCTGGGACACAACCCCTTGTGCCTCGCGTACCACCCGGGGGTCACCCCAGCGATGACACCACTCCCGGCCCAAAAGGCCAAGAGCCGGAGGAACCACTCCAGCCCCTCGAGGCCTCCCCGGGCCCGGCTCCCCTTCAGGCCTCGGCGTCGCCATGGCAACAGCGCCACTCAGGCCCCCGCGCTTAGCTGCCCAGCTCCGTGCCTGAGCCGCAACACCCCCGGGATACCCCTTCCCGGGGGTGACTCCCACGAGCCACCTGACCGGGAAGCGCTTCCCGATCCCACCGTGACACCGGAAAAAGCGACCCGTCCCCCCCCGCCGGCGGCGGGACAGGGGTGCCCGCCGCGCCGCCTGACTGAAAATCGCCGCTCCGCCCCGCCCCGCCCCACATTGCGCGGAGGTCCCTGGCTGAGGCGGCCGTGGTGCTGCCTGCGCGGAGCTCCGTGAGGTCCCCTCGTGTCTGCGGCGCTGCCTGCGCGGAAGTGCGGCGGCCCGAGGCGACGGTGCCGCGCGGGAGCGGGGCTGGGACCGCCCGAGGGCCGGGGCTGGCGGGGGG
>VZRF01008669.1:27639-253411 GCA_013396875.1 Vireo altiloquus | reverse complement strand
GGAGGAGGAGGAGGAGCGCGGCCCGGGCGCGATGGACCAGTGCGTGACGGTGGAGCGGGAGCTGGAGAAGGTGCTGCAGAAGTTCTCGGGATACGGGCAGCTCTGCGAGCGCAGCCTGGAGGAGCTGATCCAGTACGCGGGAGGGCTGCGCAGGGAGATCCTGCAGACCGAGAGTACGTGGAGACCCCCCCCGCTCACCCCCCTCTGCCGGGGGTACGCGGGCCCGCTCCTCCCCCCCGGGAGGGGAAGCCCAAAATTTGGGGCGTTGTGGGCTGGATTGCCCCCAAAACTTCGGGCTTTGTGGGCTGGGAACTCCCACCCCCCTCCAAGGAGAGCCCTTGCTCCGGGGACCCCTCAGCCCGAGGGTTCTGTGCTGGAGGTTGAGCCGAGGGTCTTCCCCCTCGGCCCCCGGAGCTTTGGGAGCGTTGTTGACAGGGAAGATTTAAAAGGTGGGAGCAAGGGAGGTTTAGGTTGGATATCAGAAAAAGGTTTTTCACCCGGAGAGTGGTTGGGCACTGAACAGGCTCCCCGGGGAAGCGGCCACAGCACCAAGGCTGACAGAGTTCAAGAAGTGTTTGGACAGTGCTCTCAGGCACTGTCACTCTGATTGCTGGGGTTGTCCTGTGCGGGGCCAGGAGCCGGACTCGATGATTCTGGTGGGTCCCTTCCAACTCAGCATATTCCATGAGTCTGGGATCGGTCTCGGCCCTCCCGCCCCTCTCGTGCTTCGTGTTTGCTGCGGTAGAGGTTTGTTTGTTCCTGATCAGCAGGTCTGGCGTGACCCTGGCTAGTGTCATGTTGGGTTACAAAGGGGTTCGTCACCCCAGGGGAAATACAGAGGAAATATGGCAGAGCTGGCCTGTTTGCTTTCCCCCCTCCATCCCCCGCCCCCATTTGTTTTCTTTTTTTTTGTCACTCTTTTCCTGTGTCCGTGAGTTGTGTTCCTTTGCTGTGGCTGGGTTTGGCGGTGTTCAGGGTAAAGCCACGCTCAGCAGAGGTAAACAAGCCTTGTCTCTGTGTCACAGCTGACGCTGGGCATTTGTGAGGGCTGTAAACGTGGGGCATTTAAACCTTGCGAAATCCCGGAGATGGAGGTGGTGTTTATTGATGGAGTGGGAGGGAACGGAGGGGCAGCTGAAATGATTTACCCAAGGCCATGCAGGAAGCCAGTGGTGGCTCAGGGATTAGAAATAGGAACTTGGAGTCTTCTGAGACCAAACTTGGGAGCAACTATGCTGCTACTCTGCTTTTGTTTTTGTTTGGGTCGGTTGAAAACGAGTTTGTTGTGGTCCTGTGTACATACAGGTGCAAAGCTCACTCCGGAGCGTGGATAATTCCAGGAACACAAGCATGAGTGTGCTGGTGCTGCTCTGTGTGTACCCAGCAGTTTCTATAGAGAGCAAACAGGGAATTCCAATTGTGAGGTGTTTATTCGGGATGAAATAAGGCTGGGTCGTTTTGACATTGTTTTGAACGGTGTTTCAGTAACTCTTATTTGTGCTGTTTAAAACAGTCTGGGCTTGGGCATTTAGGACAGTCACTAAAATATGTGTCTTCACAAACTGAGGTGCTGACCTTGCCTGGAGAGCTGTGAGTGTGACCCTCACGCTTCTGTTGGACTTGGTTGGGCTGTAAAGGTTTGACTGTTGAGATTCCTATTGCAGATCCAGAGCTTTTACTCTCTTTATAATAAATGTAGAAGGTTCTAGTGTGTGATTTCTTCAGGGTCCTTGTTGGGTTTTCCATCCAGGCTTGGGTCAGCAGTTCTTGGCTCTCTCCAGTGAAGGCCTTGGACATATTTTCAGCACTTGCTAAGTGATGCTGTCCCAGAGAGCACACCCTAAAATGAGCTTTCTTTGAGTAAATGCTCTACAATGAAGCCAGTACATTGTTAGTGCACCCTCAGACATCTGGGGACTCCTTAATTTTGGCATCTGAGGGTGAGCTGACTTCACAGGGGCTGAAATTCTTATTATTGTCTTTTTTCTTTAACATGTTATTTATAACTTTCTAAAAAGAACAGGTATTTTCAGCTTTTATACACGATCTTGAGGATTTTTGGAAAGAGATGGTATTGAAAGCAGACAGACATCTTAATGTGGAACCCTAATTCAGGGATATCAACTGCAGAAATAGGCTCCTGGATGTAACGAAGGAAAAAAGAAAGAGAAATGAAAGCCCTCACTGCTGAAGAAGAGGTTAATGCTGTAAGACAAGATCTGAGAGCAGAAATGTATGAAAAGACCTTAAATAGGCAGTGGATATAAAAAGGAAGTGGGTGGAGAAAAAGAAACTTAGAAACTGCTCTAACCTCTAAACTGATTTTCTTTTTCCCCTCTCACAGAGTCTCTAAAAATGTCTTGAGCTGCTTTCATGTTAAAGCTTAAGGGCAGACCAGCCCTGTGCTCAGACCTGTGAATAGGAAGACAAAGTTGGTTTTTCTCCTCTGTTCCCTTAATGTTTCTGTCTTTCTGGAGTAGCCAAGGATTGCATATTCTTGGATGGTATAAATGTGTCCGGCTGAGTAAACTTGGCATTGGACTCTGCTCAGTGTTTGTGGGCCAATATATTTTAATTTTTTTAAATTGTTACTGTGCACATACGTTACAGAGAGAAGCTGTTGGGCTGTGGTGTCCTGTAAACCCTGAATTACCAGCAGGGATGGCTGCAGGCTTTCTCCTGCTGATTTAGTGCAGGTAACTCATAGTTTTATTGGAGCTGGAAGAGAGGGGTGCAGAGGGGAAACCTTTTACAGCTCTGGTGGCTTTTCCTCTGTAGATGTGTTCATTGCTTTACTGGAGTTGGGGTTTTGCTACAGTGTCAGGGGCCAGCAATTCACTTACTTGCTTGGAGTGAAAGCAGGCACCCATGTGGGTTGTTTGAGTTTTAGCTTAACGGCTTTCAGAAAGTGCATTTTAGCCTCTCTTTGTTGGGGAATGAGTATTTCCATTTTGCTCATTGCATAATCTCTGGCTGGTCATTTTGCCATGGCAAAATTCATGAGACAGTTGAAGATTCTTCATGTTATTTTAAATGTTTGTCATGAAAATTAAATAGCAACTAGGAAATAATGATTATTCTTGAAATAATTTTGGAAGATGAACTTTTTGAAATAGTTGAGTGGAATTTTTGGTTTTAATTTAGGATGCACAGAATCACTGCAGTGACTGTTTCAGTCCTATTACTCCTCAGTCATCCACTAGAAAAAAAATACAGAGCCCCATTAGCCTTTTGCTCAGGAGATGATCCTTGGCTTCATGGGACTGGAGGGAGAAAGAAGCAGGGTAAAGCTTATTTTCCTTCTCAAAACCTATGGCTTTTGGAAAAATGCTGTTGAATTTTTCAACGAGCTGGGGTTTGTTGGGCTGGACAGGAGCAGTTTGCTGGTCAGAGGGGAGGTTCAGTGTGTTCAGCAGTGTTCAGAGGGTGCATGAAGGAACATGCGTAGAAAAAGTGGCTATGAAATTATTATCTACTCCCTGTGATCGCAGTTTTTTCTGGATTTCCTTTGCTCTCTCCAGAAACTGGGCTCTTAACATTCTGCTGAAACCAAAGATGTCTTAAAATATGAAATCAAAAAGGAATGAACTTAAAAAACAAACACATTTTCCATAAAATCCTTCTTCTAAAGAGATGTTTTGGTGGTTTTGTTTTTTTCACATGAAGGCTTTGGGTCTGGAATATTGGGGAGACATTTCTGAGCTGCTCTTCCACTTAAATTAGCCTTCTCATGCAGTGGAAGGCTGCTGTCTGTGTCCCTAAAGGAAAAATTCTTCATGTAGAATGAACTTTGAGAAAGGAGAGACCTTCAGAGGTAAGACTGGAAAGGATATTTTTCTTGTATTTTTAAATCAAAAGCAGGAAGAAAGGACCAGAGTAAAGCACACACACCAAAAAAAAAAGTAATTTTTTCCTTCCTGACTCAAGCTTCTGAGTGATGTTTGAACCAAGGCACAAAGGGTGTGAGCTGTGAAGTGCTGTGATGTGGCCAGGGGCCTGTAAGACTGTCCTGTTTGTTATTTTGTTCACAGAATAGGTCATACAGCATTGAACCTGTTGGACATCAGCTAAGAAATGTCACCGTTTCTAGAGAATAAATCTCATAACAAAGTCCACAGGTCCTCCACAGACTGCTTCTCATCTATTGAGGGGAATTGGAGACTGTTCAGAGCTACTGCCACAAGCAAGGAAGCAGAAGTTTCATACAGCTCAAACACAGAGTCCAATAGCAGTGGGTGGCCTGTGGGGCAAGAATTAATTGGGCCATCATTAATCCACATTTTTCTTGCACCCTTATTTTTTGCTTGCACATCACTGAAGTTAAACAGGATGTTCTCATGTACCTTTGGGGTTTGTCTAGAAGACAACTGGTCCTGTAGTAGCTTCAGTATCCTTCTGTTGCATTCTGAGAGATTTGTGAACTGCGTGTTTTTTTGAGATGTTTATTCATCTGCTGTGACTGAGACACATGAGAACTTTACATTAATTTTTTAAACTGTTGCACTTGTTCAATGTTATTGTGCACCCAACTGGATTCCTAATTCCACAGAAGAGTTCTCACACAGCTGAATTCCTGTACATCTGCCAGTTAAGCTGATCTTGCTTTGCAAATATTCTCTAGATTGCATTTCTTTCTTTTAATGCCACTTTTTGTCTTTTTATATTGTTGCATATTAAGAGATTTAATATTACCATTTGTTTGTCACAGAGTTGGTAATTTTCCTCTCTTTTGTCTAGATCAAGATGGGGACTTATCGGGGACGATTTCACTTGTTATGACCCAGTGTTGTAAAAGAATAAAAGACACAGTCCAAAAACTGGCCTCGGATCATAAAGACATTCACAGCAGCGTATCCCGAGTTGGAAAAGCCATTGATAAGGTATTTATTTTATACTTCGACTGCATTATCACATTATAGCGCACGTGTGGTGTGTGCTCTGCTTGCCAAAATTTTGGATTCTTGCTACAATTAATCCTAATTAAATCTTCTGCCAACTGTAGAAGCAAAGGTGAGCCAGTGGGCTGCACAGTATTTGCTTTCAGAACTCACTGCAGGCAGCCTGTTCCTTCTGGGACAGCTCAAATCTCCTAATTTATTACAGAACATACCCTATAGATGCTACAGGACTTAGAAATATTTTGTCCATTATCAGTTCAGCAAAATGTTTGTTTCAATGTCTGTCTCAATAAGAAATGCTGTTGGTTTTTTATATATATTTGTAGTTAATTGTCTGTAGCAGATAACTCAGAAGTGTCATTTTGCAGTGTAAGTGGCTGCCCCATCCCTGGAAGTGTTCAAGGCCAGGTTGGATGGGATTTTGAGCACTCTGGTCCGATGGAAAGTCCCTGCTCATGGCAGGGGGTTGGAAGAAGATATCTTTAAGATCCAATCTAAAACATTCTCTGATTCTTTAAGACCAGAGAATTTTTTAAGAAGGGCATTTTGTACCTATTTCAGGGATGTTAGCGGTTTTGGGGATTGATTTTGTGACAGTGTTCTTAATGTGAAGAGAGTGGATTCAGCATCTCAGTCTATGTCTGTACTATAATAAATAATAAGGTAGGGCAGCTTGTCTTTGATGCTTTACATACGAGACATATGAATTCCAGTTCCACAATAACTGGACATGAATATTTTTGTGCCTATTTTTAGGTAAATATTAACAGTTCTTTGAAATTTTACTGAAGTGGTGCTACATGTGTACTTTCAGGCCATGCTTTTCTCTATCTCTGTTCTTATATAAAAGTAGTTCCATATGCAGGGAGTCTGGTACTTGCTTTTATGGACATTTTGTGATAGCTTTGCGTTAGAACATGACTCTGACGTGGTCTAAACATTTGGTTTGAGGTGCACCTTACTATCTTATTGAGGAAGATGATGTTCACCGGGGCAAAGACATTTGCAGCATTACACAGCACTGATTTATCCTTTGAGAATCTCATTTAAACTTTGCTAGTAATGATAATCTGCTAAAGCATAATGTAACAATAATGTGATGAAGAAACCAAGTACATAATGCTGCATCGTTGGGCAGAATGTCCATGAAACTTTTATTTTTTGTTTATATCTGACTGACCATCATGGAGAGTTCAAACTTTGTACTAATAGCTTTAATCCACACGTCACTGTTATCCAAAGCTTAAGGATGCATCTGTCTTAAATCCTTGCTGCTGTATCTAAACCAATTAACTAGAGTAAAATTCCATCCTTATTACCAGCTTGAAGCCTGAAATAAATCTATGTAATCTTGTCCTAAGTTTTTTAACTTTCCAGTTCTGTTTCAGCAAGTGGACTTTATACAAATACACTTTCAGGTTTAGACATACTTTATTCATTTAAATCCTCTGAGGTAGAACAGCCCCAGGTTGTATGGAGAGGGTGTAAGTGTTCTGTGGAAATTGGTGATGGTATATCTTATAAGCCAAAGAAGACACTTGCAAGCTTAATGAAGTTTAGGCTTGAGTGTAATCTCCAAATTGCTGTTTCACTTGTCACAGGAGTAGTTTTTCCAGTGTTCTGTCCTGCTGTGTTAAGTTTATCTACTGTTTTTATTTGAAAAAGAAGAGATGTAAATAAAAGCATCTTTTAAATTTCAAATATGTGGCTTGGTAAAACAGTAGAAAGGATCCCATTAATCTGCTCTGTTCCTTTTGAGTGTCAGAAAGGCTGTTTCAGTGAGGTCTTCAAAAATGAGCTGAACTGTCTGTGTGCAGTGTGCTTGTTCCTCTGGATTTTCAATGTCAGTTATTGTCTGTGGTGCTTGCATTAAAAAATTAAAAGCAGTGGGAGCTGCACAAGTCCCCAGTTCTGCTTGTAACAAAGGATGTAGTTCCATGAAGTTCAGAGCACAAGATAGGATTGTCTCCTTAAATAAATGCTTGGTAGAATTTTTTTTTCTTTAATGCCAATAGTTTTATTAGTTTTCCCCAAATGTAGTATCTTAAGGGGACTACTTTAAAATATACCCCCAAGTCTTGGCCTGTTTGTCAGATGAATATGTGTAATGTTTAAATTCAGGTAAAATTCAGCATTTCCCTGAACAGTAACATTTGAAGCAAATCTTCCATATGTACTTAATGCAATTTCCCTGTGCTGCTGGAAAATATGCTTGCAACCTGCCAGCAAAGTCTTTTTTGGCACCCAAGTCCCAAACTGGAATTGCCCTCCCCTATCCCTTCACCATAATATACTTAAGCTTAAACCAATAGAAGTAATTAAGTGTAATTGATGTAGTGAATTGATTATCAGCACATTCTGGTCAAAATACTGCTGCTTCCAAAATAAAAGAGTCTTTAGAATTTAAGGAAGCACAGCCCTTGCCTGAATTCATGAGACTGGAATTTTGTTTCTGTCCCATGTGAATCCTCACTTATATTACAGACAGATGAACATTTCCAAAACACAGCTTATGGTTCTGCTAACTGTGCATGCTCAGGCACACATAAATGGCCTGGTGAGATTGGGAAACATGCTAATACTGATACCAATTTCATGTGACACAGCCAAATGGTAACTGTTGTTGCATGTAGAATCAATAGACATCCTATTTAGCAAGCTTGGATTGTGAAAGAGCTTGCTGTATTACCTGCTTGTGGCAATTTCAGGTTAAATTTCTTTTTTTCACATATTGAGGCAGGGTTATACCTACATGAAAAGCTTAGTCTGGTCAGTTTTTAAGTAACTGTAGTAATTGCTTGCAAACTTAGATGGGCCCTAGACTTGTCTGCCTGCAGAGTCCACTCTGAGAACAGAAACCCTTAGTGCAAAATGAAGTTGAAATTTGGCATCAAATACATTAAAGTCTGAAGTGCCAGAGCTTTGTGTGTTGCTTGGAAAGTTCATCTAATAAGCTAAACCTTTTTTCATGGTAGTTATATGTGGATTGCATGCTTCTGATCCATGAAAGGCTACCCTTTCTTCCGAAGAGCATTTTCTACTTTGACAGAAAATGTTTGCATCCACATTTTTCTGTATAGTACTAGCAATTGCTCTACTTCCAGAACTCACCGTGTTGCCGTTGTTCAGCAAGTTGTTTGCAGGTAGCTCACTCAGCAGCGTCCTTGTAAATCAATCACTCTTCTCGAATGATTTGAATTCATCTCAGAGCATGTTTGGTGGGCTGGTAAATGTTTTCTCTCTAGCAGCAATCTGTCTGAGTAGTGGTTAAATGCCTTCATTTAAGAAAGTAAGTGGAGTAAAGGTTAGTTGCTTCCATTTTCCCCTTGAATTTTGTATCTGTTATAAGGCCGACATTTTAATCCAGTCTTTGTTTTAGAAAAGCAAACTTTTTCTTAAGTTAATGTTTGTTTAAAAACTTTTATATGAACACACTACAAACCTTTACTGAACATCATGTAATTGTGTTGCTGTGAAAAATGGGGCTACATAAATATGGAGTCCTTGCAAGTTGAGCTTTATCTTATGTGTAAACAGATGGAACAGAGAAGGTAAACAAATGTTTTATTTGTATTTTGGATAGGAATTCAGAAGGGAGGAACACAAAATAATTTCAGCTGAGTAATTGAGGAATAGAACTGTCCTTAATTTATCATCCTTCTTCATATCCTGTTATTATGAGTAACATGGAGGGTTGTATGTTGGTTAAAAAGGTCCATCTTGTGTTTGTGAGCATCTTGAAGTCATCACATTCTAGCAGTTATTGGTAATGTGCTGTACATTGTATCATTGGTGTATTTAGCACATAATACTGCACATTTTGGCCCTAGGCTTGCTAGTTAAGCTTTTAAAAAAGATGTGTTTCTCAGGAATACTGACTGACAGGTTATATTGTGGGTTTTGGGTTTTAAGCTTTCTGGAGTTTTTAACTTAGAGGGGTTCTTTTAACTTTTGAAATCTTATTAAACCCCACGTGCTGTCAGTTAGCATACTGTTAGCATTTACAAAACAAAACGGAGGGTTGCAGTCACCAGCAGATCCTGCACGCGTGACAGTTGGGAAATATATAAGCTAAAGGCAAGTGATAATTTGTTCTGACAGGTGGCAGTCACTCACTCTAATCTGTGCAGTCAGTTCCTGAAACTCCTCGGGACCCAGAGGAGGCAGAGCTGTAGAATCCTGTGTATAATACAGAATTGTTTAAAACAGACGAAAAAAATTATTGGAATGAGAACATGGTTAAGAGTGGGTTGGTCAGAGAACGACTGAGGTCCTCAGGTCGTATGATGGGACTTGATAATTTCTTTTATGTGACTTGAAAAGATCTAATGGTGAGGTTTTGTAAAGATTCACAAGGTTTGCTGTTTTGGAAGAAAATGAGCGTTTTGTGAGAGCGCTGAGCTAATTAGTTCCACTGTCTCTGCCCCCAAGCACTGAGAATGATGTGGTAAGGTTTGAGGCATAGGTGCAGCTTTAATGGTTGGTAGCAGTCCAGAAGGATACAGTTTCTGCTTAGGGGGTTGTATCATTGTTAGGACTTGGAATTGCATAAGAGTAACTTAAAGTCGATTATTTTTAGAGTAATGATGATCGCCACCCTAGAAACTAGGTAACAAAAGCAAGCTTGTGTGTTCTGAATCTTGTCTCACAGTTGTGAGACAACTTTAGTGCTTTGTTGATGGATTTGTGTTACCTGCTGCTGCTGGTTGGACACTGAGACCAGAGTCAGCAGTGGTGGTGAACCTGTAAGGATTCAAATGGTTGGCACAAATAAGAACAGTATCATTTAGTCTTCAAGATGCTCAGCTTAGAGATGAACAGCATGACAAGGAGCTTACAGGTTAAGACACCCAAGTGAAAATGTTAAATGTGAGACATGAATCAATGGCAATAATTTAAATGCTCACCTTGCTCCACCATCTCAGAAAGATGCAGAGACAGTTTGGTAGAGTAAGGTTAATGTTTTATTGAAAGTTTGCTGAGAGCCCTGAAGGGAGCAGTGACTTTGGAGCTGTGTGTGCAGGGATGAGAAGGCTGCCCCTTTCTCATGATGACACAGAGGAGCATCAAAGGGGACAAGGAGGTGCTGATGAAGGAAATGAGTAAGTGCTGAGTAACCGGAAGGTGCAGTGTGAAGCTGAGCCGTGCATGGGAAGATAGCTGGTATCAGCTGGGTGTTATCTGCCCTGCCTGCTGTGACAGAAGCCTGTGTTTGTGTGAGGTTGGTGTTCCCATGTTTTGCAGGGAAAAGGATCCTCACATAGCCACAGCTAAAGCACTGCTGTTTTCACTGAAATTTTGATTTCTGAAGATCCTTGGGAGAGAGCTGTAGTCATCAGACCAGGCAGCAAGCAATGCACTGACTTCTAGACTCTTTTTTTTTGCAAGAGGTTTGTTTTAAGTGGTGGATGAGGATTTTTATTAAGATTAACCTGCTTGCTCTGATCATAAAACATGTTAGCAGTTAAAAATCCTGGTTTATATCTTGGATTAGAATAGCTGTTGCTCTCCTGCTGCCAAGAGGCAAAGTGCCAAGCAATGCCAAGTGTTACCGAGGAGTCAGCATGACAATATCTTTAGCTATTCCTGGAATATGTCCGTAGGCCACTGGCCTCAAAATACGTGGCACTAGGATCATCTGGGTTAGATCTAAAAAAGATCTCTTGGATCTTCAAAGCTCATCCTGTTGTTGAGATGTTGAGGTCTTCAGAGATTTGAGTTTCATTGTTTGGGTGTGGGGAGAAGTGACTTTTGCTTTTTCAGTCTACCACCCAGCTACGTAAAAAATCATTGGGTTAAAGCTTTTGCTTGTAATTTGGTGTGCTGTAGTAACAGAGATGTATTGATAATGCTGCTTTGATTCTAGTGTGATTTTGTTTTCTATTCTCTGTACATTTTCAGTTTTCACATATGGAAAAAGCCTTTTCTACTTTCTTCAGAAGTACATCATGGGCTGGAAACCCCTTTCTTAGTTAACTAGATTTCTAGCCAGACTTTTAATTTGTCAGTGTAATTCCTTGTAGTGAATAATATTCAGACTTGAAACAAGTAAGCTAAAAGATTTCTTCTTCCTACACAGGAGGTAATGAAGGAAGCTGACATATATTTATTTCACTTTGGAGATAATTGAGGGCCAAATGAGTAATAGACAGAAGGCATCAGGGTGGAGACCCAGGTGTCCTGCATAATTAAAGAAAAATGATGTGGGGTGATTTGTTCCAGCCTATTAACTGTTAATTTGTGTGTTTCAGAATTTTGACTCGGACATCAGCAGTGTGGGGATAGATGGGTGCTGGCAGGCTGACAGCCAGAGAATCCTCAATGAGGTGATGGTGGAGCACTTCTTCCGGCAGGGAATGTTGGATGTAGCTGAGGAACTTTGTCAGGTAATGATAAGTGTGGATGTTGAAGGTTATCCACTGTGTTAGCTTTCTGTTAGCTTCCTTATTTGAATGTTTGAGGTGAATATTTAAACTGTCAGAAAACCCACTGTTTTTCATGCTTTAACTAAAAAGTGCCTTTTTTTTTTTCTTTTCAGGAATCTGGTCTATCAATAGATCAAAGTCAGAAAGAACCATTTGTGGAGTTAAATCGAATATTGGAAGCATTAAAAGTTAGAGTTTTGAGACCTGCACTAGAGTGAGTCTACTCTTTTTTTCATCACTTTTTTGAAAAAATGCTTTTAACAGTTCTTTAGTTTTTCACCTTCAATACTCTCTTTAGTATATTCTGATGTGTCCCTGCTTGTCCTTTGAGGGACAGTTACTGAGTGGACCTTCCCTTTTCCATCCCCTCTGTGTCACTCCCCATGGGAAGTGCTTAACTAAGGGTCTCTTTCTTAAATTAAGGATTCGCTTTAATCATTTGTGGTGCTGATTTAAGGTAGAAACATCACGTGGAGGAAAACTTGTCTGCCAGTGATGGTGCTTGGCCTTCTGTTGAGTCATTGGTAAACCTCATTTGAAAAGGTCCCATTGTGAAGGATACCAGGACTTATTAAAGGTGTTGGGTACCACAAAGCCTTTGGGGTGAGCAGAACCTGACTTGGGATCAAAGTTCTCACTTGTCCTCCAGTCACCCTCCTTTTCCAGACAAGGGACCAGAGGCTGGGAAGAGCCTGTGGCTGACAGTGACACTTGTTAGTGGGATTCCTCCAGAACAAAACAGTAAGAAACCCCCTGAAACCCTCTCATTCTGTTTTTCTTAAATTTTTCTAGGCTTAGATTGGTCTCAAAAGAAAAAAAAATCAGAACACAAAAAACAACCAACAAAACAACCTAACCAACTTTTAAGTGACCTTTTAAAAATAAAAACAGTGAAACCAAAACAAATTCAAAATTTGTTTTTCATTCCAGAGTATAAATCATGTACTTGAGATTGAATTTTTTGCATTGTTCAGTTAAGTACATTTTCATACTAACAACATTTTCCCTTTAACGTGAACCAACATGGGTGTGTCAGTTGAGCACTTAATGGCATCTAAACTAAGTGCAGGGATACTCTGATATTCAAACCCTTCTGTTCATCAACTGAATCCTGTGTAATGCCTTTGGGTCATGCAAAGTTTGACCTAAATAGTTGGTATTTGAATCTAGTTACACAGGTGGAAAGCTGGGGTGGTTTATTGCTGTTGAATTGACTAATTGAAGGGAAGCAACACTGATATTACAACTGAAACAAGATTTACTGTCAGCTACACCACGTATTTCTTGTAGTTCAAATAATAACAGAGCTGTTGTGAAAGATAATCCCTGAGGAACAGTAACTTGCTGTTATGTCTGTTCCCTTGAAATCTCTAAATTCATTTTAGCTCCAGTCTGCAATACTTTAGGCCTTACTTGCTGCTACTGAGTCGTATCTTGTAGTTTCTGCAATTTACTACATATTTTTCAAACAAAGGAGAAGGCATGGTCGTCCCTCAAAGGAATTTTTATTTTCCAGCTGAATGGGCAGACAATAGGGTGTATTGTCAGCACAGTTTGTGTGTTGGTCTCCCCCCTCCCCGTCTTATTTCTGTGTATAATGTTTATTCTGTTTAAACTGGACAGTGCAAAAGCTGTATGCCTCTCTTGGCTTCTGCTGGGCACACAGGGGCCTTATTTATAGTGGTGCTGCTGATGTAAAAACCATGGCTCTTGGGGAGGATGATCAACATGTGACAAAATGTCATGGTTTGAACTCTCTGGTTTAGGAGGTAACCCTAACTGCTCAGTTATCCCACACAACTGCTGATGCTTGTGAAGGTATTTACCTTTTTACTTCCTAGCACGCATGAGTGTTCAGGAGGAGGGATAGGAACCACTCCTGTGTGAATGGCCTCCATATGACAGAGAGAGAAAGTGGCATTGTGCTCCTTGGACTAAAATTGGCATCAGTAAATAAAGCTTCAGGGGTGCATCAAGCAGGCCCAGATGGACCCATTGCAGGGTCAGGCTGCTGACAGTGGTGTTGAAGCAAAGTGTCACACAAGGATGATTAATTACGGTCTCCTGAACCAGGAAATGGAGTATAGCAGGTTTTACCCATGGAAAATTGTGAAAGGTTGGGATTAAAAGATAACCAGTCTCTCTGGCTCTGGCAGCACTCTGTGTTGGGCTCAGCTTAACTCAGTGCCAGATACCAAACACAGGTGGCTCTTGGTCACTGCCATGGAAAGGGAGTTGTCAGATTAATGACTTTTCAAAAAGACTTTCAAAGCCCTGCTGAGGTGATAGAAATTAGTATTTGTGTCTCAAAAAAAAAAAGACTCTAACTGTATTTGTTATCCAGGTTTTTCTAATACAAATTTCAACACTTAAAAATATGACCTTTCAGATTTAAATAAGAATGTGACTGGCCATAACTTTTTTGCTTTCCCTTGTGGGGTGTTCAGGTTGACTTTTGTAGATGCCTAGTCTGGCCCTGCACTCTAAGTTGTATAATCTCTGTACACCTGCAAAATCCCATTAATTTCCAGTGGCTTGTCTCACTCTGATTTGGTAATAGGAAAAGGAAATCCACAGTTACTTTTGACTGTATTCTGGCCCTTCAGAGCCCATGTTGGACCTCCATGTGAGGTCCTGGTGGAAATGACTTAGAGATTCAAAGCTTTGGCTGTAATTTGGGGAAGAGATGTTCTCTTCTCTTCTGCCTGTAAACAGCAAGGTACACAAGTCATGGTATTTGCTGGGTCCTTGGGAANGAGATGTTCTCTTCTCTTCTGCCTTCTGAAAAATATGTAGTAAACAGCAAGGTACACAAGTCCTGGTATTTGCTGGGTCCTTGGGATATGATCTAAATTTAATCTTTACTAGGCTTTGTTAAATTAATTTTAACATCTAAATTCCATGTGGGAGCTGAAGAGAGTTCTATGTGCCTGTGGTTTGCAAAGTAGAGTGTAAACGTCAAAAAAAACCAGATGGATTTGAGTCTCAGAAGTGAAAACACTCAGAGTGTCATTTTGAGAGGAGGTAGAAAGACAGGTGATGTGATTACTAATAATTTTGGACAGTCATAGAGAATATGTGGGTTGAGTGTTTTAAACGTCCCTTGCTGGTTTTTTGTTTTTCTGTTGGAAACAGGAACAGCATGTCCCAGACCGAGCACCTCAGGCCTTGCCCCTGTGGCTGCTTTCTTTTGATACAAATCTGTGCTGCCACTTAAAGAACTAAAAATGGAAAGCCTGCCTGAAAGCTAATTTGGAAAAATAGACTCGACCTCAGCAAGATGAAGTACTCTGTCATGTGGGTGCAAATATTGGCAGGGAGAGGATGGAGGCTCTTTTGATGCAATAGAGATTAATATCTCATTGATGGCACTGTGGGACTAGTTTTAGTGTTTATTTAGAATAGTTTTTTGCCCTTCATCTGCTTATTAGTCTATGGTTCTTAACTTCAGGCTCTTGTTTTTGTAGCTGGGATTGAACTTTATTGCCACTATATCCTGTTTAAACTGTGCACACAGATCATAAAAATACAATTAAAAAACCCCCCAAACTTATGAAACCACCCCAAACCCCACCCACCAGTGAGTGTGCTCATCCCTCCTGGTGGAGATTGCAGTGCTGAGAGTCTTTTCTGCCTGTAATTGGGGACAGTAGGTCTTGTTCTTAGTTCAAAGGCTCCATTTTTCAGTGTTTCACTGAAAGCCTTGCTAGTGAAGTCAGCCTACCAGTATTTCCACCACAACAAATTGAAAGTAGATACTTGCTCATTAATGCTGCATCCTAATGCAGAAGGCTGACTTGCCTTGAAAGCCTTCCCAATAGTGTCAGAACGCTTAATTTTCTCATTTTATATTGGTTGAAAAGCCTCACATACCCTGGGTTTTTTTTTTAAGAAACAGAGATTTCCTCACTTCCTTGCTAAAAAGTGAAAAGCTTTTTGCTTAATAGGGCCCCCACAGTGAAAATAATAGAACTAATTAACACTAATGAGAAACAGATGTACTGGAGCCCATTGAAACTTGAGGTTCTTAAGAGAAAGATTGGACTGATTTAGGCCTGACTAAATTGAATTGAAGAAAAAAAAGCCAGCACCAGAAAAACCTTCCAAAAAACCAAGAAAGGGATGGATAAATTCTAAATAATAAAAAACTTTTATAAAATCCTTTGAATATTTCAGTTCATTTTACTCTAAGTATGTTTAAGAATTCTTTTATGTTATTTAGGAGCCAAACATTAGTGTTGTCATGGTGACTGAGACACAGAACATGAGAAATATTTTTATTGTCCAAGTTGAAAATAACACAGAAAGCAAAGTTTAAGCAGGGTAAAGTATGATATTAAAACTGATTTCCCTTCCCCCACGGTGAGATCTTGATAATGTCTGTCTTTGAGGTCCCATAGATGCAATTCCCTTCTCCAGGGCAACAGATGCACACACACAAACATAGTGGCTTGGACAACATGTTTGGTGAATGAGGATGTTGGAAAATGTTCTTGGTCAAACTTCTTGACATGCAGCTGAAGAACTGTCAGTAATTGTTAAGATTCAGAGTGCTGTTAATTGAAATACAATAGAGTTGAGCTATTTCTGCCTTATATTGTGCCTAATTTAGTCTTGTCTTTCAGCCAGTGAATGTTGAATTTTGGAGTGCTTAACCTCTGCAGCAGCACCAGAATTAACATTGTCCACATTTTGTGCACCCTGTGTAGCTCCATCACTTGTAAAGGGCCTTGCCATTTTCTGTACTCTTTCGAGGCTCTCAGAAGTTCAGGGAACAGTCACACTTTCCCTGAAATAAATGGTAGATAATGGATAATTGCAATGATTTCGTGTGGTGTGGGCTGACACTTAATTACTCTCGTGTCATATCCCATTGTACCTCCTCGCTTCTTCCAGGTGGGCGGTATCCAACAGAGAGATGCTCATGGCACAGAACAGTTCGTTGGAATTTAAACTGCACCGATTATATTTCATTAGTTTATTGATGGGTGGAACAGCAAATCAAAGAGAAGCACTTCAGTATGCGAAAAACTTCCAGCCGTTCGCCCTAAATCATCAGAAAGGTAAATTTTTGGTCACATTAAGGGGATTTAAAGCACTGGGATATGGCACCCATAATAAAAATCATGTTTCAAATGTGTTTTACTGCATTATTTTCAGATTGTTAAAGGCTTCTTCTTTTTGTATTTAACATGTATAACCCAAATCCTTACAATGTGAAGTTAGTTTTTTTTTTTAAGAGGGCACAAAAATAATATCTGAGTGTTTGCACATTTGCTTAAATGTAAGGTTTTTGGCTCTTTAAATAAAATGTAGATTACATCTAGAATAGGCCTGCTGCCAGGGTAGAGTGCTAAAAATGCAGAGGAATGTTCTTGGAATAGTCATCTGCTATTTTCTGCTGCGTGGGGTAATATAAAGAGAAATTAAACTTTTGAAAAATGGAGAGCACGTGAGTTAAATGAACCATCTCAAGCTGAATCCAATAAAGCCTATTTTTTAGGGTACTGTGTGTGTCAGACAGCTTATAGAAAAAGTAAACCTGCTAGAAGCAAATTCCCAGGCAGCACACCCTGGCAACTCCCCAGTCAGTCCTTAGTGGAGTGGAGCTCTCCTGGCAGTGCTACCTGTAATTGTGTTTTGTAGAGGTGGGGATGTGTGCTGCTGATCCAGTGTATCTGCCTGTTTTCCATGTGAAAGCTGGAGCTGGAGACACAAGCTCTTGTTTGTTGCATCAACTGTGCTGTTGCTGGTCCCTCCCAGATATCCAGGTTCTGATGGGCAGCCTGGTGTACCTGAGGCAAGGCATCGAGAACTCCCCGTACGTTCACCTGTTGGATGCCAACCAGTGGGCTGACATCTGTGACATCTTCACAAGGGATGCCTGTGCTCTCCTGGGCCTCTCTGTTGAATCTCCTCTCAGTGTTAGGTATGCTGCTTTTCTCTTGCTTTTGAGACAAGGTACTTTGTGGTTTGGATCCTATTTTTTCTTAAGGACAAAAGAAGTGGCTTTTAAGTAGTCTCATCTAGCTTTCATTAAATTCAGGGTATCTGCAAAGGCTAATAACCAGAGGTTTCTGTGTGCTGGGCTTTACCCTGCACTAATGCAGCTCAAGAGGAAGCATTCCTCGATGAAATTTGTCTTCCACAGTTCAGACATAACTGCGAAAGATGAGGATGGCAATCAGCCACTTATTCCCACAGCAAATGTGTGACAGCTGTCCCTGCTGTTTAACTGAAAAATAACCCCAAAAATGTGGCCATGATTCCATCAACATTTGATAATTTTGGTTTTTAATCCACACATTACTGTTCTTCTTAGAAGAATGCATAAGAGTTATGTTGTGGTTTCAGCTGCCAGAATTTCTAAATTGTCTGCTGGGCCTCATTTGCAAAGAAGAAAGAGGCACTTTTAAGCTCAGTAGCTAATCTGACAAAATACAAATCTGTAGGAGGCTGTTGGAAATATGAAGAAAACCCAACCTAATCTTCTTCTAGCTTCTCTGAAGATAAAACAGATCAGCTGCTATTTAGCCTTTGCATGTCAATTCCCCCAATGCACTCCCCTGATGTTCTCATTTTCATTTCAGATGTTAAAGTGAAAATAAATTATATGTATCTTTCTAGGCTGGATGTGGTACTTAACAGAAGCTTCACTTCTTCCTCTTTTTTTTTTGTTTGTTTGGGTTTTTTGCCTTTTTCTTTTTTTTTTTTTTTTTACTGTTTCCATTCACTATTGTTAGACTTCTGTGCTTGGTTTAGAGCTCTTAAATTGTTAAGCCTTCTGCTTTTCCTGTTTGCACTTGTCACAAAATACAACAGAAACAACAAAGGGAGCACTTCAGACTAATTTCTTTTCTACAATAAAATTTTAAATTTCAGCTTGAGAATTTTATGGGTATCTAGAGCTTAAATCTCTGCTTTTTACTTCCATCTCTCTCTCATTTCATTCAAGTTAACAGCAGTCCTTTAGGTTTTCATTGCTCATGCACTGATGCTGCAATGCAGTTTTCAGTGCAAATGGCCAAGAGCTTTTCGGTGAAGTGGAAAATCCCTGTTACTGATGTTTGGAGTGGTTGGACATTTGCTCTGCTCCTGGTGTGGAATTGATTGTGCTGAAATGTATTTACTGTATAGGTGCTCTTGTCATAAACAAGACTGTTCTAAATTGGTGTGACCTTGGAGTGCTGCAGATCCCTTAGGAATTAAACAAGCTTGAAGTGAAATCCCTGCTATAAAATATTTTGCTTTCTAGAACATGAGTAGTGGGCACTCTTAAAATGCTGGTTGGCTTCTCCAATATTTATCTAATCCTGTACAGGCCTCATGGTCTGAGTTATTGTGTGGAGACAGTGGAAAAACTCTTTATGTTATAGAGGTTGTGGTTCAGGGTCTTGACGGACTACAGGAATTTGAATTTATTATTTTCTTGAGTTTTTATAGTCTGAAAGGACTCTACAGAGACGTTTGCACACAAATACTATTTGTCTATAGTTTTCACAGGGTTAACACAAGTTACACTCAGGAATGAAGTAACAAAAAAGCAGAGTGTAAGGGTTAAAATGGCCAGTCGGACATGAGAGATATGATTTATTTATATATATATATATTTTAGCTTAGGCAAGAGATCTACAGGTTTCAGGCAGAGGAAGGGCATGATTTGCATAGACAATAAAACTTAAATAATAAAATAATCTGCCAAACAAACAGAGCAGGCTGATAACAAGGTCAAATCCTGTTTCTGTTGCTGATGATTTGCAGTACTGTCATTAGACTTAAATCCATCAAATCATCTGTTAATTTGTGGAAACTGTGTCATGCTTTCTTTTGTAACATGCTGAAGTATTTCCAAATAATGTACTAAATTGTGGTAGTGGGTAAATCTCAGAGGAGGCTGAACTGTTTGTTGGGACACAGACTTTGGGCAGTTTTATACTGCTGTTCTTGTCACGAGCCGTGGTTTTCTTCCTTCCCTTACCTACCTGTTTTTTCTACATTTCTTTTCATGCTTTAAGGTGAAGGTGGAAAGACATGTTTCTTTACATGGTAATTATGTGTAATTAAAGGATTATGGATTGTGTGTACGTGTGGGTTACGTGGAAACTCCTAAGCTGCACCTACTCTGCCACAGCTGAGAGCAACCACCTGTATAAACTAATGTGATGTCTTCCTCCTGTACAGCTCACTGTAAAAAGTAAAATAGCAGTAGGTGGTAGAAGAAATCAATTCATTATAAGACTCAGAGGAGGGATTAACTGTTGTTTTATGTCCAGAATGTAGTACCTGAGGGCCTCAGCCTAAAATACAGGATAACTGATAACCTACCCCAAAACTCTTGCTTATCTGCATTTCTAAGCTCCCTCCAAGTAGAACAAAATGTGAATGAAAAAATACAAAACCCTTGTGTCCCAGTTAACCTTTAAAGTAGAAATGTGAAAAATGTTGGTCTCCTAACATGCACCTTGTAGTAACGTGTCCTTTTTCTGCAGTTTTTCGGCAGGTTGTGTAGCATTACCAGCTCTAATCAATATCAAGGCAGTTATTGAGCAAAGGCAGTGCACAGGGGTTTGGAACCAGAAGGACGAACTCCCGGTGAGTTGGTGCTGAGCTATCCCAGGGCACATTTCTAACAGCAAAATGCTGTTTCGGGTTTTTTTTGTGCTGCATGTTATGGGATATTTTATATAGCCACCTCCTCCAGCAGCTCTGGGGCCTGGGGCTCTCTGCTGCACAGGGCCCTGGGGCTCACAGACACAGACCTTACTGGCCACACAGGCTGCCCTGGACACTGCACTACCTTCAGCAGCTCCCACACAGGACTCATAAAACATCAGTACAGACAGCCCACATCCCATCCTTCTCCTTGGCTAGGAATGATTGACATTCATCAGTGAAAGCACAAATTCCATATTCACAGGCAAACACATGCCCATGGATCCTCAATCACAGCATGTCCCTCCTTACACCCTTTTCCAGCTGTTCCTTCCCAGTCCCCTTCCCCTTCACTTTTCTCCTACAGTTTTTATAGTTCTACTGACCCCCTCTCCTCAGAGACCCTCAGGTTTAGATTCCTGTCTGTTGCAAAGTCCAGGTTTGGTTGCAGTTTCTTGATGACCTCTCAGTGTAGCTGTCAAGGTTGTTTCTTCTTGTTGTCTCCATTCTTTTTGTCTGTCAGGTTTGTACTGCTCAGTTTTGTTTGCTGCTCCCCCTTTCAGTTGTTACCCCCTTTTGCATTGAAAAGGTCTTTGATAAATGACCTTAAAGAAACTGATGCTGTCACTTTCCACTTACCCAGAAATGTTTCTGTGTAACTGGAAAGAAAATAGATCCCACAGAGAAACATTTACTTCCCCTCGCTAGGCTTGAGCTCAGTCCAGGGCTTGCTTTGCACTGGCTCTTTATCAGGCAGACAGGAGATGAAAGAATCAGTGCTGCATCTGGGGACATGGGAATTGGGATCCTGTGCATTATGCTTCCAGCACATCTCATTTATATCAGTTGAAATGAAGTTCAGTTGTTATGAAACCCCAGTTTCCCTTTATAGCTCTTACGGAGCATGTGCAGCCCTCCAGTGACCTGCTCCTGATTTGGAAAGGAAACTTATTTAGTGCAAACTGGGCATGAACTTACTTAGCCTCTTTGACTGCAGCTGGAAGAGATTCATTTGTAGAGTACAGATGAGTGTCAAGTTTTCTCCCAGCTGTGTTTTCTGTAATGCTCTCCAAGTGTGGCAGAATCCTGCCGTGCAGTTCAGCCAGGAATTAATACCTGGGAGCATTTGGAAAAAGATTGCTGTCCCATGCAAATAAGTTAATAATACATGTGTGTCACCCCAGGGCAGTCTCCTTGCATTTTCTAAACTGAAGGGTCTCTAGTTCATTCTGCTAAGGCAGTATGGGTGTGGGAAACCTTACTTTGATTGTGCAAAGACAGATTAAGTAGCATGAGAATGTCACATTGTCAGGTTTTGTTGAAGGTTAAACTTTTGGAACAGAGGACTGGTCAGAGCCAGGTTCTGTAGGTACACAAACTGTGATTTTTGTGGTTCTCTGTTAATTACTGAAGCCACAGACCTGTTGTTCTCTGTTACATGTCCCTTTCTTAAATAATTTTGTCCTCATGGTAAGAGTTGTGCTGCACAAGTATCTTCTGTGTTGGTACTGAAAATTAGTGATTCTGATACACTTCATTATTCACATGACATGAAGGTGTTGGCAGAGCCTTCATAGAAGCTGTAGAACATGAACATAGTCAATCCAAGGGGTTTTTATCTTTTTAAATTTCAAAATGAAATCTATAAATTACTTTTTATTTCCTAGCCATTGATTTCCAGAAAGTTGGTTCACCAACTCAGTTTTCCTGCCAGGGCATAGATCTGCAACAAAATTTGCACTTGTCCTTTGGCAGAATATGCTGTTTGTTGTTACTTCCCATCCCCAGCATAAATCACCATTTTAAGATCACAATTAAGTATTTTTGGCTGGGAAATTGTCAGGCATACACACAATGGATTTTGTTGCTTTTACAGCTGAATTGTGAAATCTGTTAAGTGAGGGCCATGACCTAAAGGGATAATTATCTGGAAATGTAATTTCCCAAGATAAATTTTTATGTTAATTTCTTTCACAGATTGAAGTGGACCTCGGTAAAAAGTGCTGGTATCATTCAATATTTGCCTGTCCCATTCTTCGTCAGCAAACAACAGATAATAATCCACCTATGAAATTAGTCTGTGGTCATATTATATCAAGAGATGCTTTGAATAAAATGTTTAATGGCAGCAAGTAAGTACCATTCTTTTATTTCAAGCAACATACACACAAGGGCAAATCTTAAAACTAGAATACTGTGTTTTGGGAAAACTGAGTCCATAATTGCATGATTGGTGGAAGCCTCTTAATCTTGGAGAATGGCTTAAAAGCCAGATAAGCTGGGCTGATGCACGAGAAAAGCATAATAAACCCTCTGATGTTGTTGAAAGTGAGCTTGCGTGAAGGAGTGCAGTAAGCAGAGTAATTTTTCACATTGTAACCACCATTGTGTTGTCTTAAATTGAAACTGGAAGGCTTTACACAGAGTTTTTCCTTGGGAGCAAGGTTAGTAATGCATGAAAAATCTCTTAAAAAATAAAGTCAAACCTCTGGGGGAAATATGGCTTAGTAATTGAGCAAGGAGGAGAATTATAACTGTGGAAATACTCCTGTTTATATATCTGTGGGGTGCCTCAAGCTTTTTAGAGGCAGGAAACTGGAGAGAGAAAGCTATACAGATTTTCTTGAGGAAGAACAGTGGTATTTGGATTGAATATATACAGCTTCTGTGGAGGCTGTCAGCTTAATTTAGAGCTGTAAGTCATTCTGGGAAATCCAGTGTGAAAATAAGTGAGGCTATGAATGAAAATGTCAAGTGATGTTTGCATTCTGTGCCCTGTTAGAAAAGCCTTAAGAGATGCCTTTGTAGGTGACTTTGGATGACTTTAGCCATTTTGAGCAATAATCTGGCTGCTACATTGTTCCTGTCCCTGATCACTCGTTCCTGGTGCTTTAATTGATCAGCTTTAGTGACAGCACAGCTCTGACCATATTAACTCAGGGTGGGGGGATGGGTGGGGGGAGAAGGTAAAATACCCAGATGTAGGAGATGGGGGGCAAAATGGATCAATGGTTCAAAACAATTTATTTAGGAAGAAGAAATATTGTAAGTGGGTAGGATTGTATCAGTGGAGACCTCAACAGAGGGGCCAGGCTGACCCTTCAGTTACAGCCTGCAGGAACTGATCTAAGTGGGCTGGAAAATGACAACACTTTGGGAACTGGACAGTAAAATGAATTGGATATTGAGGAAGTCACAGTGAAAGTTACCACCTGATTTAAAATTACTGCAAGGCCAGGCTGGATGGGGCTCCAGGCAGCCTGGTCTAGTGGAGAGTGTCCTTGCCCATGGCAGCAGGGTTGGAACGAGATGGTCCTTAAGGTCCCTTCCAACCCAAACCATTCTGTGATTCTAAAATGCAACAAGTGAATCCAGAAGTAGGAATAATAACTACAGAGAAGTTGCTCTTTATGATTAATCTAATAATTCAGGGGCTTGTAGGTGAAAGGTGAGAGACTATAACTACAAGGAAAAGTGTGGTTAGTTCTCTCTCAGCTAAAGGTGACTTTTAGTGGAGCCAAGTAAAGTGTTGTGGCTTAAGAGTGCAGTTGTTTCATGCTGCTGGGGGAAAACTTAATACCTTTAATGCTCTGCTGTCACACATTGCCCCAATTCTAACACGTTGTCTTTGTCCCCAGATTAAAATGCCCCTATTGTCCAATGGAACAGAGCCCTGGAGATGCCAAACAGATATTTTTCTGAAGAAAAGTTTCATTATGCAGTTTGTAAGTGACACTCTGGATTTCAGGTGCATTTCAGGAGAATCAAAACACACTTGTTCCCTTTTATGCAGCAGACTGAGGACTCCTGTGTTTGTATAAGCTAATGCTACAGAAACTTTGCCGACATTTAGTATATACATACCAAGTGGAAATGCTACAGAAATATTATTACCATAGGGCTTTACTATACTCTTGGTCTCCATACCTGATCAAGTTACTACACCAGCAGTTGTCATTCAATGCAGGTTTTTGTACTTAATTATATGGTGACTTTTTACTTTTTAAAAGCAGAAATTGAGCACCCCCATTTGTTTAATATTCTTCCTGCTATTATTCTATCACTTTATTGATAACTGTCATCTTAGAGAATGTTTGTGGACGAAGTTTTATTTCCTGTAATGTGTACATAATTAAAGGTAAATACTTCAGAAAAAAAAGTTTGATAAATTGAATAGTCGTTATAAAACTAATTTGTATTTTTTTTGCTGAAAATGCTGTGATATATTCTGAGTTTTTCTTTCAAACATTTTTTCAACTTTTACATAGAATTCGAAGTAAATGTGCATATATATAAAGTATATAAAATATATAGCCCAAGGGGCTACCTGTTAAAATCCATCACTAATTTATAAGGGTGATGTGTGGCTAAACTACTACTGGGGCAGAGAGGGAATAGGAAGTCCTGTTCCTCTGGTTTCACGATCAAGAAGTGTTTGTGTAAGAGACCATTCAATAAATTCTGAAGTGGAAATGCTTTTAGTCAATGACATTTGCTCTCTGGCCTTTGTAGTCATGTTCTTTGAACTTTGTATTCAGGATTAGGCTATAAATGTCATGTTGCTGTATAGTTTAATAGTTATTATAGTGTGCTATTTATAAACAGTTATCAAAAACCAAATAAATTGTAGAAGTATTCATTGTTAAATGGGGGGAAAAGCATGTTCTGATGCAATCAACTGATCATGACTCTGCACTTGGCAGAACTGGGCCCTACATCATATATTAGGAGGTAGCAAGTTTTCTGTAGCTTGAGAACACTTTGCTTCTAGCCTTGTTTTTGTAGTAGAATATTACTGCCATTGCCACTTTTTCTGCTCAATTTGTCATATTGTTGACTAGGTAAATTTGTACTCATAAAGGAGACGTAGATCACGGCAGTTAAATCTTTTTTAGTGTGCATATATTTGTATTTATTGCACTGTCCTATAGTAGGGCAAGCAGCCATAAGGCATGCAAAGCTACATGTAAAATTATATTTCTGTATTGTGTAGTTAAAAAACAACAACCAACCAACCAACCCCAAGCTTGTCTGGTTGAACACTGACACACTGGTTGAATGCACTAGCACAATGCACTACAGAGAAGATCGTCTTTGGGAAATCTACACCTTTTGAATTTGTTTGTCACCTGACTGGAGAGACTGAGTCGGACTCTTATGGGATCAGTGACAATGGACAAACCTACAGAGACATTGTTAAATGAGGAGCGAGTCAAGGCACACAAATTTTAAACTTCAGATGTGTTTGATACATGTGAAAAAAGACAGGTGTGTGATTTTCTGCAAAACCTACATTGTATTCACACTGAGTTCCAAACAGCCGCGTTACCAAGTGGTAAAATCAACAATAAACGGGTGAGGATATTATTTTCCATGTAGGTTTCCTAGTCTTGCTGAAATGGCTTTTAATATTTTCTTTTGACTGAAATTGCTTAATGCTTTGAATCTATATGGAATGGCATATGGAGTAATTAAAAACCCAGCAAACTCAACCAATAATAACACACCCCCACACAACCAGCCTGAAGTATGAGTGCTCCATCTTTCTCTGTTACACTGATGCTATTTTGGCACTGATGTGAACACCAGTAAATGCTGATAGCTTAGAGTCCAAGACTGGAACAGTTACTAAATGGAAATAAGGTACAAATTCACCTTAGATATTAAATATCATTGTAACTAGTGCATGTTATAGGTTCATAGCTAATTCAAAAACTCAGCTGTTTTTCACCTGATCATTGCCATTCTTTTCCCATCTGCCTGTACGTTGGCTTAAAAGTCCTTGCTTGCAGTTGTGCAGCTCCACCAACAGATGATGCTCACGGTTCAGCATTGAGAGCTTCTGTGCTCACCCTAACAGGAGGCTGTGCTGGACATTTTGGAAGCAGTTCTGCAGTTTTGTTGGCAGAGATAATCCAGTTTGCCCTGTGAAGTGGTGTGGGTTCTCTCCTGCTACTGCCTGATCTGCTTCTCTTAACTGGAGAAAGTGCTTGCTGGGGAAAGGTGAATAAAACTCTGTGGTTTCCCTACTTAAAATATAGTTGGCAGCTGATGTGCATTGTCCCTAACGGGGTGGGGAATATCCGTAGGAAAAACAGCATTTGATTTTGAAGCTACAGTGGTATCTGAGATCTATCTCCATTACACTTTTGGACCAGATTGTGAAGCCTTTAACTAGTCCCTAAACTAGCCTTGTGTGCCCCAAGAGTCTTTTAGTGCTGCAGGATGGGAGTAAAGACATTCAGCGTGTTTGTATCTGTATCCAGATCACTGTGTTGCTCTTTGGACTGTGCTGCATTTGCAGCTGATGATTCTCCCCTTTGCAAACCATGTCAGAACAGCAGTTCTCTTGCAGCAAGTGCACCAGGTAGTGTTGTGGATGGGCATCAAGCCAAGAATTTTTGAGCATGCTTGTATAAAGTTCAACTTATGGGTGCTCTGAAAGTAATGGATGTTTATAGACTTGATTTTTGTAGCAGCACCTTGTTTGTAGTGTTACTTCAATGTCTATTAATAGGCTTGAGTTTTAATTTTTGTAAATGACTTAAATAGGAAGTGCATTGTGATGTGTTCCTGTGGGGTTTCAATTCTGACTTGTGTTTTAAAGCATTATGAAAACTTAAAAAGAGTGAAGAATGAATTAGTACGTAGCCATTTTAAACTTCAAAGGTATTGTTCATTTTTGGCTGTCATTAACACAAAGTTCGTGTCCTCACCTCCTGTTAGTACTCTCCGTGTTCAGCTGCTCTCTGAAGTATTTTTTAATTAAGCCTTTTCCTGCTGTGACCTCAGCAGTGCACATTGCAACTAGACATGGATGAACTAACAATCTTCCCTCCTAAAATCAGTGTTCTTCTACAGAAACACTGTATTGATCCCAGTCTTCTTTCTGTGAGGGTAATTAATTTGTGGAGAAGCTGAAGTGGATTCTGTGTGTCACCAGTAATGAGTCAGAGCTTCTGATCCCTGTTAGCTTAGACCTGTCTCCATCCTGTTGCTTTGAATCTTCCTTCTTGACACTTTACAGGATGGCCGCTGCTAAAATTCCAGACCGGAGTTACTTATCACTCGGAGCCAACTCACCAAGTTAAAGGCAGCAAGTTTGGGTTAGATTTTCCTTGCAAGGTTTGTTTGCCCACTGCAAGATAGAGTTTTTCTTTCTGTGCTTATCACTTTGGAGGTTGATTTGTCTCTTGGGCGGGGAGGGATATCATGCTCCTTAATCCATCCTGACTCTTGCTCTTTTCCTTTTGTGAATAAGAGAAGTAGGAAAAGAAGCTTTGCGAACAAGAGGAAAAACAAAAGTGGCAGCAGTGATTTGTAGTGAGTAACGCTGTAATGTGGTGTTACATCACTACTCTGAATTTAATTCAAGTCTTAATATGTAAAAAGGAAGAGTTGTTTACAAAAATGTATATATCTGAGATGAGAGTGACTTATTCTTTCTCTGTGACTTCAAGTTTGCATTAAATTAGCAGTTCTGCAGAGAAATATGGAAACTGGAGTTGTTTACAGCCTCCTATAAGCTCTTACTGAGTCCTGCTGGTCCTATATGTAGGAACTGGTGTTTTGGATCACACTAGCTTGTACTAATTTTTACAGGACAGCTCTATGTGAGTATTCAAATGCAAAAGCCCTGGAAGTGTCCAGCTCCTATTCCACTTCAGAACTTTCCACTTTCTAGAGGGTGTTTTAAAACAGCACTGCAGACTGGTACAAAGACTCGGTGCTTTGCCTCAGACTTAGAAGCTGGTGGGTGCTGTGACCTGGGCTGCAGTGGGCAAAATTTCCTTGAGTTCAGCCTTTGAAAAGGGCATCCCCTTTTCTTCTGCATTTCCTCTGCCTCGTGTTTATTTTCAGAACTGGTGACACTGCTATTGGTTTCCTCCTTCTTACTGTCAGGTTATGGTTGTGACTTTTCCTTTATTTTGGCTAAAGAAACAAGGGGATGGGGAAGGTGCAAATAATGCACCTTGAATGCTCTATTCAAGTCTTGAGCATCATCCATGAGACATTTGCCTGTGGGAAGAGGAAATAAATATATGGACATAGCTATTTTGACTGACAATTTTTTCCCCTTAGAACTGAGAAAAAATCCTATATTTTCCAAGGTTTCTAAGTTATAGAGGAGGTTCCCAGGAATGTGGAACATAAACAGATGTGATTGATCTCCCATGACAAAAATTTACACATAATTCAATTTATTCAGTACAGCTCAGGATGGGAATCCAGTGATGGATAGGTTGTGCTGACCCTGCATGTCAAACAGGTTTGATGTCAGACAAATCAGAAGGAAGAAACTTACGTACAGGAAGGTTCTGTTTCACTGCCTATTTACTGTTCCACAGGTTTCTGTACTTTTTTCCATACCTTAATTTGCTTTTCTGTGTTGAATGCTGCAGAAACAGCACCAAGGGTATGGTTCCAGGGGGTGGCTTCCAAGCACTTGCACAAAATGCTCCACAGAATTCATCTGAGGAGTCTGGGTGGAGCTTAGGTGCCTTCTCTGTGACAGGTCATCTGTCAAATACAGGCTTGGACAGACAAAGTAACTTTAAGTGACCAGTCCAGTTACTGGCTCTGGTGGGGTCATCTTGGCTGTACTATGTATCTGAAAATCCTTTCTCACTCAGAAAAAGTCACTGAATAAGTGAAGCTGTGGATGGATAAAAGCAGGGGTTTATCAACAGATTGTGGATGCTCTGTGTTTTGGGGGCATCTGATGCCTGCATCATCTTCATAGGCTTTCAGTGACCATCTTGTACTATTTCTTTCTTTATTAGTTGAGGTTATGCTTAAATTGTGCAACAGCTCTTGCTCTCCCCACCATTAAGTGTTAACTCCTGGGTTGTTTGTCTTTAACCCATCAGCTTCTGAGAGTTTTGAGCTGCTCTATTATTAGTTTGGAGTAAGTGTCCAATTAGGTAACCATCGACCTCTGAGCAAATGTATTCCTTCTGCTCCTCTTTGAAAGTCATTCTATATTCCAGGCTGCAGTTTGCCTTGTAATAGCTTCCAGCCTTGCACCCTGCTCAGTCTCATTTTTGTGGAACTAGAACCTCTTGCATGTGCTGTAAGCAAAAAGCTGTCAGAGCTGTAGGGCCTGTCCAACAGCAGCTTCCTGCATGCACAAACAAGCACCCTTGAGCTGCTTCTCTGGACTCCAGCTCAGCCAGTCCTCTTCTTTTTATTAGTGCAAGCAGCAGTCCAGGCTCCTTGCCCAGGCATTGCCACTCAACCACAAACCCAGGCAGTCTGCTCTGAACTTGCGTGATTTGCTAGAGATGTATACAGGCAGGGCTGGAGTTGCTCTTGGCTCTTTCCCTTCTCACTGCTGCACCGATATTTGCAATTGCTTCTTAACATTTTAGTGCAAAAGATGTGGTTTTGGTTTTGCCTTCTACTGGTACCTTATTAGTAGGGGTGCAAAGGTCTTCTAAAGAAAATCCAGGTTGTAAGTGGATTATGAAGAATATTGTTCCTCAGCTCTACCTGTCAGTGGAAAACTTCACAGGCTCTTTTGAGCCATAGGTTTAAATCCAAGGTGCGGTGCTGGGTACAGCTGAGATGAGCTGGAACATGAGCTGACCAAGGGGCTGTGTGGAAGGAAGAGCTTGCAAAGCAAAGTCAGTGTTACTTTGCAAGAGTTTTGCTGGGTCACTGCCTCTGCTGGAGGGTTCCGCAGTGAAGTCGGTCATTTTTGGGGTATTCAGTGAGAAGCTGGGGCAGTTACTACAAAAAGGGTTTGTTTTGGTGCTCACCCTAAGCTGTTCTGGCCCCCTCAGCCTTCTGACCTTCTGCAGAGAGGATTGTGCTGCTTTTGCAGCAAAGGTAGAATCAGAGCAGTTCAGTGCAGTGTATTGGGTGTGTTTGTAAAACATACTAGAATTTAGGGAGCTCAGTGATAGAAAACCTTGTGTTAAGGAGATACAGAAGGACAGGTTTTACCCCCGGGTATCTTGGGATGGACAGCAGTCCATGAATGTGTAGGATCTCACAGAAAATCCACAGCTGGAGAGCTGGATTTACTTTTCAACTCTCTTCTTTTACAGGTTTATGCTATCTCATGGTGTCTGTTACAGTGGTACTAGAGGTCAAAAAATGGGAAGATTCCACTGTGCAGTGGATTTGGAGCTGTGTTCAGGGGGGTAATAACCGCTGTCAGTGTTGTAATTCTTTTTCTAGATGTTGATTTCCTGTGCAAATGAAAGACTGTAGAAAAAGCACCAACAAGCAAACCCTACAAAATGACCAAAAAACCCAAACCCAAAGATTGCCTACTTCCAGTTCTTTAGTTTTTTGCTGCAAGAATCTTGCCTGGATCAATATTGCTTCAGGACTGGGGTCTTAGTGCAGTGCTGCACGGTGGAGCATCACTATTAGTAATGTCAGTTAATGCCCACATATATGTCTTTTTCATTGCTTGGGGTTTAATTTTTCTCTATTTATCTTACATTAGGATTCCATGCAGTAGGGAGGACTTTGTTGTGCACGTGTTCATCTTATTGAAATGTTTTTTTGAATTTAAATACTCATGTCCTGTTTCTCTCCACATGATTGTCCTCCCATGCAGGCTCCCAAGCAGTAGAACATGCAATAAATAATTAATCTCTGGGTCATGACATAGTAATTTAATTAGGAAGAATAACAAAACTTACCGGGATTGAAATACAGAAAAATGCTTTTGCTCAGTTTTCTGAACAGCTTTCTGTTCAATGTTTATACATTTAATTTTGGTGTGTGTCACATGCCACATTCAACAACACTGAATAGAGAAAATACATTTTCAAGGCAATACTTCCCATGTATAACATGTGGCCTTTTGCTGGGAAAGAACCCCTGATGCTGCAGTCAGATCATTGCACCTCCTTTGTACAAAATCATTGGAAAGAGCTGGAGTGGGAGGGGAAGGTCACTGGAAGTGTGGAGATGATTTGTTGGAAGATACCAGGCAATGATGATAACAGGGATCCTTCTCTTGCACTGACTCTGTCCTTGTTTATCCCGTGCCTCCCAAAGCATCTCCCTGAGGGACAGGGCTGTGGTTTCAGGCCAGAGATGAACTTAGAGGGCGTTGTGGTGAGCTTTACGTCGACACAGAACGATGGTGATGGCCAGGAGCTGGAGGAGCAGGAGACAGAGGCCTCCCAAGGGGACCCAGAGGAAGATGAGACAGAAGTGGTCCAGATCTTGCTGCATTCTTCTCTCTGCAGGAATAGAGAAGAGGGAATGTCCACCAGGTGCTCCTGGCTGGTGTTACCACCAGTTCTGGTGGAGCCAAGGGAACTGCCTAGGGCTCTGCCTGGTGTGCCTGAGGCAGAGAGCTTCCCCTGGGCCCCCAGAGATGTTCTACTGCTGTCAGTGTTTTCTTGAGCACTGAAGGGAGGACATGTGGCCAAAAGCTCTTCTGTGTCCTCTGATGAGGCTAAAAGCAGCCCTGATCCCCAAGGTTCTACCTTCTTGCACCCTGTTCCTGGTGTGCCCAGGCATGGGATGTGCTCACGCTTTTTATGTCATCCTTAGCCTTTCCTATGGAGAATGAAACATTGGAATTCAATCCTTGCAATTCGGCTAAAGCTGTATGGATTTTCACTCTCCCCCCAACCCAAAATATCTGCAGGATGCCCCTTGGTATCACTGATGAGAGTCCAGCTCTTCCCCTTTCCCTCCCTGCATCCAGGCTACCTGGATCTGGTGTCTTCAGGCAGGGCTCCTTTTCAGTGATGCCACACTGGGTGGTGGGTCCTGGTGGGATTTGTCCTGGTGTGGTGGGTGCCACTACAGTGGTGGCTGTAGGTGAAATGGATGAATTCAGCATGTAGGGAAATACAATAAAATAATTCTTCTGCCTTTCTGCTCTCTGGCCCAGGCATGGCTGTTCCAGTGCATGGCAAAGGGCTCAGCCCTAGGGAACTTTACACAGAGCCTATTTGGATGGGGCCTCCCTCAAGGAGGGTCTCTCAAGAGCCAGTAGCGAGCTCCTTATTTTTCACTTTCTGACACCATCCTCAGAAAGCCTGAGCCCCCTGAGCTTGGCTGTACTTTTGGGACCTGTGTGTGCTGAGGAAGGAGGGAGTGGTGGTGGGCTTTGCTTTAGCCTTCCCCTTGAGAGCCATGGGTGGGAGGGAGAAGTGGGGATGGGGAGGCAATGCTGGGTCTGCGCAATCATCTTTGCCTTTGGCAGGAGCAATGCCATGAGGAGAGGTGGCAAGCAGGGAGCCTCTGGCAGGAGGGCAAGTGGGTTGGTCACAGGATAGCTTGGGCAAGCAAGCAGGGAAATGGGGTTTGTGGGAGGGATGGCTGGTTAAAAAGGGCACAGGTTCGAGGTGCTGGGCATTTTGGCAGAGCTAAGGGAGGTTGGGTGAAGGTGTTGCTGACCTGGAAGGAAGGCAGGCTGACCACGGCTAAAGAACATCACTTGATTGTAAATCATCGTGCAGAAATAGTTCCCTTCATCCTGTGGTGTGAAAGACTTCACTACCAACCGAAAGATTGTGTTGTCTTTGCTTGCCTCAAAGCGTTCAGATGCTGTTCTCTGATCACTGCTGAATGTGATCCGGGACAAAGAACTGATGGAGACTATGAAGTGAAGGGTCCCACTCTTGTCCTGGCGGATCCAGGATGCGCCACTGTCCCTGCCAGTGTGACACTCCAGCTCCAGCCTCTGTCCCACCCGGAGCTGGGTGATGTCTTTGGGAGACTTGACCTTTATCTGAAGTGTCTGGCCATGGATCCCAGAGCAGCCTGCAGGAGAGAAATCCTTGCTGGAACCTCTTGGGAAGACTAAATGGGTTCTCTGTGGAAGCCTGTCTCCCTATCCATGAGGTGGAAGTACAAATGGAAAGGGAAGACCACGCTGTCTGGATGAGGTGAAGGTTTTCTTGGAGTCCTTGCTGGGATGGTGCAAGGAGGGTGCTCAGCAATCAGCCACCTGGGCTTTAAAGGTGGATGCTGCCCTTCCAGTGCCTTCTCAGGGTCATTACCCCTTCCCAGCTTCTCCGAAGGGATAAGCTATATAAGCTCCGTATAAACTCTGCCCTTCTCCCTCCCTTCCAGAACCACTCATCTGAGCAGTCTCCCTTCCCAGTGCAGGTGGTGCTGCAGCCACCTCTCCGGCTGCCCTTTGCCAGCTGAGATGCTGCCACTTTTCCTTCCAAACTTACTGAGCACACCTCAGAGTCAGCCTTTTTGGCTTGATTTTCACCCCCATTCCTATTTATCCCATTTTACTGGATTCAGTGGAAGAGTTTTCCTTGCCTGTCCTGGTGCATGGGCTGCCCAACCCTGTGTCCGTACTCACAGAATCCCAGAGCGAGCAGCAGGAGCAGGGCAGGAGAGCATCTTCTCCTGGGGTCCATCTTCTCCTGGGATGTCTGTGCTTGGGGCTGCTGCAGCACGGCTGAGATGATCTCTGTCCCGTCACTTGGGAGGCTGTGTCGCTCTTTGGGGAGGATGTGATGTCACCAAGACCCCACCATCAGGATGCATTCAGTTCAAGTCCAAAATTTGGGTCTCTTTAACCTCATCATTTCCTAAAAGTACCTCAAGTATTTTTCCTTGCTGACTTTCCCAGAGATCCAGAATGATGCTTGTCATGGCTGAGATAGGATCAGCCACCACAGCCTGCTGTTCCTTCCCCATAGCTTCTGTGCAGAAGATAGAGACCAGTCCCCTCCTTTGGTGCAGGCCCTAGAATGCTTTTCTTGGCAGGGATTCTGCCTCCTTTTCTCGAGCACATTCATGGCATCCCATGTGCATGCAGAGCCCACAGTGACACAGGTGCTTCATGCTGTAGATCCACATGTATGGTTTATCTCCAAGCACAGGTTTCTGGCACACAAGTGGGTACTTCTCTATTGTTCTTGTTGCAGTTCTTTGTCCAGCTCTTCTTTTGCTATTGCTCAGCAAAAGCCTTTTCATGCAAGGTACTTGGTCTAGGAGCTGGAACCTGTTGAGACTGCCCCTTGCGCGAGTGAGTGTTTTGCCTTTGTTTTTAAAACTTGTGGTTCTCTCCTTTAACCACAGGGTCTTCTGCTCTTCAAAAAACCCTTTAATGCTTCACCATGGAAGGCTCTTGCTGCTGCCTCATGGTGACCACTTGCACATGGGGATGGTGAGGCTTCCTGGACCTTTGCACGCATGTGAAGAAGCATTTCACAGGAGTGCAAGGGGCTGGGCTGGTGTTTGATATATTTCTTTCTTCTTGACTTTCTGTTGATTGCTTTTCTTTTTTTATTACACCTTTGCAGAGAAGCTTCTTTTTTCTCTTGATCTGTCAGAAGCCAGGTGCTGCTGAGTTTGATGCTGTTGCTATTGGGGCTGCTACTCAGAGCATGAGGTGACCAGGCCATCTTGTCCTGGCATAGCTGTCATTGGGGATAGTGCAGTGCAACTGAGATGATCTTTGTCACTTGACTTGGGAGGCTGTGCCGCTCTTTGGGGTGAATGTCCTCTTGGGTAAAGTGACAATGCTTGACAAAATGTTGAGGAAAAAAAGAATTTCTGAAGAAATTAGTGTCTAGTCCAGAATCTGTGATTTGCTTACTCTTTGTTTTACCTACTTGTGATTCTTGTGTCCCACCACAAGTTGCTTCCATCCTGCCCCAAAACTCCCTTGTGTGCTTCAGTGGAGAGGGCCCTTGCTGCTGCCTCTGGGTGACCACTGGCACAGGGTGATGAGTGATGCTTCCTGGAGCTTTGCACGCACAGGCTTTCTTGATGGTTATCTTTCTGTGTAAGGCTTTTGTTTGGTTTCTTTTCTTTGGTTTTTTTTTTTTTTTTTTTTTTTTTAAATTAACCCTTTGCCAAGAAGCCTCTTGTTTCCTGAGTCTGTCAGAATCCAGGTGCTCTACTGAGAGCTGAGTTACAGAAAATGGTTTAGGAACTGTGTTTATATCACTGGGCATCAGAGTGTGTTGGTGAGTGAGGAAAGCTGCTGCTGGGCTGCTGAGATGCGTGAGGGTCACTGGTGCTGTGTGAACTGTGGCCTGCAAGTGTGGGTTGGAGGATTAGTGTCAAGATGTGTTGGGGGAGGCAGGAGCCATCCCAGAGCCTCCTGAATTTGGCACTGGGCTTAAAAGTGATCAGGTGTGTCCTGAAATAACAATCAACAACTGCTCTGAAACAAATAGAACCCTCAAAGCAAAGAGATCCTGCTTCCATTTCTTCATCTTCTGGAAGGGGATTGATGGGGAGGGATGTCAGTACCAGAGCAGAAGGAGCACATTGCCCTTCTGCCTGGGCTGCAGGAACGTGGTGTGATGTGTAATGTGAAGTGGATAAAGGGACTGAGAACAGGAAGGAGAGAGCTGGAGCGGATGCTACCAGTGGGGTGGTGATGTTCCTACCTCTTGTAAACTTTTAGACAGAAACAGTTTGAGTAAATGGCTTTTTAATTGAAAACTTCTAGCTCAAATTAATTTAATAACAGACCACACAATAATTAAATTGATCTCATAGCCTTGATGTTGAGGCTTTTCTATTAATTTTTTACTTTATAAGTGTGTGTAGTTCTGTGGCGTTGTCATTCAATATTTGCCTGCTATTGTTTAGATACACTTATCTAGTTCCAAATTATTTTTCATTTTTTAAAAAATTCTTACAAACAAGTAAGTTTGGAAGAACTTTGTTTTTCTCTGATTTTCTCTCCTTCCCATCTTATTTGCAGAGGAGGAGACTATCAAAGGGATTCTTTCACTTTTTTTTGCCAGGTTTTTATCATCCCCGTGACAAGAATTCCAGAGTACCCGCAGACTCTTTATCTCTGGCCCCTTCATGGCAGATTCCTGGGATGTGGGAGTGTTACTGGGCCCATCAGCAAATCCCTGGGAAGATACCTTTATATGATTTTAGGCTGTGGTAAGCTGGAAGCTGAAGTCTGGCGTCCTAAAGCTCAGGATGGTGTATAAATCTCTGGCTTTTCCCTTATTATCTGCCTGAAGGATTTTTAGCTTTTGTGAGACTAGGAACTGAAGAAAGAAATAAAGAAATAATGGTCATGAATCTGATTAGAATAATTTTATTTTTTTCTCAGTTCTTGAATTGCAAGTGTACTAAGGAAATATTTACATGAAATACAGATCTGGAAAAACAGAATTTACAGTAGTCCGTAACATGTCTCCAAAAAAATCAACATATTAAATGTGTTGCTTAACCAAAACAAGTGACAAAGATTTTTTTTTTTAATCCCTCAGCCATTTCACTCAGAAAGAAAGCAAATCCCACCTTCCTTACTCAGGCCAAACTCCTGCAGAAATAGGTGGGTTGGGGGTAGCAGCAGAAACAGGCTAGCCTGAGGGGAACAGTGAGCCTTAGCCCCCTGTAAAAACCTCAAAAGTAAAGCCCTTTAATCCATATTTAGCTTCTCAGTGCAGTCTTATATTCCATTACATGAAACAGTACAAACCCCAGGAGAGAGGGTACCACAGCAAGGGGATGTGTTGAGTGAGGACATTAATTTGTAAGGCATTGTGTATCAAATTCCACCTTTGGCTGCGTTTTGGGAGGAAATCACACACAGCCTCGAGCAGAGGTCCAGCTCATGTCCTTATTTCTCATCAGCTTCTCACTGAGGCATGTCAGCATCAGGATTGGCCTGGTTGTGCCTGAACCCCAACACTGGGAACAGAGACAGCCTCTGGCTTTGGGCATTGACAGGAGAAGCTCAGGGTTTGGAAGGAGCTGTGCTTTCCCATGCAGTTCCCTGGGAAAGTGCTGCTTGTTGTCAATGTGCCTGTGCTCCCAAGATCTTGTCTCTTCAAATCTGTGAGGCAGAGTGGGTGAGGTGCTGTGGCATTGTGGATAACGTAGGAGATGGATTTCTCTACTGACAGCTCCTGGGAGAAGATCCAGAAGCCAGAAGGTGCAGATGCTGATCTGTGTTAGTTTGGTGTCCTGGGTTTCATGGGAGGCTTCCTGTCTGCAGGTCTGGAGAGAAAAGAGGGTTTGGTTTACTCAGATGGGACAGGAGCAAGAAGGCAATTAAGGCTCCTTGAGCCTTGGACTGCAGCCAGGGACCTCCAAGACTATGCTGCACAGTGTTCCTAAGTCCTCTTTGTGCAAGAGAAAGATCTGCCACCATTTCCAGTAGAGACAGACAGCAGAAGGATATTCTCAAGATACACTGATGGTCAATTCTTATATTAATTTAAAAATAAAGTGGACTTTTTAAATCTACCTCTGACTTCTACCCCCTCGTGCCCTGTCATTAAGCCTCTCTCCACATTCAGAAAGGAATGAAGAAGAGCTCAGGGTTTGCAGGGTTTTTTTTTTTTTTGAGTTAGACAAGATGTTATCAATTCAGAGAGACATTTTCTTGTTGGAACGTGTTCCCTGCAGAGAAGTTTTAAAGGAGACTTTCCAGACAGCCAATGTGCACATGGAATAATAGAAATGACAGGTCTCCATCACCTGAGAGTTTTATGCTGATCTAATGAGTTGGGGATTTGGAACCCATGTTCAGGGAAGATTAATTGGTGGTGGAAAAAGTATCCTTCTGCTGCCAGCAAGGATCACAGGGCAGATCCGGGGTGCTCCTTAGTGGAGTGAATTGCACTATGAACTTCCAAAGAGCCTCCTTTCAATAAGTAGGAGCTGCTCAGGATTTTAATCTCTAAACAAAAACTGAAATGTGCTACAATAGCTAAAGGCAGAGCTCAGTCAAGTTAGGGCTGCTGCAGGAGAGCCATCCTTGAGGAGGTGATTTCCTGACACCCCTGTATTACAACCACTGCATCAGGACAAAACTGGAGAGCTCTGCAGGGTGTTTTTCTCCCCTCAGAGACGGAACATCCCTGCACAGAGCTGGCAACAGGGGTTGAGATAAGTGAAGAATGCAAACACCATCCTAAACAAGACTGCTTGAAGAGCTCTTCCTTATCATTTCTCCCCTGGAAAGGCAGGCGAGGATCAGGAGAGTGCTGTGTGTAATAAATAACCCCTGTGAAAATGAGTCTGTTCCCTTTTACAGACAGGTTAAAAAAAATGCACCCTGACTTAAAAAGAAAAATAAATTTGTAGGGATCCATTTTCTGCTAATGTTGAGGAGAGAGGTTCTTTCTGAATGATTGTATTAATTTGGAGAACCAAACAACAATTTCCTTTGTTACTATGAAACCCATGGAGGTACAAAAAGGATCAGGAATTCATCTGATTTAAAAGATGCTTTGATTGGCAAAGAATGAGGCTCCAGAGGTGTGAACGTGCTGTTCCAAATTTTCTTGGCAACCCAGCTGTTCCAAGCACCAGCCCAGCCCTGGCTGCCCTTGAGCAAATCCCATAGTGGGGATTTCTCGGTGTCCCTCTTGCCACAAGCCCTAGAGTGCACAAGGCTTGCAAAAGTGCAGAAGTGGTTGCCTGCAGAGCAGGAGAGGAGAGAAATCAGCTGCAGGGAGGTCAATCTGCAGAAGCAAAATGTGTGTGGGCAAAGGCATTTTCTCTTCCAAAATGGGGAATTGCAGTTCTCATTCTGATTTTTCCTGGTGTTTTCCTGGTGACTCAGGGTGAGGGGTTGGGGAGGCAGGAGGGAAAGCATAAAGGAAAGGTTCCTGTGTGCCCTAGAAACTGGGTTACCCCTCAATCTATTCCTGTCTGCCCTGGTGTTTCTCAGGAGAGTCATGCCAGGCTGCAGCAGCCTCTCTGCTGCTGTTCCTTGGTGCCTGTTGGGGAAACAGAGGCAGGAAGCTGTGCTGCTGTTGGTCCAAAATGGTGCAGAGGGGGATTTGGGATGCAGGAACTTGCAAATAATCCATGGGGACATCTGAATGTGTAGGGATGAAATCAAAGGACTGTTCTGAGGAGGGGAAAGGATGTAATGCAGTCACCTCAGGCTGAAGTGAGTGGTGCCTTGGGAGCACAGAAATGTGGTTAGTTAAGAGCATTGGATGATACACAAAGTTTTTGGGCTGCCACAAGCACCTCCTGTCTTTCTGTTTCGTATCTGCTGCAGGGTCAGAACTCAGTGATTTGAATTACTTAATAGTTGAAAAACCAAACAAAAAGCCCAAATGAACAAAAAGCCCCAAACAAAACCAAGAACATTACAGGAAAAGCTTCTGTTCTGTTTTTGTCCTTAAGTCATTACTCAGGGCCCTCCTGACCATTGTCTATCAGATGAAGAATTTTTAGTTGCTTTTTGGTACCTGCCTCCTTTATCTCTTGAGGGTGAGATGTTGCCAAGTTGAAGAGAAAAATGCCAAAGCCTGTCACTCACCTCTTACACCTGCATCTCCGTCTTCTGGTTTCTAAAAAAAGAGAGAAAATATTTTAGTTCAGAGGTACTAAGTCCCAGCTCAGGAAAGAACCACTCCAGTGAGGTAGGGCTGGTGTTCCCCAGCAGCTGATATATTTCAGACTAACAATGGATAAACCAAGCCTATTTTTGAGGAAATCCATGCCAGGGAGTGATGCTGCAGCTCATGTTACTCCAGTAATCCACTTAAATATTTTCATGAATTAATCTTTAAGGTGGGTAGCAACAGCAGGGTCAGCCTGGGAGAACTGAGGGTGGATTATTTCTGTTTGCTGTCTTTGGTGACTTTGGCACATTGCTGAAAATCCCTCAGCAGCAATTATTTCTACAGCAGGTGAGTGGCAGTGAGGCCATGTCACATGCACCCAAATTAACGATGCTCTTCCCCATTTTAGCTTCTGTGTTGTTCCTTTGGGGTGGATTAGGTAAAATAAAACATCCAGCCACTAATTTCAGACCAAGGTAAAAATCCATCATCAGGGGCTTGGTCTGCAGCAGGAATTAACTGCAGCTGAGGACTTTTCACTGACCATAATGTAATGAAGTTTCTGACCTGGTTCCAGCTCAAGCTGCTACTGGGACTCTCAGCATTTGCTGGAGCATATTTACCCTGCTAGGTCAGAATGTTTCAGGCTCTGGGAACTTTGACCTCTGAAACACCCATTTAAGAATGGTAGAGCCAAAAAAGTTGATAGAGTAAGTACTGTCTCTTTCTAATCTTTTTCTTCCTTGAAAGTCTTTTCCAACCTAAATAATTTTCTGACTCTATGATTCTGGGTTCATAATTCTTTCAGCCTAATCCTACTGACAAGGATTAAAATACAGACACTGATTTTAACAGTGGTCCTTGTCTTGCATTGGTTTTGTTCTGATTATCTGCTGCCTGCCAAGACAGCCAGAACATCCATCTCCCTGAGGGACAGGGCTGTGGTTTCAGGTCAGAGGTGCGTCTGGAGGGGGCTATGGTGAGCCTTACGTCGACACAGCACAATGGTGATCACCAGGGCGATGAGAAGCAGGAGGCAGGCACCTGCCAAGGGGACCCAGATGAAGATGTGACAGGAGAAATCCAGCTCTTCCTGCATTCTTCTCTCTGCAGGAATGGAGAAGAGGAAAGGTCCACTAGGTGCTCGTGGCTGGTGTTACTGCCAGTTCTGGTATAACCATTTTCCTAGCGACTCAAGGGAGGATATGTGTGCAAAACTTTTCTCATGCCTCCTGCTGAGGCTAAAAGCAGCCCCAGCCCCCAAGGCTCTGCCCTCCCTCCCCTGTTCCTGCCGTGCCCAGGCATGGAACATGCTCATGGCTTTTACATCATCTTTAGCTTTTATTAGGTTGGGTGAAACGCTGGAATTTAATCCTTGCATCTGTGATAAAGAAACTCTATGGATCTTCTCTCTCCCTCCCTATCCCAAAATGCCTGCAGGATCCTCCTTGGTATCAGTGGACCAGATTCCAGCCCTTCCCCTCTCCCTCCCTCCGTTCAGGTTACCTGGATCTGGAGTCTGGAGGTTGAGGTCCTCAGTTATGCCATGCTTGTCGGTGGGTCCACATGTGGTGGGTGCCACTGTGGTGGTGACTATAAGTGAAATGGATGAATTCAGAATGTAGGGAAATAAAATAAAACAGGTCTTTCTTACCCTTCTGCTCTCCCACCCTTACCAGGGCACATGTGCTCTGGAGTTCAGCTCTGGGGAACTTCATGGAGCCCATTTTGCAGGGAGGCTCCCCCACAGAGGGTGTCCCAAGAGCCAATAAGGAGATGCAAGCTCGTTTTTTCTCGCCTTCTGACACCATCCTCAGAAAGCCTGAGCCCCCTGAGCTTGGCTGTACTTTTGAGACCTGTGTGTGCTGAGGAAGGAGGGAGTGGTGGTGGGCTTTGCTTTAGCCTTCTCCCATGAGAGCCATGGGTGGGAGGGAGAAGTGGGGATGGGGAGGCAATGCTGAGTCTGCGCAATCATCTTTGCCTTTGGCAGGAGCAATGCCATGAGGAGAGGTGGCAAGCAGGGAGCCTCTGGCAGGAGGGCAAGTGGATTGGCCACAGGATAGCTTGGGCAAGCAAGCAGGGAAATGGGGTTTGTGGGAGGGATGGCTGGTTAAAAAGGGCACAGGCAGGAGGTGCTGGGCATTTTGGCAGAGGCTAAGGGAGGTTGGGTGAAGGTGTTGCTGACCTGGAAGGAAGGCAGGCTGACCACGGCTAAAGAACATCACTTGGTTGTAAATCATCATGCAGAAATAGTTCCCCTCATCCTGTGGTGTGAAAGACTTCACTACCAACCGAAAGATTGTGTTGTCTTTGCTTGCCTCAAAGCGTTCAGATGCTGTTCTCTGATCACTGCTGAATGTGATCCGGGACAAAGAACTGATGGAGACTATGAAGTGAAGGGTCCCACTCTTGTCCTGGCGGATCCAGGATGCGCCACTGTCCCTGCCAGTGTGACACTCCAGCTCCAGCCTCTGTCCCACCCGGAGCTGGGTGATGTCTTTGGGAGACTTGACCTTTATCTGAAGTGTCTGGCCATGGATCCCAGAGCAGCCTGCAGGAGAGAAATCCTTGCTGGAACCTCTTGGGAAGACTAAATGGGTTCTCTGTGGAAACCTGTCTCCCTGTCCATGAGGTGGAAGTACAAATGGAAAGGGAAGACCACGCTGTCTGGATGAGGTGAAGGTTTTCTTGGAGTCCTTGCTGGGATGGTGCAAGGAGGGTGCTCAGCAATCAACCACCTGGGCTTTAAAGGTGGATGCTGCCCTTCCAGTGCCTTCTCAGGGTCATTACCCCTTCCCAGCTTCTCCGAAGGGATAAGCTATATAAGCTCCGTATAAACTCTGCCCTTCTCCCTCCCTTCCAGAACCACTCATCCGAGCAGTCTCCCTTCCCAGTGCAGGTGGTGCTGCAGCCACCTCTCCGGCTGCCCTTTGCCCGCTGAGATGCTGCCACTTTTCCTTCCAAACTTACTGAGCACACCTCAAAGTCAGCCTTTTTGGCTTGATTTTCATCCCCATTCCTATTTATCCCATTTTATTGGATTCAGTGGAAGGGTTTTCCTTTCCTGTCCTGGTGCATGGGCTGCCCAACCCCATGTCCGTACTCACAGAATCCCAGAGCGAGCAGAAGGAGCAGGGCAGGAGAGGATCTTCTCCTGGGGTCCATCTTCTCCTGGGATGTCTGTGCTTGGGGCTGCTGCAGCACGGCTGAGATGATCTCTGTCACTTGGCTTGGGAGGCTGTGTCGCTCTTTGGGGAGGATGTGATGTCACCAAGACCCTCTTGGGTAAGGAGGTGATGCTCGGCATCTGTAGTAAAATTAGGAAAAAATATTTCTGCAGAAATTAGTTTCCAGTCCAGAAGCTGGGCTCTTTTATCCTTATCAGTTCTTAGCAGATTTTCTTTCAAGGTTTTTTCCTTGCTGACTCCCCTGGAGATCCTGAGTGATGCTGCTCATGGCTGAGGTAGGATCAGCCACCACAGCCTGCTATCCCCAACCCTCTGTGGGGTCGACAGCAGCCCCAGCTCTGCAGAAGTTACAGACGAGTCTCATGCTTTTGGTGCAGGCTGCATTTTGCTTTTCTTGGCAGGGATTCTGCCTCCTTCCCTTGAGCACACTTGTGGAGTCTCATGTGGATGGCAGAGCCCACACTATTTTGTCACCCAGCAAGGGAGACACAGGTGTTTCATGGCATAGATATACATATCATTTATCTCTAAGCACACGTGTTGCTGGCATGCAGCTGCGTTCTTCAGGTGCTTGATTGTTCTCTTTACAATTCTTCTTTGTTTAATTCTTCTCTGCAATTGCAAGTCTCTTTATGCAGGGCAGGTGGTCTGTGAGCAGAAATGTGTGAATGCCCAATGTCCAGGGTGTGCTTTGTTTTTTTTTTTTGTTTTAACAACTCATGGCTCTCTCACCACAGGTGCTTCCTCTCTGCCAAAAAAAAACCCCCTTGTGTCTCAGTGGAGAGGGCCCTTGTTGCTGCCTCCAGGTTGCCACTTGCACATGGGATGGGTGATGCTTCCTGGAGCTTTGCACACACAGTAACAGCAGTTTCACCAGCCTGTGAGGGGATGGGCTGATTTCTTTCTTTCTTTCTGGCTTTCCTGGTTGGTTGTTTTTTATACACATTTATACGCATATTTTTTTCCATTACCCCTTTGCAAAGAAAGCCCCTTTTTCCTGGATTTGTCAGAAAGTAGGTGCTGCTGGGTTTAATGCTGTTTCTATTGGGGCTCAGAGCTGAATAACTAAAAATGTTTTAGGAGCTGGGTTTATTTCTCTGGGCTTCAATGTGTGTTGTGAGTGAAGAAAGTTTGTGTTAGGCCTGCTGAGATGTGTGAAATTCGTGCTTTTGTTAGGTTGGGAGACTTATGATGTCTATCTTAAATAGAGCAAATAAAAGTAAAATGGAAGTGAATGTTCTGGTCAGTGAGGTTGGGTCAAGAAATTCGTCAGTTCTAGGTTCTCACTCTGCTGCAGAGTGAGCAGGCAGTGCATGTCCTCAGAGATGTGGGGGTGGATGTGCAGGGAGAACCTGCACGATTAAAGATCATCCAGGAAGGGCTACTGCTTTTCTTAGTAGGGATATCACACTTATTTCTTGTCTCTGACAAGTAGTAAATTTCATTATGAATCAGTCTGGGGTACCAAACTGGTGCCCAGGTATTCCTCTCCTCTGGGTAGAGGTGTCCTTGATCTTGGTCCTCTTTGCTCAAAGATGAAGCTGATTTCCAGGGAAGGTCAGATTTTCCTCTGCTAATGAATACATCCTTTAAAGGAAAGACAAAAGCTTATGGTCAGCTGGGAGATACAGCTGCAAGAGGGCTATCACACGTCACATTTTTACTGACTTCTGTGATAAGGTGTGTAGCGCAAAGCTATTTCTATTTTCCTTAGCAACAAAGAAGAAAAAATGAAGTTGCAATGGAAATGATTTGATTAGGAAAAGCTCCAGGACATGAGCAGGACCTCCTGGAAAAAGCTCTGATTTAAAATCAACATTTTTATAAATAATTTAGATGGGTTAATTCAAGTTTAACACTGATGATGAACTCCAAAATTGGGAGGAGAAGGTGGCTAATCAGATTAATTAAGGAATAACCTTGATTTTCGTGTGTTCTGGTTTGCCTGTCTGTCCTCTAGCCTTTTTTTAGAATAGGCTGTCATTGTTTGACTGAGGACCTAAGCCAAATCAATGAACACTAGCATTAATAACATATTTTATTAGTAATTTACTTAGTAATTTCTGTTGTAGTGTCACTGGTATGATATGACTAAGGAAGAAAAAATACTCAACCAGTTACTTTTTCAGAGCATCATACAAGACAAATCAGGAGACCAGACAGGCTGATTAGAAAGTAGGAGGTAATTTCTTTTTACTCCTAAACCTACATATAAGTTTAATTTTACTCACAGCTAAGGTTACAGGACTCTGATTGCTGGCGAACTACAACCTGAGTTGCTTATGACTGAGATTTAAATACTAGGGCCAGCCTAGGTCTGTATTTAATTAATGTCAAATAATTATTAGAAAGAGGAGCAAGGAGACAAGAGGAAAAATCATGCAGGGATGAGAGGGAGTAACAAGGATCCACCAGTTTTTGATCAGGGCTTAGCAGGAGGCAGATTTAGGATTCATTTTCTCTGCTTTCTTACACCCATTTGACAGAGAAAGAGTGGGAAATGAGCAGGAGCTGAGGCACCAGAGCTGGAGAACATGCTGAGTTTAGGATATGTTTGATTTCTCAGTCATTTTGTGAAAAGATCTCAGGGACTTTTTCTTGTGGCAAGAACCTTTTCAGTTTCTCAGTGTCAGTCACAGCAGACATTGCCTGGATGTCTCACAGTACTGTGTGCTCGGACCTCCTCTGGGGACATGGGAGTCATGCTGCCACGGCTGGTGAACACAAACTGAACACCAAAATGACTGCACTCCATCAGATCCATTGTTGTGCTGCCCAGGGTGTCTCCTGGTGCTCCAGAAGGACATCCCATTGCCAAGCAGTGATGCCACATTCCTGAGGATGAGCAGGTGCTGCTGGATCCCTGGGAGTGGTCAGTGATGGCAACTCAGGAGTGACCCCAGACTGTCTTTGCGTCAGCACTGCTGGCTCTTTCTGTTCTTAACCCTTGAAGGAATGCATTAAAACTTTCCATCCCACTTTCACGGGAGGAATGGAAAGTTTTAATGAAGATTTCAAAATTTAGTCTCAAATTACAAGCACTGTTTTTTCAAACAGAGGGAAAAATACAATGCTGAGGCTCTAGCACACGGCTTTTCCGGTGTGAAGTGAAGCTGTGGTTTATGAGCCACTTGCTGCCCCCTTTTCTTTGCAAAGCTGCAACACTTAAAGGGGTTTGCAGAATGTCAAGTGCAACAGTCACCCACCAGGTACTCACACTATTTTTTCCACTGCAGCCGCATGTTTCCAGTTCGGTGGCCAGTACTGCCCACTCTTCTGGGTACTCTCAGTGTGCACGTCAAAATCCAGAATGCAAACCACAAACTCTCCTGCTCTCTCACCTCTCCTTGGTGTAGTCCTTTAACTGACCACGGGGTTGGAAATCTCCATGATCTCCAGGCCTGTTGGTACCTCAGCCGAAAGTTTGATAGAAGACACGGGTGTGTTGTGAGTTTTCCTTGCAGACCCTTCCCACACCTTCTCTCTTCATGCTGCAGAGCTCGTTTGTGCTGGCATTCAATAAATCAGCAATTTGTGATGGCTTCTTTTGGGCACTGGTATCAATGTATTCTACCAGTGCCCCAGCTGCAGTTAACAGGGGACAGGCTGTTTTCTGCTGCTCCAATCTAAATACCACAGATTCAGACCAGAATTAAAAAAGACCTAACATTTGTCTAACTGTATATAGACTTAGAAAAGGTAAATTATCTGCTTGGCTCCAGTGTATAATTTTTCTTTGTCTGAGCAGTTCAAGTAGGTGAGCTGGTCTCATTGTCTCATTTCCAATTCCTGCAATCAGATTTCTGTTGGGTTCAAGGCACTATTTGATTGCTGTCCTCTGAGTTCAGCTCCCTTCCAGGGTCTCATAGCCGTGGTGTAATCCTCACAGCTGACTTCTTCCCTCGCTGCCAGTCCAGAGTCTTGTCATGTCTCCTTCCTTGCTGCACACTGACCTTCTTTCCCAAAGACCTCGAGCAGGAAATCCTGGTGGAGATTCCTTCAGGGAGTTTCTGGGTCCTTTTGCATGGTGCAGGAGGACTTTCCCAGAGCAGGGTATTGCTGTGCATCTTTACTGTTAAAATCTTTGAGAGGGAACTAATTTCCATAGCAGGTTACAGCTAATGGAATGGAGGAAGTGTTCCCATTTCTGTTCTCCACCTCTCCTGCTGGAAGAGCTGGCAGGATGGAAACCCATGGTTTGCTGGAGACAACTTGCTTCATCCATTTTGTGGTCCTATTAATAGTGTTTGCTGGCTTATGCAGCTTATTTATTCTCAATTTTGCATTTATTTGAAAGAAGACCCAACCCTCTCTGTTGAATTAGACCTGTAAGATGCAACCCTAAGCCACAATACCCTCATCAAAAGGGACAGGGCGGGAGGGATGGTGGCATCAAAAAGCAGCAGTTGGTTTAATGCTCTCCTGCCATCAACAAAACAAACTAGATTTGGTGCTGAGCTTCACCTTTAACAGCCTGATCCCCACCAGTACTGTGAAGTGTGTGGTTACTCTTCCCATGCCTGTTCTCCTACAGGCACCACTCCCACCCTGCCTGTGAGTGTTGGACTCAGAGGTCAAATGGCAAATCATGTCTAAAATTCTGCAAACTTTATTTTTATGGATGTTTTCCTCACATTTATGTGTTGTAAGTACAGAGCTGCAGAAGGTTTTTATAGAGGCTGGGCAATACAGGGGCAGGTGAAATTTGGAGTGGGTGATTGTGAAGTGTTCTTGACTATAAAACCTGGGTTAAGACAGTTACTACCATGGGAACATCAGCTCTTTTCCCAGCAGGAAAAGCAAATTGGATGTCAGCAGGTGGGAAGGAAATCAGGTATAAAACAGAGAACACAGCTTTGCCATGGGAGGGTCCAATGGTCCAGCCCATGGCCGAGGCAGGGTCCAATGCACTGCATAAATCCTGAATGCTGCGTGTTGGTTAGACCCCTCATGTCACAGAGGGGACTCAAAAAATAAGTAGAACAAGAAAAGGTTCAGAGCAGTACAAAATGTGGGATCAGAGGCCTGTGATGAGTTTTGTGGGGCAGGCTAGGACTCTTTACCCTGAAAACATGATTTGAGTGGGTATACACTAAAGGTGTCCAGAATTGTGAGTGGTGGGAAGGGAGTGGAGAGGGATTGATTATTCCCTGCCTTTTCCAATACAGAAAGTAAAGGGCATCAGATGATGGTGGGTGAGGCTGAAAACAAAAGAAATCCTTCACCCAGGGATGTCCCAGACAAAGGACACTGTGGATGCAGGGCCTGGACAAATGCTTGGGAGAGAGGTTCATTGTGGGTTACTCAACAGACAGCAATAGGCTCAGGAAATCTATTTAGTTAAAAATAGACTGAATATTAAGGGAGAGTGTCACATATGATTCTCTTGTCATTATTCCTTAGCCATTTGCTCATAACCAGTGTTGGAGACAGGATGGTTGTCTGGATGAACCTCTTCTCTGAACCAAACCAGTCATTTTTATGTTCTTAAATGTGAGATCTCATTACAATGTGTCATTTTAAGGAAGCCATTTGTTACAAAACTCCACATCAATTTCCTCTGAAACACTATTAATTTTCCAATTATCTCACTCTTTAATGCTGGACACTTTAATCTTCCTTAGCTGTTCACCCTGCACAAGGACATTTATCCCAACAACAGGTCCTGTGGTTTTTCATAGGAGAACATTTCTCTCTCTTGGAAAATGGATAATGGCCAGAAAAGATGTTTGACCCTGGTCAACTACGTCAGTTTGTGTTCCAGCTTTGGGAAAGCAAGTAGTGACCCAGGTTTGGGGACCAGGAGAATTTGCACAAAGGCAGCTTCCTTCTTGTGGCATCTCCTTGGGGATGTCACCCTGGGCTCTGCACAGCAGGACCCATGCTTTTAATTGTATCAAAATTATCCTGGCCATGGCAGTGATGGGTGTCAGATTGAAATGAAGGCACCTGAGGAAAGGCATCTATTTTAGTAATGGCTGTTCTACCACTGCTCTGACTCATTTCCTCCTGCATCCAGATGACTTGAGACCCGTGTTTTAATAACACCATTTCCATTTGCAGCTCACTGCTCAGGGCAGGAATGTACAATCTCAGCCCCCAGGAATATTTTGTGTCAATGGTTTTTTTTTAAGTGACCAGTAGGAAATATCTCAGTTTGAATTTTGCATTCAGTCTTGATGTTAAGGCAAAATGTTTTGAAGCCCTGTAGCTGGGGGAGTGCAGCCCAGCACCTCTCTCTAAGACATCAGTCAGTGAATTTACCTCGTGTTTGTGCTGGATGGTTGCACTTGGACTCTGTTGAAGAATGGCTATGGTTCTTTCTGTAACCCTGCCTGTAAGCCAGGAGCCCCCAGAGCTCAACATCTCCTCCCTAGTGTGCCTGAAGAGGGATCAGATACTGACAGGACAAGGGGAAATGGTCTCAGGTTGAGCCAAGGGAGGTTCAGTTCGATATTAGGAAAAATTTCTTCACTGAAGGAGTGGTTAAGAATTGGAACAGGATTCCCAGAGCAGTGATGGAGTCACCATCAGTGGCAGTGCTAAAAAAACAAGCAGATATTGCACTTTGGCATTGAGGTATTGGGTCAAAGCTTGGACTTGATGATCTTGGAGGTCAAATGATTCTCTGATTCTGTGCTATGGTGGCACTCAGCTGTGGTGCTGCCATGGGCCATGCTGCCATGTGGAAGAGCAGCGCTCACCCAGCTCCTCCGAGGATGCTGTGCCTGTTCCCAGAGGCAGCTGCCCAACAGGATGGTTTTGTGCTGCATTTCACGCTGCCTGCACAGCCCACAGCCCCGGCTCTCGGTGTGGGGAGGGCACAGCAGGATGTGTGGTGGGTGAGATCACACTCGTAGCTCTGAGGACAGAGATGTCTCTTAAGCCACAGCCCTCCTCCCAGCTCAGCCTTGCGGGAAGGGAGGGTGTTTGTACACCAGATTTTGGTGCTCGACCTCCTGGCTGGATGTTTTAACCACCAGCAGAGAAGAGGAGCAGAAAACCCAGCGTGGCTTGCAGCTGGGGCAGGGTAAGGCTGGCTCTGAGCTCGCAGTGAGGAGGAAGGGGTGGGACGGGGCGAGGGCTGCCTGCAGCGCGGTGCCCGTGGTGGTTGGCACCAGCCTGTGGGCTCAGCACAGAATCACAGAATTGTTTAGGTTGGAGAGGAACTTTAAAATCATCGAGTCCAACCCTTAACCCAGCAGTGCCAGGGCCACAACTAAGCCATGTCCCCAAGTGGCACAGCTACATCTTTTAAACCCCTCCAGGGATGGTGACTCCACTGCTGCCCTGGGCAGCATGTGCCAGTGCCTGACAACCCTTTCGATGAGGAAATTTTTCCTAATCTCTCCCCTAAACATTACCTGGCACAACTTCAGGCCATTTCCTCTTGTCATTACTTTTCTTTGGAGGTGTCCATTGCTCCCAGTGCTCTACAGAAGGAAATCCAGAGTTTTCTGGTGCCTCCCAGCAAAGCTCAAGCCCTTGAAATACTCAGTATTGCAAAACTGCTCCAAATTCCTGCAAGATCGAGTTTCCTGCTGCCTGATGCAGAGGCTCAGTCCAGGGCAAGACAAAATTTAGCCCTGACTCATTGCTAGAGCCTAAAAGTCAGGAAGACAAATTCAGAGGCGCCTGTCTCAACCTGGCTGCCTGAGAGCCCCCACCAGCCCAAGGAGCTTTTGGGAGAGGATGGAGAGGGCTTTGCCTTCTGAACAAATTTCCTTTTCATATTGATTTTCAGCTGAGTGATTCAACTTAGGGGTTTGGGGGTTTTATGTTAAATGAACTAAATAGTTTTGCTGTGTGAGATCCCTGTTGCAACAGCACTCGGGTATGCTGTACCTGGCAGAGAAAAGATTCTGAGCTGATGTCATCACAGGGATTTTTTTTTTTGAGTGTTTCATTTATTAACTAGATCAGAGAGTATAAATGGCAATAATGAGACTCTCTCTCTTTAAAGTGTGATGCAGCTCCATTTCATGCACATCTGTATCTTAAAGGCTACATGAGAAGTTGAACTTTAGTAGAAAAATACAAATGCCTAAGGGAGGCTCCTGTCATCTTGCAGACATTTAAAGTTGAGGTGAGTTTTGCTTCATGTGAAAGAACCACTGCTGTATGAACTCAAATTAACCTTTCTCACAGCAAGGCAGTAGAGGAGCAAAATACATATCTTATATAAATTTATTTTTGACTTGGTCCAATATGTGTTCTGCTTAAATGAATGCTGGAATAACAAATATTTGTTTATAATCCCACAGAAGCTGCAGATCTCACCCTGAATGCATTCACTATGGATTTATTGATAACAAAATACTGGTTATTTCAGCAAATAATACCTAATTTCATAACCAGAAAGTATATTAAATTAGAACTAGAAAAATATTTTAAAAAACGTTTCTGGTTTATATAAACAAGAGATTTAACTCATTGCTATTTTTGGCTTATTGAATGAAATGCAGTGAAGTCCAGATAAATAAGGGCAAGAAGTACTTGGGCTGCTTGGAAGTAGGTTTTTTTTATCCCCAGTGGGTTTTTTGTGATTTCCTTGCAGTTCCTGCGACACATCTGATTTTATATGGTGAGAGAAAAAGACATTTAGAAATTGCCATTTAACAGACCTGATCTGAATGTTTAGAAGTCCTGCTGTGAATCCCTTTCTCCTGCCAGGAGAACATATTTAATAAGCAGCTACAGTGCACGGAGCTGTTTGGGGCGAGGATAAGTCTGAAGGAATTTAAACAGCACCATAGATAATGTGTCTCCTTGCATTTTGCACAGATTTCAAGTTTCATCATATAACAGAGGTGTTATTCAGCCTTTCTCTGTTAATGTGCCTTTGCAGTTATGCCTGCAAAATTATAGTTTTATATTTCAGGAGCTTTAAACTCAGAGATAACTTTACTCTCATATCAATAGCTTGCTTTCAATTGAATGTTTTCAAGTGCACCTGATTTCATTTACTTTTTTGTGTCATAAAAACACAGACCTCCTGCATAAAAATGGCAGGGCATCTTAAAAGAATGAAGAAAAATTGAGCACTTTCAATATTAAATTAACAACTGAGATATTCTGTAAAACTGGCAATTTTTAAAAAATGCATTTACAGGACTTTAACAAAACCATGAAGACTTTACTGCAATGCCTAATGTACCTGTGTTTCTGTTCTGTATCTACATCCTTTGAATATTTTAATGCTTTCAAGATATGCACTGTTTATGGAGAGAATAACTGGATTATATTTTTATAATGTAGAATATGTATTTTACATATTCTTTATAGACAGTCTATATATTCTATAAAGAACATATGTAGAATATGTTCTATATAGAATATACATTATAGATATTCTATAAAATACAATATTATTAATAATAATAATAATAATCAACCATGCTATTGCAACATGTAATTTTTGATCTCTTTTACAATTCCTTGCCCCATGATTTGTAGGGATGAGCATAACAGAGGTAAACGTTTTGTGCTTGAACTCATAGATCTGCAAAACCCTCCTGGTCCTATGAAAAGCCTTTTGTCTTTTCTGGTTTCTCCTTTTGCCATTTAAGAGGAAATAGTTTATTTACTTTTGAAGCAAGGTATTTTAGTTATAGATATAAAATCCCATTATTTTTCCTTCTAGGTATGAATGTTCCTTGCTGCAGAAAGGATGGTGACAGTGGGACACAGGAGAAGGCTGATCCATCCTTGAAGGAATCAAGGAGTAAATTTGGGACCCTCGTGTGCCAGGACATCGTGGCTGAAGTGATGCTGTGGTGGACAATGCTGTCACCTGTACTTCCCTCTCCATGGATCCAGGGATCATGCTATTAGCAGAGATGCACAGAAACAATTTCCCATTAATTTTCAAGTTGGAAACAACATAACATAACATAACATAACATAACATAACATAACATAACATAACATAACATAACATAACATAACATAACGTGTCATCCCTGACCCTTGACTGGCATCATCATTGTGCTCTCAGCATAGAAGCTGCAGATATCAGGGGACTGGGATAATTTTCTGAGCATCTTTTTATTAGTGTTTCTGTTTCTTGCTTATTTACACTCTGGGAAAAAAAAAGTCTATGAAATGGGAGGTGATTTTCTTCCATCACCTCTCACAGTTGTGAAACCTGCTGCTAAAATATCTGCCAGGTTTACTGTCTAAAACACTCTATTGATGATTATGGAAATTGCTATTATTTTTTCATAATTTCTACTGGTAAACCTCCCAAACCTGTGTTTTAACAGGACAGACAACATCTTTGGCTGTTGCTGTTCTCTCCTGTTTTCACTGCACACAGGTCACATGAAGTCTGGGTGGTTTTTGGTTTATTTGGTTTTTTTTTTTCAAATTACAAAGAAAAAGTGTAGACTAATTGGGGAATTCAGACATTGAGCAAATTCTTTGCTGTGGGTGGGTAAATCCCTATCCTTTGTGCTCGTGTCATTGGAGTTGGGATAAATCGCTGAAGTCTATCGAGACACGACGGTGCTGTCTTGGGGAGAGGTTTCAGTGAAGGTCAGACACCGTGAGGATGTCCTGAGTGTGGAGAAGGAGGAAGAGGAGTGAGCTGGGCAGGGTTATCCCTGAGGCCACTCACCTTCCCGTGGCAGAGGAGGATTGGGCTGTGCAGTCTGTCTTTGCTGGCCAGCCCCAGCCCTGGCTGCTTGGCCATGGGAGGCCATCTCCTGTGCTGGCTGGGAGGTGGGAGAGCTGAACAAGGCATGGACATTAAGGTCAGGACACCTCAAGTGTGAGAAAGGGAGCTGGGATTTCAAAAGCAGCTGCCCGCAGAGGGAAAGCCCCTGTTTTTTAAAGAATAAACCTTCGCCCACGGGAAGTTTCAAAGGGGTTTTCTTGTAGCTGTCCTGAAAAATGTACATATCATAAAAGCAATCTGCTGCTGGGGTGAAGCTCTGCTCGCTGGGTGCTTGCAGGGTAGGAAAATGATGGGTTTTAGCTCATTTGAGTGCTTAGAGAGGATAAATTGTGGTGTTTGGGAATCAGAGATGCTCAGAGTTCCCTCCTTGCACCAACTGTGGTGGAGTGGGGTCTGGGGCCAGTGTCCCCACAGCTGGGTGGCCTGAGAGCTTGGGTGAGTGCCACAACCTGGGAAAGCTGGCTCAGCATGATCCACTGCCAGCTTTATCACTGCATCATTTAGGGGAAGCACCCACAGCTGGGCTTGACACCAAGCACTCTGGTAAAAATCAGCATTAAAGTGGAAAGGGGTGTCACACAGGGGTCAGAGCACAGGGATGTTGCCTGGAGTTCAGCACATGGGGATGTCACTTAGGGCTCAGCACATAGGGATATGTCACTTGGGACTCAGCACACAGGGATGTCACTTAGGGCTCAGCACACAGGGGTGTCACTTGGGGCTCAGCACGCAGGACTCAGCACACAGGGCTCAGCACATGGTGATGTCACTTAGGGCTCGGCACACAGGGATATGTCACTTGGGGCTCAGCACACAGAGATGTCCCTTGGGGCTCAGCACACAGGGGTGCCACGCAGGGCTGAGCACACAGGGATGTCCCTTGGGGCTCAGCACAGAGGGGTGTCATGCAGGGCTCAGCACACCCAGGCACTGCTCAGGGCAGTTCCTGCTGGCCATGCCGTGCTGCTGGGCTCAGGGCCAGCCCCTGGGGGCCTCTGTTTGTTCTCAGAGGTGGTGTTGACCTTCAGGCTGTGCCAGGTGTTTGGCCTTGTGTGCATGGCTTTGTCTGGCTTTCCTCTCCCACTCCTGGCTGTTTGCAGTCTCCCATGGGAGAAGACACCCTCCCAGTTCTGCTCCCCCCTGGAGCTTTTGCTGTGCTTTAACTCTTTCTTGGCTGGAGGACATGGTTCCTTGCTCACCACACAACCATGCCCCTCACTGAGCAGGACCAAAAGACACCAACCTGCAGAACAAAACTGAGTTACGTATTCACTTTTGGTATTGAACAAACCTGCACAGATGCCTCTGCTCCATCCCTGCTGGTTGCTTTCAAAAAGTGTTCATTACCAAAGTTTTATCAACCAGTATTAACAGGAGAAAAAAAAGCACACCTTTGTGCTGTCTTACAGATGAACACAGAGAGCCAAGGAGCTCACAGCTCTCCAGCCCATCTGAATCCCTTTGGTACAGCAGCCCCCTCCCTCCTGTGCAGTCCCAGCCTTGGCATTTGCCCTGCTCAGTGTCCCTTGAGAAGTGCTCAGGATGTTGCAGAATCCAGCCTGGTCCTTTTGCCAGCCGTTGCGTCAAGGAAAATGTTGAAGTTGTGGTTTGTCGCAGGAAAGAAATGTCTGTTTTGTGGTACAAGCCCACGTCTGTCCCCTGCAACATCCTCCCTGGGTCCTGTCCAGGCAGTGCTCAGCATCGTGCAGAGGAGGCTCTGTGGCTTCTCCCTGCCTGTCCAGGACAGGGGCTGGTGGGGTTTACTGGGATTTACTGCCTGTGGATGCGCAGCCACAGCCTCCTCCGCAGACCTGGGAAGAGACAGTGTCCATCAGGACCACCCCCAGCTCACCATCCCGCTCCTGGGCTGTCCCAGGGCCTGGCACCCCTCAGGATGCTGGCAGGATACTCACGGTAGAGGCGGTGGGCGGTGGGGACCAGGCCCAGCAGGAGGAGCAGGACACCGACAGCCAGTGGGATCCACACCAGGGGACTGCAGGGACCTGGCGAGAGGAGAGGACTCAGCACCTGGCACCACCCTGCCCCAGCAGCTTTGGGGGATGGAGTGTGGGGAAGGGAGAAAAGCAAGGCAGGTACTCAAAGGGGCAGTGGAGGATATAAGCATCACCCTGGGGTATCCTCTGAAGGATGCATTACAGAATTACAGGATAAGTAAGGTGGGAAGAGACCACAGCAGATCATCTGGTGCAACCTCCCTTCTCAAGCAGGATGTGGCACAGCATTGTGTCCACATGGCTTTTGAATATTTCCGGTAAGGAAGACCTCAGAACCTCTCTGGTCAGCCTGTTTCACCCTCAATCACCCTTACAGTAAAAAAGGCATTGCAGGGAACTTAGCTCTGAGGTTACCATATTCTAAACTGAAATACATCCTGGCCCCCAAACCTCTGTATGTCCCAGGGAATCCCTCCTACAGGCAGAAGTCAGCCCTATCCAGAGCAGGGGCTCTATCTGGACCCAGACACCCACTCCTTCAGGGTGACATTGTTGTTGCCCCTACCCCAGGACAAACTCCAGCTGAACCTTGGGAACCCCAAGAGCTCAGCAAACCCCTTTTTCCAGGCAGCCTGAGCTGAGCCAGTGCTGTACCTTTCCTGCTGGCAGCTTTGCTTTTGGTTATTCGCTGCAGAGGCTTTTTGGACACTGGTGTCTGCGTGGTCTTCAGAGGCAGAGGCAAAGCATCAACTGGGGATAAGGAGAAAAAGAGGATGGTCAGTGTGGCTTTGAGGGCAGCAGAGATCTCCAACAGCAGGCAAGAAGGGCTGGAAATTTTGGCCCTTAGAACAAGCCCCATCCAGTGAGCCCTGCAAAGGGCTGTGTCACTCTGAGGGGTTGGGAGCTTGGTCTGAGCCTCTTGGTGGCCGCAGAAGTTACCAAGAGCTTTAAAAAGTATTAATAATCCAATTTACCAGTTAAAGAAGGGGAGGAAGGCTAAGGCAGGGAAAACCCCTGAACTTGCTTGAGCGACATTTGCTGCCAAGCATCATCTCATCAGCATTGCACAAAATCACAGATAGCAGATTTCAGTAGCACTGGGAGGTTTTAAAGGATCCCTAGATCTTTTCCTTATTCAGATTGCTCTAATCTTTGCTCAGCATTTGATTATTTTTCTTTCTGATAAAATGAGGGCAAGATTTATTATGGTGTATCTGAATTACAATGGAGCACATTCATTTCTCAGTAAAGTTGGCCAGGAAAATATCCCAGTAATGTCATTAAATAGCTGCATGTCTGACTGCTCAAACCATACTTACTCAAAATTTTAGGTGATTGGAAACTACTTTTTTTCTGTTTCTACCCAGGATACAAATTCCTACAGAAACTTCCATTCTTTTACATGAAAAGATGAGACATCAGGGCCCTGCGATTTATCTGGACAACTTCTCCCTTACATTACATAATAGGCTTAAAGAAAAGAAACATAAAGACAATTTGTTTTATCATGAGAACTAAAAGGAAAAAAATAAAACATCCAGCAAAGCCTGAGTCCTCCCAGAGCACCTGCTGCTGTTTACTTTTTAATTGGTGTCCTTGATCAAGCTGAATTTCAAGCCTGTTTTTCACACTTTGCACAGAGATATGTGCCCAGTTGTTAAAAAACAATTCTCCTTTATCTTAACAAGCTTTTCTCTGAGCCTGCAAGAATCCAGAAGGGATTTCTCATCCAGTTCAAGGTACAGAGTATATTTGCAAAAAAACCCAGGAAAATTGGGGCACTGGGTCTGCTTCATAGTCAGAAGCTGTAGCAGTATTTTGGTTAAATAAGTTATTTGTATCTTAGTCAAATAAGTTATTTATCTCCCTAAAAGTATGCAAAAATAAAAGCTGAATCCTACTTCAAATACATTAGTTTTTCTGCATCAACTCCTGCTCTATGGCCAAAGGGAAAATAGGCTGAAAAGAGTTTCTGTATGATCCAGATGTCTGTAAAGCCTCTCTCTCCCCATGACACCTGCAGAGAGCTCTGATTTCTGTTTGGAGCTTCCCAGGGATAGCAGGTTGTGAGCTTTGAGGAATAAATCCCATTTCAGTATTTTTTGTGAAGGATGGTCTTCAAAGCTGCTGTCAGATCCACCCCAGAGATGTGAGGGGTGATGTTCTCTGGCCTCGATACTGCTCTTGTCACTTGGAGTGAGGGTAAGGAGGAATTATGGCATGGAAGGACCTGTGAGCTGAGCAGGGCACACACCCAGCATCTCATCCAAACTACAGCAGGGGATGAGAAAAACACAGGGCATGGCAATATCAGGTATTGCCATGGAAGTCCTAAAGCACTAGGACCCATGCTGTGCTCAAGGCATGATCACAGCAGAGCGACAGCAATCACTGACTATCACATGCAGTTGACCTAAAATTTAGCTATTTTCTGTATTTCCTATTTTGCCCGATCCCATGGATCTCTTCAGAAAAAACTCAGTCACAACACTGCATCTCAAAATTGGTAAGAATCTACCAACACTCATCACCCCTTACCCTGGGGACCTTATCAGAGCCTGCTGGTGGCACATTTTGGAACCCCGGGGGTGCTGCTTACCCACATTGAGCCGTGTCCCACTGCCCAGGAGGAGCTGGGAGGACTGGGAGACGGAGCAGTAGTAGGTGCCGTTGTCTGAGGGATGGAGGTGGCTGATGTGCAGGCTGAAGGAGCTCTGGGACCTCGCCTCATGGACCCTAAACTTGTCCTGGCTCACTTTTGTGCCGTATGTGGCTTTGCCCAGCGTGTTGGAAAACACCAGGAACTCGAAATGTTGCCTCTCCTGGCTCCAGCGGTACCAGTACACCCCGGTATGCTCCTTCTTCAGCTCACAGAAGATTTCAGTTTTATTGTTAGTTTGTGTTAAAATATGCTCTGGAGTTTGGGTTAAAAGTAGATTTGCATAAAAACCTAAGGGAAAAAGGGATATATAGTTATTATTTTAATTTCATTATTTTTCTTTCATGCTAAGTACAGATTTTCTTTATGGACTTTATAAAATCACACAGACACACAGACCAGGGGGTCACACGAGCGAGAAACCAGAGCATTTTTATCGGGATGCTCCCATATTCCCTCAGAGGCCTTTTTGGGTTCCCCAGCTATTTTTTGGTCAAGCCAAATTACGCAGACTGAGTTTTTTCTGCAAACACTCATCTAGGGAGGAGGCTTACTTGCAGGGAGAGGGATGGAGGGATGGTTTTGAGGGTGACCTCAGGGTTGTATGTGCAGGGAAGAGCATCCCCACCTGCTCCTGTGGATGCCCCTCTCCTGCCCTCCTTACATTTCTCATTTTTTCAGACATTTCACGAGTCTTTCAACATATTTTTTTTGCGCTTCTTAACTGATTTGCCAGGTTTTTCTTCTAACACATGCAACATTGACAAACATCTCAGGGGCAGAAAAAGAGACCAAAAAATGTACAAAACATCTCAAAATGAGCCAATTTTATATTAGCTTTCAGACAATAATATTTTTCAAAGGAATTTTGAGACATGGGGAAGGAGAGGGAGTGAGGGGCAGCGGTAGGGTTCAAAGCTTTGGTTTGGCATCACATCGCCCTGTTTGGGCTTGCAGCTTTTGTGGAAATTATCTAAGTCTTGTTTGGCCCAGGCAGATGTGAGGTGTGTCTGTGTGAGCGAGGATGTGTCCTTGTGGGAAGAATAACAGGTAACTTGTGATCCTTTCTGTTCAGCAAACAATCCTGCAAAGCTGCAGATACTCTAAAAATGAGTGAAAAACAGCCCTCTGAAGATAAGGAGGCTCCGACTTCCCCCATCTCTTTCCCAGGCATGTTTAAAGCTATGCAAAAAGCTCAACAACATGTGTTTCTTGTCTCATTTTTTAACCTTAAAATGTTCGTTTTTCTTTAAAAATCCCGAAATTGCTTACAGCAGTTTCTGCAGCCTCATGGAGCCCTGCAAACCCTGCAATGGTGTAGGGATGGGTTGGCATGACCCAAGAACGCCTAAAGCTATCAATGTGGCATGAGGTCCTAATGTCTCCCATGAGGAGAGGGCTCTGGTGGCTGACAGGGGTCCAGAGCCTTCCTCTGTCCCCACACCAGTGACTCCATCCCTACCAGTGCTGCTGAGCACTAACATTGCAATGCCAAAATTCAAGTGTTGCACAGCAGCTGCAGCATTTTGCCACGTTTTCTGGCTCTGTGGTAACATCAATATCTCCTTACTATTAAAATACATAATTTCCAGGTTTTAGAGCATAATTATCTTAAATTTTGTTCTGTCAAATACCCATGTGTTTTTTTACGGGATGAAATGTATGTGGCCATGGGGCATGCGGGCTTCAGGGTCTCCTTGAGTGCCCTGAGGTCTGGCTCTGCTGGGCATGGGAAACGTAACTCTCAATGAAAAACATTTCCTTGAGCTGCTGGAGACACTGTTAGATAAGTCAGAAAGGATGAGAAGGGATCCTGGAAAACCTTAGCTCAGTGCCAGTGGTCAAGCTCCAGTGGGGTGAGCTGGGATGGAGACAGAGCAGAAAATCTCATCCTCAGTCATACCTTCAACCCCAAAACCTCCCTGTTCCCTTTCCTGGTATATATTCAGGGGGACCATGGGGAATCATGGTGCTTGGCCAGACCAGCCTGAAGCACCTTAAAAATGGTCTCTTTTCCTTTTCCATGTGCAAAGCAAACTCCCATTTATTGAGGTTTTCCCAGCGGGCTGCCCGCCATGCAGATTTATAGGATATCAGTGCTTGTAAGGCAGAATGGTTTAATGACACACCAATTCCAGATGTGGCCCTTGGGAAGTACTCAGTCGTTGGATGATTTAGCAAATTTGATGGGATGTTTCTCAGCTTCGTGATACACAGGCAGCATAGAGAGGAGCTACTTTAACTTCTCCATCAGCAGCTTCCTGCAGTCTGTCTGCTCCGAGAGTGCAGTAAAAGCTCTGTGGTGTCTACACCATTATATATTGAAATATGAATGGAATATAGAACAAGACAGAATAGAATAGAATAGAATAGAATAGAATAGAATAGAATAGAATAGAATAGACTATTTCAGTTGGAAGAGACCAGCAGCGACCAACTGGTGCTGCTTCCTGACCAGTTCAGGGCTGACCAAAATCTAAAGCATATTATTAATAGCATGATCCAAAATTATTGGAAATAGTTAATAATATCCTGTGGATTTATACTATGATGGCATATTTAACCTTCTATCATCCAGACGCTGTGCAATGCATCCCATGTGCCGGAGTGGGGTGGAGGAGATGCTCCAGCAGTATTTTATGTGCCCTCAACCCTTAAGAGATATGTCCCTCTTACCTGGGATCTGGAGGCAGAAGCAGAGATGGAGCCACGGCTGGGTCATGGTGGCGGGCTTGGTGATGGAGGGGTTTTGTGCCAGCTCCCCCTTTCCGCTCAGTGTCACCTCTTGGTGGCAGGGCTGGCTTCACCTCAGGAAGTCCTCGCCCCTCTCTGCGCAGATCTCTCACCAACAGCTGCCAAAGAGCTTCTCCCANAGTGGGGTGGAGGAGATGCTCCAGCAGTATTTTATGTGCCCTCAACCCTTAAGAGATATGTCCCTCTTACCTGGGATCTGGAGGCAGAAGCAGAGATGGAGCCACGGCTGGGTCATGGTGGCGGGCTTGGTGATGGAGGGGTTTTGTGCCAGCTCCCCCTTTCCGCTCAGTGTCACCTCTTGGTGGCAGGGCTGGCTTCACCTCAGGAAGTCCTCGCCCCTCTCTGCGCAGATCTCTCACCAACAGCTGCCAAAGAGCTTCTCCCACAGCAGCACCTGGAGCCTCAGCTGGGCAGCTTCTTCTGTGCTGAGCCTCAAACCCAAGAGTGCATCAGGGGCACGGCCCTGTGCTCTTCTCCAACACTTAACAGGGCACCCTTAAATCCCCTCAAGAAAAACAAAAACAAGAAAACTCACTGATTTTTAATTATGTTTTCTTCATATTTCACCACCTAGTTATTCCTCCTTCTTTTAATCTACTTCTATCCTATCAAAAAATTATGAATGTAGGACCACGGTCTCAAAAGCAGAAAAGAATGAATTTTGGCTGTTTCTTTCTCTGTTGAAACAAAAAAGCATTCAAAACAGGGAAAAGATGTGATTTGATCCATGGGGTTGTTTTCTTCAGCAGAATTTATAGCAGGAGGTGTTTTTCTCTGGAAAATGTTGAACACTAGACCAACCCAACATAAAGCAGAGACGTGAGGCATCACAGAAAACTTTGAAGTCAAGAGCAAGAAACCTCAAACAAATTTGTGGCCAAAAAACCACAAAAATGAGGAAATTCTGCTGGGGCTCCCCATCTCACAGCATGTGCTGCTTTGCTAGCTATGACAGCATGCGGCTCAGAGGCAGAAATATTTAAATGATAAAATATCAGAATGACTTTGAAATGTCTGTGAGGAAGAAGTTTGAAGCACTTGGGGTTTAAGATTCAAAGACAAGTACATGATGTGAAATTACAGAGATGAACTGGTGTCAGCAGCCTTCAATATTTTCATGTTTGAGTGAAAAATAGGAATTATTTATTATTTTTATTTATTTGCTGCCCTCTTGGCTGCCAAGTGAGATTCAGTTTTCTTTTTTGTCCCCCTCATGTAGATACTTGTGGTCCTTACAATGCCCCAGCATCTTCCCAGCAAGGGTAGTCTCATGTGGGGACACTGAGAAACCTCCCCCAGGGTTGAGGTGGCAGATGAATATGAAAAACAAGATTGCATCTCATAGACTGTAAGTTTTTGTCCATTTTGTACCAGATTTTTCCATGCTGTAGCACATCCTCTCCCCGTTTCTGTTTAAATTAATTTCCTGCTCAAAGCGGGCTGCTAGCTGCAAAAGCCTTGCCACAAAGGGCTCATCTGCTAAAATGTAGGTGAGCTGAATCGCTCCTTAACTATTTCCTGGCAGGAGAAGGCAATTTTAGTGTTTTCAAACCCATTTCAGTTCTTTTAATCTCCTGTTTTCAGAGCTGAGCCCTCAATGTGGGGTGCAACGACACTTGCCTCTGCTGTCCTCACCTCCTGCCCTTTTGTTTCACATGACTCCAGACTTGGGCCTCCCCAGAATGAGATGAAACACTTTTTTTTTTTTTTGAGGTTGGGGGGCAGGGAGTGCTTGGTATGAGAAATGCCACTGCAAGTGAATTTTCCCTTAATCCTTGTGGTGAAGTCTGTGAGTTGAGCCCAACATCCCCAGCTGCTGCAATGGCTGCATCCCTCTTTTCCCACTGCTGCTGTCACCTGGAGCAACTTCTGGCTTCCTGACCAGGACAAGAATTTGTCCCAGAGGTGGTTTTTGCCATCATTACAACCTTGGATATGGGGATGTTACACTGGGATGATTCCCCAGGACATAACAGTAGCTTTAGAGAAAGTAAAAGGAATATGTACAATGTAAAAGCATAATGTACTGGAACATGGATTAAGTGTAATTTTTTTTGAAACTGCTGTTTATACAGAAGGAGCTGTTTACCAGTGGCCAAGCTGTTCTCAGGACTAGCTGTTGCTCCTAAAAGAAAACATTTTGGAGGAGGGATACCTTTGTCTGGTAGCATATCGCCGACAAAAATCAAAGCACTGTGTGAACATGCAGGAGACAGCTGCTGTTTATAACATCCCCACATTGTTTGGGGCTGCTGTCCTGGGAAGAAAAAAGGGGAGGAAAGAAGGCTTTAAGCTGATCTTATCTGTTCACACAAGCAAGATTTGTTGGTGACCTTGCTGGGGAACAGCAGCTCCTAATCACGAGTGTTTGCCTCACGGCTGGGCCGCACTGGGGGGGAATCACTAAATTTTGGTGTATTTGTAGCATTTGGCTGCACAATTTCTAGGGGAATTTTATTCTTTTTCTGAAATTAAAGACAGCTATCCCTGTTCCCAGCCTAACCAACTCCCTGTGAACCCATGCTAGTGAGAAACAGCCCCTCATCTTTTTTCCAGCCTGCATCCTGCCCACCTCACCACACTGATTCATTTCTGGTGCTTTCACCAGCTTTTCTGCATTTTTTACTGTTTCTTTTCTCCCTGTGATGAGTTTCCTACAGCAAAGTGTTTGTTTTGGGGGGCAGGAACAAAGCATTAGGGTAGAAGAACAGGGTTTTACAGCCAAGAAGCAGAACCTGACTGGGGTTTCATCTCTGTTAAACTCCCACGTTGGAGAGGAGGTAATTGCAGCTGGGCTGTAAATGCCAGGTTAGAGAAAACGGCCACTGTAAAAATAGGGAAAAATTCTTTCTCTCTGTGCTTTTACGGCAAAAAGGACTTATTTTGGGGATGTCAGGGAAGGCTACTCAGCCTCAAGCCCAGTCCAACACAGCCAGTACTGCAGTATGTAGAAATAAGGGCTGCTCTAGGGGTAAAGGGGTGCAGGATAGAAACTCCCCAGGGCTCAAACAGCCATGTGTGAACATTTTTTTTTCCTTTTAAAATTTTTTAATGGTTTTATTCTAGTGGAGGGTTTAGTTCCTGGAGTATTTCATTAGAGGTAAAAGCAGTAATGAAAATGATAGCATTCTCACTGAGTAAGATGATTGGTACCATTTTCTGAGTGTAATAGCCAAAAAAAACCAAACCCCAGAACAAGTGGGTCAAATTTTCTAAACTGCTCCAAGCTGTAATGCGGTTTGTAGGTTGAGGTTGGGGGTCCATCTGCTTTTTCAGGTGCAGATTTACAGCTGTAATTCAGCTGATGCAACACCACAGTGGAGGCTTCTGACACGCCATGGGATAACCCCAAAATCCATGTCAGTGTGTGATAAACTGGGTTGTGGCATGGAAAAATGCTGCTTTTAAAGACCAGATGCCAAAATGGAAGTAAATGATGAGTTGTGTGAGTTTTCCTGTAATTTCGTCCCTCCCTGGCAAACAGATTGATGCTTGGGGGGCAGTTTGGCAGGACTGTGTTTGTTACAGGTGTCAGGTGCGAGCCCCATGGGTGATCTCCACGCAGACCTCAGGTGCTAATGGGGTGTGCAGTAAATGAGGGGGCCAGGGGGAGCTTCGGAAGGGTGGACGATCAGCGGACAGGCTCCAGCTCTCCCTCTTCAGGACACTTGGTGCAAACAGAAGTTTAGTGTGAATGGTGACTAATCCTGGACCTCCCCAAACAGATAAGGGGCAGTGCAGGTGCTGGCATGTGATCTCAGCTTCCCTAATCAGTGTTGAAGAGGATAAGGAAAGACAAGGAAAGTGTCCTTGGGAAGGCAGCACATGGAGGAGGAAAAGCCACCAAGGAAGTAAACACAGGTGTCATCAGCCCCAAACAACGACCTGCCACGGCTATAAAAATCACCGGGCTGAGACTTCATGACCACCTTTACCTTAAAGGTGCCTAATCTGCTGGACCTCTGCAGAGACCATCTCCAAGCTCTTGGGACTGCCAGAACATTCAGCCAAGGATTGGTGAGATCTTATTATTGGGGTCCTACTCTGCCTCTCCTTTGCTTCACCCACTCCCGCATCCCTTCCCCGTTCCCTCCCCAGGAGCCGGTGGCTCGTGGAGCTGCTGGCTCAGCCGCGGCCTCCTCTTCCCACCTTCCCTTTCCCTTGTGTCCACATTCGGTATCCCCCCGGGGGCTTTTTGGAGGGGCGATCCCGGGGCTGCAGCCTTGCTCTGTGGAGGGGTCGGCAGTGCTGGTGTGTTATGGTAGTTTTGCCCTGAGACGGAGCCGTCTCAGACCTCGTCCCCTTCGCTATGATGAGCGACATCGTTAGCAGCTGGAAGCTGGAGCAGTTTGTGCTCCAGAAGTGTCTCCCCCCGATTTGGTCGCCGGGGTCCTTCCAGGGCCCAGATGCGTACCAGCAGCTGTGCCAGCAGTGGGAGAGCTGGTCGGAGGAGAACAAAAAGCCCAAACCCACAAATAAGTGTAAGAAGCGAGCGGCTTTGCAGGGTTTGCTAATGGTAGGCAGGGAGTTGTCCAGGTTGCTGAAGGAGGCTCTTGAGAATGTGCAGACCTTAGAGCAGGCCAAGCAGGAGCTCAAAGCACAGGTGGACAACCTGCAGGCAGAGGTGCAGGGTTTGTGTGGGGACTCTCTGCGGAGCGCGGTGGAGATCACCCGGCTGGAAAACAAGCTGGGCTATGAGAAGCTGAAAACAGAGGAGCTGAAGAAGGAGGTTGGCAAGTGGATCGGGGAGACCCACGATGCGCAGAGTGCGGTGCGGGCGGTCCTGCAGGATGTCCAGCGGGACCGAGGCACTGGCCCTGATCACAAGGTGTGCCATGCCAAAATCCAGGAGCTGGAGGCAGAGCTGGGGGTGTCGAGGGGCATCGTGGCTGCCATCAAAGGCAAGAGGATCCCGATCGGGAATGGTGAGGGGGAGGACTCCCCGGACCCGCACCCACCCCACTATGATTATGAGGATGATGCGTGGAGTGCTAATGGCCCCACCAGGCCGTCCCCCTATGCTCCTCTGCGGGAGGAGGTGTGCCAGCTGCAAGCAGGGGAGGGAGAGGCTTCCAAAGACAAAAAGACCCCTCACGATGAGCCAGTCAGCCACGCCCCACTCCAGCCCATAGACACCAACAGGGCTGTGCTCTGGTTTACCCCTGAGCAGCTCAAGGCCGTGGGGAAGATGCTGGGGCCATTGACAAAGGAGACAGCGATTAACTGGCTGTCCAGGGTCCAGCGTCTACCCAAGTACCAGAGTGGCAACTTTGTGAGTGACCTGATAGACATTGTGAGAAAGTGCATGAAACCAGATGATTTCGCTGCACTGCCAGGGGATGTGCAGATGGGTAATGTCCAGGATATTGGGAATGTCCAGCAAGCCGTGCTGAAGGTGTTCTTCCCAGAGGTCAACCCCTTAGTGCTCTTCCACCAGGAGAAGCAAAACCCCGAGGAGAGGCCCGATGCTTATGTTAACCGTAAAAAGATGCTCTACCAGATAGCTGGGCTGCCTGGCTCAAAGGAGTCGCCCCTCAATTTTGACAGGCCTGAATTCAAGGAGCCGCTGGTGGTGGGCCTGACACCCCCACTGCGGGTGATCGCTGGTGGGGATGCAGCCAAAAGGCCTCTGTCGGAACTGGAGCAAATTCTGACCCAGAATTTTGAGCTGCAAAAGCAGGCATTCCCAGGGTACATATTGGGGGGGAAAAAAGGGAAAACCTCGGCCATGCCTTTCCAAAATGGAGGGATGAGAAAAATGCAAGGAGACAACCGAAAAGATCCTGATGGCAAGGGAGGGTTGGGGAAGGAGAATCAGCAAGGGCTGAGGTTTCAGAAGTCCAGCCCTTGGCGGGCTGAGCTGAGGAAGCGCTTAATAAAATATGAGAAGCAGGAGGACATTGATGGTTTGCCGGATGCGGAGCTCTTCCAAAAACTGGCCCTGCATGAGGCCAAAAAGCAGAGCGGCTCCCACCCGATTGACCCAGGGTCTAAGGCTCAGCAATAGGGCTGCCAGGCACCCGCATCGCCCCTTTTTGTGGCACCGATTAAGACCGATTTGTGGGGGCGCCTGATAGTTGATACAACTATTGGAGGAGGGGTGCTTGGACAAGTGATGTTAATTGATACTGGTGCCTCTTATTCAATTCTGGATATGACCCCCGGCAGAGCCGGGATCTTTCAAACCTCTGAAATTATTGAACTGACAGGGCCGAACGGCCACAAATCCTCAGTGCCGTTCACAGGGCCCATACCCTTTGAAATTGGGGCTGCCAAAGGGTCTGAAAAATTTGGGAAAATGGAAATGAAAGGAAAGCCAGGAATTTTAGCCATCTCTACACTTACAAAGATGGGGGTGGTGGTGGACCTGGCAAACCAAGCATTGTTACACTGTCCACAAATTGATTTGCCTGTCATCCCCGCAAGCCACAGGGTGATGTCAGTGAAAGCCCCTGAGGTCCTGGTCTACCCTGAGTGGGAGCCCCGGGTGAAACGGGTCACAGAGCAGTTCCCCCAGGTCTGGGCAAGGAGCAAGCTGGACTGTGGGCAGATTGATGCTGCTGTGGCAATCAAAGGGCCAGATCCACCTCCTCAGCTTCAGCCCTGGTACCCGGCTGAGGCTGAGAACAGCTTGTGGGACACAGTCAAAACCTTGCTGGACCAGGGCGTGCTGGTGGAGCAGCAGAGCACCAGCAATGCCCCGGTGTGGCCCCTGAGGAAAGCTGATGGGAAAATGTGGAAGCTGACAGTTGATTTCAGCACCCTGAACCAAGTCACCCCAATGCAGACCTCCACAGTGGTCAAGTATCCCAACATCTTGGCAGCCATCTCTGGGGGTTCTGAGTGGTTCTCGGTGCTCAGCCTGACCAGCCCATCATTTGCCATCCCCTTGCACCCTGAGTCCTGGCACAAGTTTGCCTTCACGATTCGAGGACGGCAATTTGCTTTCACCAGAGTCCCTCCAGGTTTCCACAATGCCCCTGCCATCTGCCATGCCCACGTGGTGAGGATGTGGGAGCAGCTCAGCCACCGGGAGAGCGTGCTGTCCTGTGCTGGTGACATCCTCATCCACACTCAGACAAAGGAGAAAAACCTGGAGGTTCTGGCAGAGGTTCTGCTGGCTGTCCAGAAGACAGGCTTTAGGATCAACCCCACAAAGGCCCAGCTGTGCTGGAAGGAGGTCTCCTTTGTGGGGGTGACCCTTGGGGAGGAAGGGCGGTCACTGGAAAAGCAGAGGGTTGAGCTAATACAGAAGATGTCAGCACCGTCTGATGTTGCCACTCTGAGATCCTTCCTGGCTCTCCTGAGGTTGTGCCGTGAGTTCATTGAGGGCTATGCAGAGAAAGCAGCCCCCCTTTGCCACTTCCTGAAAAAGAACACCCCCTGGGAATGGGGACCAGAGCAGGATGAGGCAGTGAAGACCTTAAAGGAGAGTGTGTCACAAGCCCCCATGCTGGCACATCCTCTGGGGGACAGACCCTATGTTCTGCAGCTGGCCAGCACAGGGAGGGGGCTGCAGGCCACCCTGGGTCAGCAACACAGTGCCAACCTGCTCCCTGTTGCCCACGCCTCGCGTCTCCTGACGCCAGTTGAGCAACAATTCAGTGACTATGAGAGGGAGGTTTTAACCTTAACCTGGGCCCTGCAGCACTGGGAGTATCTGATGGGGTCGGCCCCAGTGCTGCTGAGGACCTCCTGCACCCCGGTGAGGTACCTCTTGTTGGGAAAGGGGGATGGAGGTCCCCTGCGCTGCCCCAGGATGGCCAACTGGGCATTGGCATTGACCAACAAAGAGGTCCCCGGGGACCCCTCACCTGGTGCCTACAGGGTGGTAATCAGTGGAGAGAGGGATGGGGAGGAGCAGGGAGTCTCCCTTACTGACCCCAAGCCACGGCGGGCACCCCTGTTTGAGAGCAGCCTCAGCCTGGAGCAGGCCAAGGAGAGAGGCTACGTTGTGTGGTTCGTAGATGGGTCCAACTACCACGAGGAAGGGGTGCCCTACACGGGCTATGCCGCTGTCAACCGGGGCACCGGGGAGGTGGTGAAGGGCAAGTGCCTGCCGCACTCCATCCAGGCTGCTGAGCTGGTGGCCGTGATGGCTGCCCTGGAAAACACGCCGGCAGACCAGCCGCTGGCCATATTTTCAGACTCGGGTTGGGTGGTGCGTGTGGCGCTGGAGTGGCTGCCCCTCTGGAGGGAGAGGGACATGCAGTCTGCTGATGGCAAGCCTGTCACCTATGCCAAAAAGCTGCTGTACCTTGCCAGGCTGGCAGAGCAGAGGGCGTGCCCGGCCCAGATCATTAAGGTCAAGGCCCACAAGAAGGGAACAGAGGAAGCCAAGTGGAACAAGGAGGCAGATGCCAAAGCCAAGCAAGGTGCAAAGGAAGGGCTGATGTGGAAGGCCAGCAAGATATCAGAGAATGGCCCAGTGTTGGTGGCTCCCAGCCGGCAGTGGGAGAGTGTGGATCTGGTGGGCTTGCAGGCACAGGACCCCAGGCTCCGGGAGTTAGCACAGAGCAGGGAGTACAAAGGGTGCAAGGTGTGGAAGGACATCTCAGGGCTGATCCTGGCACGAAGGGAAGGGGCAGATTTCCCAGTCTGGGTGGTGCCTGAATTGGTCAGGACAGAGCTGGTGGCCCTGGCTCATGAGCAGGGGCATCTGGGGACAGACAAGACCATGGTTAGGCTGCAGGGCGCTGGGTGGTGGCCTGAAATGAGAGAGGATGTGGAGAAGTATGTCAGCAACTGCCTGACGTGTGCAGCCAACAATCCTGATGCCAAAACGGCCAAAGCCATCCTGGGCCACCAGAGGGTTTCTGGGCCATGGAGCAAGTTGCACATGGAGTTTATTGGCCCTCTGCCCCAAACAGCCCAAGGCAATAAGTTCTGCCTAGTGGTCAGTGATAACTTCACCAAGTGGGTGGAAGCATTCCCAGCTCGAAACAACACAGCCAGTGCAACCGCAAAGATCCTGGTAGAGCACATCTTCTCACAGTGGGGCATCCCAAAGGAAATCCACTCAGACCATGGCCAACGTTTCATCGGGGAAGTCACAAAAGGGGTGTGCAAGGCCTTGGGAATCAAGCAAAAGCTTTACATCACGGGGCATTTCCAGAAGCCCAACTCAGCAGAAGGTCCCAGCCAACTGCTGAAGACAGCACTGAAGAAGCTCGTGAGCCAGCAAAGGAAAGACTGGGATCAAAAGCTCCCACTGACCTTGCTGGCATTACGGGGGGCCCTGGCATCTCAAACACCTTCTCCCCCAAAATTTCCTCCTGCAAGAGACCTGAAGATTCTGGAACACTGGTGGCAGGGAGGGGAGCCCCCAGATGAAATGCAGCCCCGTGTGCTGATGGACAGGTGGGTCCAGGACATGCTGAGGACAGTGTCAGCCACCTATCACCAACTCGCCTCAGTGCAGGAGACCAGCATCCCCAAGATGGATAAGCAGCTGGGAGTGCTACTGCGCCCCGTGGAGTGGAACACAGGGGACCTGGTAATATACCGAAGGGTTAGAGAGAAGAACCAGGAGCTGGAACCCCAGTGGATGGGGCCTGTTAGGGTTGTGAACAAGGCCAGCCCCTCTGTGTACCAGGTAGAAATCAGAAAGGGGGCAAAAAGGGAGGAAAAATGGTTCCATTCTTCACAATTAAAAGCATGGAAGGGAAACTAACGGGGCTGGAGAGCCCGCCTTGCTTATGTTTTGCAGATAAAGGAAAATGGAAGACGATTGTGACCAGCAGGAAGGGCGAACTTCATGGCATCACCAGCCCTGTTTGTGCTGCGGGGAAAATGCTTTCAAATTTGTGATTGCAGGATTTACTTTGCTTTCTGGTATGTGCATAGTGCTGAGCACCCAGTGTGTCCAGCCAACCCATCAGCACCTTGGAAAAACTGCCATTCATTCTCACTTAGAAAGGCACCTTGACACACAGGCCACAGCCCAGCACAGAGTTAGGAGGCACACAAAAATTGGGACTGATTGGCCTTGGTCCCAAGCTTACATAAAACATACAGGAATCATGGGATTAAATTCTCACAAAGGCTTAAATTTGTCAACAGTGGTTATGCATGGGGCAGAGGTGTACTTGGAAAATGAATGGGGCTGGGATAGCACAAACAGACTTCCACAGCTGCTGGGGAAAGTGGGGCAGCAAATAAAGGTGGGGTGCCGGGTAATTAACGGATCCACTCACCAGCAAGTAAATCAAATCTCTGTCACTGAAGTAAAAACTAAGAAGAACCAGAAAAAAATCTGTGCTGTGGAAAAATTTGACTGCTGGTACAATTTTACTTTGGTCCAACCAGTCTTTGTGGTCTGCTTGTGGGCACACAATAACATGGGGCTGTCCTTTAAATTCAAGATCAGCACCACACCACCCTCCTTTGCTGCCATTAAGATCTCAAAGTGCCATTTTTTGGCCTGGCATGCAGCCCCTTATGTTGAAATTGGCAGCCAGGTAAAATTGGAAATTAAATACTCCCAAGAAAGTGTAACTGACCCAATGCAAATTGATGGCACCAGAGTGACTGTCACAGCCCCTAATGGCCGCAAGATGATCATTCCATTGAGCTGCCTCTGTGAGAGCAAAACACTTGATAGATCTGAATTAGACTCAGAGGCTTCATGGTATAATCAGGATTACGGACGCTGCCCACACCTGGTCATGACTCTCCACGTGTGGTGTCGAGGAAACCTGAGCGTAGAAATGTCCCCCCAGCATGGAGGAAAGTGGTGGATAGAAGGACCTGAAGGATTTAAAAAGGAATTTTCCATCATTGCTATCTTGCCCCCTTTTGTTTCCAAAATAGGTCCTTACGTAGTGAAGCAAAATCACATCCAGGAGCTGCTGACAGGGCCTGTCCGGTCACTAAAGAAGGTGGTGCTGTCTCTGTCCACTGTCAATATTTCCTCTGTCAGACCACACTGTGCCCCCTTCCTGTCCACTCTGCACACTGGCTGGCTGGCATGGCTCCACAGCCGCTCCATCCAGGGCACCCGGGCCAGGAGAGACCTGCTGGCCACAGCGCTGGGAGGAGGAGGTGCCGGGCTGGGAGTCCTCAACAGTATGAATGCTGAGGTCTTGGCAAACAAGCTTGAGACTGTCACCTCGGGCGTGCAGGGCCTCCTCAAGCCCCTGAATTCATCCCTGTCCAGCCTTGGGATGGGGCAGTGGCTTGTGTCAGAGGTGCTGCCCACCTGGGAGCAAATAAGTGAGAAAGACCATCAGGTGCTGTTGCAAGCCCTGGGCATCGAACAAAGTAACATCTCTCTTGCTCTTAGCTGCATCCAGGCGCAGATGTGGGTGCAGAGTGTCATTGCAGGTATCCTGAGAGATGGCGACAACGGCGTCCTGCCCACCGAGATCCGAAAGATCGTGTGGGACGCAGCCACAGAGAAGGAGCGGCAGCTCCAAGCCTGGTGGAGGCTCGTCAACTTCACCCACGACCAGGCCCTTAATGTGGTCATTGCCCACGTCCTCACTGTGGCGGAGGCTCGCATCGAAAAGGTCTACCCCATCGTGGCCCTGGGGGTAAACACAAATGGGTCCGTGGTCTACCCCCTGGACCACCGCATGTGGGCCAGGGTGTCTGATGGGAAGTGGCAGACGGTAGATCTGGAAGCCTGCATTTTGGAGAGGGGGCTGGGATTCATATGTGAAGATGATGCCCTTAAGGCGAGTGATGTGTGCTTTGACACCAAAGAAGGGGTGTGTCACTTTGAGATCAACCCCCAGAGCAGTAACAAAACCGTGTTAGTGTACGTAGGGAAAGGCTGTGTGTGCTTCAGAACGACGTGTAAATATGTGCAAATTAATGAAGCTTATAACCAGACCGTGTTTAATGACTCAAATACGTGTGCTTGCAATGTAGCTACTATTAGAGGCTGTGATTTTGTGTATAAGCCACCTGTGTTTACTAGCCAGTTGCTAATTAGAAACTATACCCTATATCGTAGTATAACCCCAACTCCCATTGGTATGGATTTATCACTTGTAAAAGAAATGTTAGAGCATGCAAATTTACAGCAGCTGCTAGAAAATGCCAAGGCCGAAGCTAAAAAGATCCTAATAACTGTTCACCATGATGGTAAAGTTATAAAACAGGTCATGGAACGAATTAAGAGGGTGGGAGAACACCACTGGTGGGAAGTTTTTTTCGGCTGGTCCCCCACGGCCGCTGGCATTTTCAATGCACTGCTGCACCCCATTGTAGTTATACTGCTAATGCAAATCTGTGTGTGCTTTGCCATGGTAGCCACTTGCTACTGGATGAGGCAGGTGAAGCTCTACATTGACAACCAGATGAAAGGACTGGGGCTGGCCAAACGCCTCCTGCCATAGTCAAGGGCAAGACTGGGTTGGCCTCTGTGTTTGCCACCAAGAAGATCTTTTGGCTCCGCTGTTGGCTGCAACCCAGTAGGCGTTGAGCGGTGGGGACACACGCCATACCAGACCTTGATGAGAGGGATGGCCTCCTCTGTTACCAGAGGGCCATCCAGGAGGGGAGGACAGGCCAAGCAGCCTGCAGATGGCATGAGTCACAGAATGGTTGAGGTTGGAAGGGACCTCTTGAGAGGTTTCATTTAAATGCAAACCCACGTGCTCAAGTGGGGTCACCTAGAGCAGATTGCTCAGGGCTGTTTTCAGCTGGGCTTTGACCATCTCCACAGATGGAGACTCCACAACCTCTCTGGGCAAACCTGTTTCATTGTTTCACCCTTATAGTAAAGAAGCAAAAGTTAGCATAAGTAACTTGCTTTTGAATCTCCCATCCCCAAATGCTAGTGTTAAGAAGCTGCTCTTGTGTGATTTAAGAGTCCTTAAGCCAAGGAGATGGGGATAAGGAAAGCCAAGGACAGTGTCTTTGGAAAGAAACATCTGGACTTGGAAAAGCACCCATTGAAGACAGCAGGGGTGTGAACAGCCTCAAAGACTTGAGGAAAGATGGTAAATGATGAGCAGAACAGAAGACCCTGTAATCACCATGGACTTTAAGGAGCTGAATCCACATGGACCTTTGCAACACCACCTCCAGGTTCCCAAGACTCCCAGCACGTCTGGCCAGCGGATTGGTGAGCTCTTGTTTTCGGAGCCTGGACATCACTGCTTTGCTTTGCTTTCCTCAGTTGTGCACATACTCAATAAATCTGTCTGTTAGAGAATGGTCTGTCTGTTCAGTCACCCCCTCTTGCTCACTACCCAGGCTTGTAGCTTTGGCTACACTGGTAAGGAGACATCCTGGTAAAAAAAAAAAAAAAAAAAAAAAAAAAAAAAAAAAAAAAGAAGAAGTGTTTTTTTCTCTTTTATAGGCCCAGATTCCCTCACAAGGTTTTTGTTTGCAGGACATTCACTCAAACAGAACGATTTCTGCCTTGGGCTACAGAATGGGGCTCTGAGCTCATGCACAAACCCATTCCCCTCTCTCACTCTGCCTCTCCCCACCTGCATCTCTCACCTTCCTCTGTATACAGAAAAAACCTCAAAATACATATGGGGGTCTCGAACAATTTTAAAACATTGTCAATTTCAAAAGTTAGATTAAACACCTCGTTTTCAGCCCATGTTCAATTTCATCTCAGATGTGCTGCACTCTCTGAGAATGGGGCAGGGGGTGGCGCTCACACAGACAAAAAGCCCTTTGCAATTCAGGTTTAGACACATAAAGTCCTTTAACCTAGCAGAAAGTGAGTGAAAACTGAGAAATTAATGAAAAACCCATTTTTCACAATCACCAGGCTGAGAAGTGCACAGAACTGTCATGTTGCTGCAGCACAGGTGCTTTAAAGAAATGCAAAACTTTGATGAAGACACTTCCCCTTAAAAATACACATTATAACTGAGCTCATGAAAATATAAATAAACAAATCATGGTCTAAACCCAGAGAAATCCATTATTTCCTCGCCAAGAACCACAAATACACCCCCTTCACCCTTGGTCTGGGAGGTTGAACTCTCTCTCCAGCCCTCCCACCCGGCTGGGAAAGGCTCAGCACCTGGTCCCCTCTACACTTTGCTACTCCCTTCAGTTTCCCCATCACAAAGCCTCACGTGGTTATTTTGGTTAAAGCATCTTTCTTACTTGCTAAAACCTCACATGTTTCATGAGAATTAATTTCTCAGTGAATATTACACTTTTATACAAAGCCTTTACCCTTTTCACCTGTTTTGGGACCCTGTAGCAGAAAAAGAAACCATAGAAAATTCACATTATCCACTTTTTTGTTCCCAAATCTGCACCATGAGTGTGGCCTAGCAGGGATTAGCCCTGGGATGATGGTATAGCCATAGGGAGAGGGGTTCCTACACCTGCACAGGGATTTTAGCTGAGCACAGACCCCTGCACATGTGTCCTCTACAGCTGCACTGAGCTGCTTCCTCTGCACAGTTAGCTCATGTGCACATGTAGGTTTGGAAAGTTTACAAAACTATGAGGTTTCCCCCCCATACTGTCATTTGTTTATCACCACAAACCAAGGAGGGCTGTTTTCACAGTAGCAGCTCTATTGCTGTGGCTTTGGCACACTTGGTGTTGCAGCCTGGGTGCAGGACCTCGGGATTTGTCTGCTTTTCAAGCAGTTTCAGTAGATCCCAGAAAAGATTCTGCCCAAAATTGCCTGCTCTTCTGAGTCAAATGGGTAAACATGACTGGATTTATTCCCTGTTGGTTTTGTCCCTGTCCTCTCTGCTTTGGAACAGAGGGGACTGTACATGCAAGCTGTGCCCTGTGGAAGCTCCCAGCTGATCCACTAATCTCTGGCTTCCCTTAGCTCACACTAGGCACATCAGAGGCAGTTTTCAGCTCTAATCCAGCCTAGCTGCCTCTGCTTCAGGCTGTGAGCAGGTCACTAGCCCTGCTGAACTGGCCCCATGTCAGTAACTCAGATTAAATTCTGAAAAATAAGGGTTAAGGCACTACTGAGAAGCAGTTTTGACTCAGCCTGAACAAGTGATGTACAAAGAACCTTGGTTCAGACCTGCTGGGGTTCCTCTGAAGAGTCTAAAAAATGCCTATAAGGGACAGAAAAGTACCAAACACATAATTTAACCCAGGGTAAGTGCTGATCTCTGGATATATCTCACATGACTTCAGAGATACTTCTCTTATTTCTCCTGTGTACCTGCTGTGATGGACATTTCCTGCTGCTGCAGAGGATCCTGCTGGTTTTAAAAGGTGCCCTGCAGTCACCCAGAGGTGCCACAGCAGCTCCTCACTCCATTTGAGCAGACATGGAGTCTCCATCTCCTCCAAAGCACAGGTGAGTGGCTGTGTGGAGATATCTGATCATGGCTGCACAGGGTCCTGTCCAGAGCCAGCTTTGGGGTAAGGACCTAACAGCTACCCCGAACCTAAACATCCCACATGGGCTCAAGTCAAATGCAGAAGGAATTTGCACCTGGGTCTTTCCCTGGCTAGGCTTGTACCTGACCATGCTGCTCACAAAAAGCTCAGACTTTGATTTCTCATCCCCAAAGAGATTAACAGTATTGTATGTTCACAAAAACATTCAACAGAGCTTGGAGATTTTTGGGGGGTTCTGCCTCTGAAGCCCTAAAGACCATCAAGGTTCATTTCATACCTTTTTGGGCAGGGCCAGCTGGGCAGATTCCTCTGTCAGAGCTGCCTCTCAAATCCATCACCACCATTTTGACAAAAGTCACTCTCCAGTGTAAACTTTGTTTTTCAGACTCTCAAGGCTTGGCCACAGCTCTTCTTTTTCTAGTCTTTTTTTCTCTCCCCTCTTTCCCACCTCCAGCTTTTACCTCTTCGTGCACCAGGTTCTTTTCACCTTTCTTAACACCAGTTTTCTTGCTTCTCAAGTGTGACTGTCACTCCAGATCATCCTTCAGAAGTGAGAAAGCCCCAGGTGACAGTGATAAAAGAGCAGTGATATAACCTGGCTGATCACAATTCATTACATATGGGCATGATGGAAGAAATGAGCTTTAGGTGGAGGCATGAGGAAGAGCATCAGGACTGAGAGGCACAATGAGGAGAATTGGTTTGAGAGAAAAATTGCTGGGTATCTTGTCTGGGAATTGGGACAGATTCTGGTTTGTGTTGATTTTTTTCTCTTTCATAGAATCTCAGAGAAATTCTGTGATGTGCCAGCCCTCAGCATGAAGGGAGATGCTTCATTTATTCCTCACAACAGCCTCAGGAAGTGATCAGATATACATCAGCCTGGCTGAAAAGGGTCATGAATAACTCAGCAGGGAGCCAGTTTACTTTTAGGAGTGGTGAAATGACTGAAGATGTATCCTGCAGAGGGAATTCTTGTGGGTTCACACATCTTCTTAAAAATAAAACACAATTGAAACAAATACCAATTTTGAGAGATATCTCTCATTAGTGTGACTGTTGAATTTGGCAAGGCTAACACAAGACTGTAATTAAGAATTAGGCCTTCTACAGAATGGGACAACCAAAATGCCCTCGTTCCTCCAGCTGCTCTCATCATCTTCACCAGTGGACGGGAGCCACAGGTACCTGGAAAGAGAATAGAAAGACATGAAGTTATTTGGAATAGCACAGGCTAGAAGATAAAGGGGGAAAAAATTCCCTCTTAAAAACCTTTGTGTTACCGTTGCTCTCCATGAGCAAATGTTTCTTTAAGGCTCCAAAGATGCCTTGTTGCCTATGTTTGCCCGAGCAAATGGCATCAGACCGTCTATAAAACNAAAAAAAAAAAGAAGAAAGAAACAAAGGTTCATTTGTTTTAACAGCATGCCCACCAATGTACGAGAAAGCACCACCACAGCAGCAGTGGTATGCGTGTCCTCACTTCCTTCTTGTGAAACCTCACCGGTAATCTTAACCCAGTTAGCTGCCAGAGCAGTGAAATCATAACGAAAGGTGATGCAGCTGTGAGATGAGTCCCGGAGAGCGGATAAGGCCACACAGCGAGGCAGAGACGGACACCGGCTTGGAGGGGCTGCCTCAGCCTCCTTTCCTTCACCAGCCGGTGTTTCTCGCCGCTTTGAGAGCAGAGAGGAGAGATGAAAGGCAGGCTGTGCAGGGGTGTGCATCCCCCCGCTCGCAGCTGCAGGGCAGGCGGCGGCTGGGGCTGCTCGGGCTGGGTGAGAAAACACCTCCACCGCAGGCACAGCGCCGGGTCCGCACCCGGCACCCCCGGACCCCTGCGGTCCGATTGCTTCTCTTGTTCCGCTAGGAAAAAAAAACCCAAAAAACGAAAAAAAAGAGGACAATAAAAAGAGATGTAAACAAAGCAGAAGGCAGGCAGTGAAGCATCTGGCATCACCTTTTCTCCATCAGGTTTGAGAGGGATTTTCCTCAAAGCAAAGCCACTTCCATAAAATCCCCTCATTTTAAAGGTGATTCTAAGGAAATTAGTCCATCTCCTTGTTTAGGCTGTGAGTAGAGATACCCTCAGAGAGTGATATGGAATAACTGAGTAGGGAAGAGACATGTATCTGAGAGTTTTCAAAAAATATCGCAGACCTGTAAGTGCTTGAACAGACTCAAATACCAGCAATGCCAGGTGCTGGCCATTCACAGAGGGTCCTAAAACGCAGACTATATTTAAATCTGATGGGATCTGATGCTGTTTTGTAGGATACAACTCTGCTATCACAGTGTTGATTTCCTATCAGCGTCCCAGGTATCCTCCTCCACCCCAAACATGACAGTGTGGAGCAGAAAAGGAGCTCCTGGGTGAAGAAACTGGTGATGCACACTCAAGTTTGAACACTACACACAATACAGGGGAAAAAATACCTTCCCAAGGGGTCCTGAGGTCTCTGCATCATGGGCACCACTGACATGAGCTGCTGGGCCCAGGGACCTCTGTGCCTGCACAGATGTTGCTGCTGAAAGCAAGCCCAGGTGCTGCCTGAGAGAAACCCATGAGAGCCGAGTGCATCCAACACAGTGCCCTGACGTGGACTTGCATGAAACTGCAGCACCAAAACTTCTCTTGGCCTCTGAGAAGTGGGCAAAAGAGCCAAATCTTGCAAGTTGCTGAGAAATCTCGCATTTCTGTGGTCACACACCACTTTGCCCAGACTGACTTATTTGTCTGGACAGAAATGCAGTTTCCTGGTGTTGCAGCAACACGGGGAGTGGAAAGCAAGAAAGGGAGCCTTACTGGGGTGAAGCTGAGCAAGGCAGAGTGATTTGCTATATTTTTTTTAGGCACAGCAGTTGGCTATGCCCCCAGCGTAAGAAGGATGTGGACCTGCTGGAGTGAGTCCAGAGGAGGCCATGAAGATGCTCAGAGCACCTCTGCTATGGAGACAGTTAAGAGTGCTGGGAGTGTTCAGCCTGGAGAAGAGAAGGCTCCAGGGAGACCTTCTAGCACCTCCCATCACCTAAAGAAGCTACATATGTAGACTGATATAATGTAGTTACAAAAGAAACATTTGGAGGGAAAAACTTCACTATATGCAAAAGGTATCACAGCCAATATATTTCTCACAAATCATGATATTATTGATAACTGTGGTTCAGTCTGTGGAGCTAGAATTTATGATACAGATGGTTTGGAAACATCTAGCACTTAGCTTTAGGAAAAACAACTTCATTTCACCTGTTTTTTAGGTTAGTGCTCAGAACACTGCTGGGAACTGTTTCATTCTTAATTCTAAGAAATCCTACTTCACTTTAAAGGTGTCTTTTAAATCTCCCCTCTCCCACACAAACAGATTTTCAGTTTTCTCCGCAGCTCTCACAGAAAAAAAGCCCACAATGTACTACTTCTTTCACAATCCCCCCACTGAGAATCTGGTTTTATTTCAAACTTTCATATCTCAAGTACAGAAACAGCAAGGACCTGAGCCTGTCAGTGCAGGAAGAAAAGGTCTGTGACCTGAGGATCTGTGGTTTTGCCAGGTGTTGTTAAGTATCAATTCTGCAATGAAACTCACACTGTGCAAGGTGGGCTCCCACAGGTGTTCAGGACTTGTGGATATGTCAGCCACCTGTGGAAACTTTGATTTAAATTTATACCCACACTCAGTGTTCCACCCTGAAGCAGAAGTGACTGACAGCACACCCCTAGGAGCAAAGCTGGGCAGGCAGTTTGCTGCAGCCATCTGAAATCAAAGCAGAATTTTCCTAAATTCAATAGGAATCAATGCCTAAACCTTCATTTTGCCAGAAGAAAAAAAAAATATAAACCCTGGCTGAAATAGCACTTCATTGCTTTCAACTGTAAATCAAGCTCTGAAAGGGAGATGAGGAACACTTGGTGCTCCTTTTCCAAAGCTGTCCCACAGATTTGTGGCTCTGCACTTATTTATAGTTTCCTAATCACTGGGGGTTTTTGTGACTATTTTGGTGACACCTGTTTTAGGGTATAATCGATAACCGTTACAGCTGGTCAGGGTTAAAAAGATACAGTGTTCATCACCTTGCTCTGAAAACAGAAGCAGGATAGGAAACAGGTACAGCTGGAGAGACACCAGCAGATCTGGCAGGGTTCTAACCTACTCCTTCAGGCCATTTCCACCTCTGGATACCCAGAAGATCCAGCAGCTACAACCTGTTATGGTTAAAAAAGCTGCAGCTGGAGGAGCTCTTCTGGCACCACACTGGTGGTAAGTTGCAAATCACAGGAGAAGCTTGCGGAAAGGCTGGAAAGAGAATACAAATCTCCCAGGCCTCACCCTGCTGCTTTCCTCTTGGTGTTGTGGCAGACACACAGGGCCACTGAGCACATGGTCATCTTCTGTGCTGAGGTATGGCTGTGCTGGCCAAGAGCTCTGTGCTGAAAAAAGCTCTTAATTAATTAAGCTGTAATAGTTCCTCAACTTGCTTGAACAGCTGTTTTACACTCTGATCTGATTCCACAGATAAATGGTACATTTGAGATGCAGCTTAGGGTGCATTTGGGTGATTTGTAGTGATTTTGGTTGAATGTCTCTCAGTCTTTAGAGAAACCTGCTTGGACAAGTTATCAGGTTAGATGTGACAAGGATGTGGCTCATAAGCCAATATGTGGGGTTAACTTGGCAGGTGTTGGTGCTCCCAGTGTGCCTCACTGAAACCACAGCCCGAGTTCAGGGCACACAAGGTGATTCAGTGGTTCTCCCTTTCTTTGACGAGAACCTTCCACTGGAAACAACTTTTTGCTCTCTTCACTCTGAGATGTTTTGTTTCGGTTGTGGCCTTTTTCAGGCAGACCATGCACTAGGATCTCACCACAAATTATTCACATATTGCAGCTAGTCACGAAACCAGAGTATAAAAAGTCATAAAGGAGAAAACAAATTATAAAATAGTGGCACTATTTTGCACATTCACGGCACTCTTCGTAGCCAGTGACTGTGACAGCTGCATTCAGAGATGAGTATCTGGGCTCCACTGTGTTCATTGAACAAGCAATTCCACTGCTTGCAGGCATTTCCTCTTATTCCTGCTCCCTCAGAAGGGTGGTCTCACCTCCCTCAAACGTTGGCTGCCCTTATGGAGAGTTTCAGCAGATCTGTCTGCCTGTGAGGGAGAGCAGCAGACACAGGGACCCAAGGATGTCCAAGGAATGATAAACTTCGGGAGAAAGGAAGGAAAGTGGCAGCAGTAATCTGCTTCAGGGGCACAGTGTGGGCAGGACAAATCTGCCAGGAGCACTTTCTGCACCATTTGTAGCTGAAACAGGAGGCCTTGGAAGAGTGACTTAATCCAGGTGACCTGGTGAATCCAGGGACAGAGCCAAAATTGAAATGCAGGAGTCTTCCATTTAAACTCAGTTTTAAACAGCAGCTTTAACCTTAGTTTTTTGCTCTGCTACATGTACACAGTTTTACTGTGTCCTTTAGATATAGAGCAGTTATTTCACAAAACCAAGCAGCATGCAAGTTCTCCAAACAAGGAGAAAAATCTTATTTAGTGCTGCTGGGCCTTTGGAGAGGAATGCTTGTAGCTGCTCAGGACACTGCTGTCTCCAAGGGGTCTCCAGGAAGATCTGAAAGAATTTCTGCTTAGATGTGACAAAGATCTGTGGCTCCATTTGTTTCTCAAATCAGAATTGTAATGCTTTGGTAGCTTTAATGGGAAGAATAGATAGGCAGAATTAGATTTCATTACTGACATTTGTCTCTAAGAAGTGAAAAAAGCTGTATTTAAGTAAAGAGTAAATAACATCACCAATCTCTGTGCTTAGTACTTTAAATGTAGAGAACTACTGGCACAAAGGTGAAAGGCCAGGAACAAAGAGATCAGGAAACACATGAACAATAATCATTATTTATGACCTTAGAAAATTGGTTATTGCTTACCTAAATTAGAGCTGTAAGTCACTTTTGCTAGATGAGAATCTGCTATGTCTCATTTGCACCATTTACATCATAAATTCATAATTTTTTTAATGGAAATGTGGCAAGAACACTTCATTTGGGATCTTATCTTTCATGCTTGACACCAAGAACCTTTGTTTAGAGCTATTCTGCACAGTTTCTGCTACCACTTTCCAGTGGGTGGGCGAGCAGAGTATGGAGCTCCTGTACACATTTGGGAACGATCACTGAACAAACCAAAATCATTTCCTTGTTCTGCCAAATCGTGCCTTTTCAGTTAGATGTTAATCTCCTCCTTCTGACTTCCAAAAGTGCAGCTATTCTTTCAAAAGCAAGTCAATTGGCACTTATTCCCCCTTAGTTAGTATGTTCATGGTGTACAAGCAGAGTACTACATCATGGTCTTTCCAGCTGCTGGGAAGTTTTCTAAGTTTTTTAAGACTGACTTCCTAAGAAAAAGAGGTCAATGTGACCATATGGAGCATGTCATAGTAATGAATGACACTGGCCAAATTTGCACAGCCCTCTGTGACAGAGTGGCAAAAATCCAGTAGAACAATCAGATCTCAATGAGAAAAGAGAGCCACTGAAGAAAGCAGAGGCATTATCTGTCTCAAAGATCAGAAGAGATTACAAAAGGGGACGAGAACAAGAACCCCATGTACACTTTGAACTTAAAACTGAATTCCCATGGACCTCGGGTTCAGGTTCCTGTGACTTCTGACCAATGAATTGCTATTGGCACCTACAAGTCCCTGCTCAGCTTTGTTTAGTTAAGCTTGAGTGTTAGAGGATGGATTAAACTATTTGACAGTTCAGGTTCTGGCTACTCAGATTTATAATTTAGCAGTAGCAGGAAAAATCTAAAGCAAGATTGCAATCAACTACAAAATACAAATTTAAAAAAAAAAAGAAAAGAGAAAGAAATAAGAAGTAGACTACATTATTTTTCAGGCTTTTCAACCTGCTCCTTTTACTCACAAAACTAAAACTAAGAGAAATCAGGCAGAATTCAAGGTTTTGAGGGCCCTGGTCTCTATCCCACAGCACAACAGCCCAAAACAGAAAGCTTCAGCTGGGCAGATTTACTGAGCACAGCAGCTCAGCACAGGTGGCTCTTCAAAAAAACTCACCCTGGGGAAAGCACAGTCGGGGTGGCACAAACCACCAAGTGTGATGGCTTTCAGATCCCACATCAAGGCTTACAGAAGCCTTCCTGTGACCTGAAAACAATGGAAGAGGCACTAAACAGCCTCTTATGAAATTACTTTTAAATAATCGGTTTTCAGAACTTCCCTGTATTTACTCAGCCCAGCAGCTTTCAGTACAATGTCATGAAGGCTTCAGGTCCTCTGCACAACCCCTGCTCTGAACACTGCAGGCAGACTTTGCAATTCTCCTCTTTCTCTTGCCTTTCCAGGCCTACCCCAGGCCCTGTCGAGACTGATGTTTCCAATGTCTGTGGTTTATTGAAGGTCTCACTCATGAGTCCTGGGAGCAGCACAAGAGCTTCAACCCATTATTGAATTACAAAATTATAGAATAGTTGGGCTGGAAGGGACCTTTTTAGGTCATCTATTCCAACTCCCTGCTCTAGATCAGATTGCTCAAAGCCCCAGTCCAACCTGGCCTTGAGCACTTCCAGGGATGGGGCATCCATGGCTTCTCTGGGCAGCCTGTGCCAGGGCCTCACCACCCTCACAGGAAACAATTTCTTCCCAATATCTAATCTAAACTTGTCTTCTTGTTTAAAGCCATTCCCCCTTCTCCTATCACTCCATGCCCTTGTCCAAAGTCCCTCTCCAGCTCTTTTGGAGCCCCTTTAGGCACTGGAAGGTGCTGGAAGGTCTCCTGCAGCCTTCTCTTCTCCAGGTGGAACACCCCAGCTTTCTGAGCCTGACTTCATAGCAGAGGTCCTCCAGCCCTCTGAGCATCTCTGTGGCCTCCTCTGGACTTGCTCCAGCAGATCCATATCCTTCTTATGTTGGGGACCCCAGAGTTGGATGCACTATTTGAGGTGAGGTCTCACCAGAACAGAACAGAGAGGCAGAATCTCCTCCCTTGACCTGCCCACCCTGCCTTGGGTGCAGCCCACGACACATTTGGCTTTCTGAGCTGCCAGTGCAAATGGTTAGGTCATGTCCTGCCTCTCATCCATCAGAATCTCCAAGTCTTTCTTGGCAGGACTACTCTCATTCCTTAAAAGTCAGGAATGAAATGAGAAAAATCTACTAGACCATGTATACCTTGCAACCATTTCCATGTTTAATGGACTAATTTTCCACTTAGAAATGGTAACCAAAAAAAGCAAACCAAACTGAAACCTCAACAGCAAATAACATCTGGAATAATTTTGTTAAACAGTTGATAGGCTTATAGAAGTTTTCTACATGCTCATTTTTGGGGATTCCAATTCTGTTCACTAAACAAACATTTAAAATCATATCAGTTCTACATCAGTTATTTGTTGTTTTATTATTATTGTGCCTTCACTTAAACTTTTTAATGGCCAGGCTTGATGAAAGCCCTTCTTGCACCCAAAATATATGAACTGCCAGTGTTTGTACCAGAAAAGGCATTTACAGAGGAAAATTGCACCAGTTTGCTCAAGTGTACTGAACTGTAGAAACAGCTACCTGGAGAAAGATAGATGGAAAAATATTTTCTATTAAAAATCCTCCCACCCAGTTAAAAAAAGGCCAATTGCACTGCAGCTAGGCACAAGTCTCAGAAATGTTACTATCGTGGGCAGTACTCACTCTATTTCAATTTGCACATCTACTTTCTGGAAAACACATATTTGTTTCAAAGACAGACTTGTTTATATGAATTAAGGACAGTACTTTATGTGTATTTTCCTTGAATTGGCAGTGAACTGCACAGTCTTTTTGGCAGACAAAACCTAACCACGTGCACACTACAAAGAAAACCAACCTAAAAATTTTATAATGCAAAATGAAAAATGAGGTTTAGTTCCCCCCCCTTTTTTTTTGCTGACCACTGTAATGAAAAGATTGGATTATAGGGACCAAAAGTCTGGTTGGCCAAATAACATGTACTGTGCCTCCTGAAGGCATCCTGAACCCTGCTGTGTCTTTGTCCTCAATATTTTATAGTAGCTGATTAATTGCACTGAAATATATTCTAGGGACAGCTTCAAATATTGCTCTTCTTTGTTATTACAAGATCCATTTTCATTCCTCAATATTGTAAAAAGGCTGACAGGACTTAAGATTCTTTCTTCTTTGTAAATTCATCACATCTTAGCTCTCTTTTCGTACTGTCTTTTCTCTTGCTCGTTAAGTCAATTTCTCACCTCTTGACGATGTAGTCCTTCTGTTTGGGCTCAAGCTTTGTCAATATAAAGTTATGCTGCTACAGCTGAGTCAGTAGTGATGAATGCAGAGCTACAATAACCACTCACCCCAGTCTAACACTTGTAGTGCTTTTAAACCCAGCAATTCATTTGCTCCAAGAGAGAAATAGCCTCAAAAATAAAGACACAGAATTCAAAACATTTGTTGAAACCTCAGTTCTGGAACCTTAAAGATCTGCTCTGCTCAGGTTTTCTGCATGATCACAGGGTGAAGATGAAGATATTTGACAGGAAACAGGTGGGGTTCCCAAGCAGTAGCTTGGCTGGGGGAGGCAGGGCAGCAGGGCGAGCATGGCAGTGTCACCTGCTTTAATGCAGCTCCTGGCACTCCCCTGCTGTTGCATTAGCAAATAGCACAGGAGCTCAGCTCCAGCTTTGCCAGGGTCACACAGCCAAGCACTGCACAGCCTGTCTGCCTGAGCCCAAACAAGGCCAGAACATCCTGATCCACAAACGGCGACAGCAGCTGATGCTGAGGTGGGTTGGAAGCACAGCAACTACTGAAGTGCTGGGTAACCACTCAAAAAAACCCTGATCTGGTATAATTTCAGCTTCGAACCACGTGAAAAAATGTACAAATACACATAGCCTGTTTATTTCTGTGTAGTTACTGCATTTCTAGGCATTTATATATATATGTGTATATGTATATATATGTAATGTTGGGCAGTGTATTTATACAGAGTATTCTGACAAACTGCATGGACGCAAGCTCAGGAATAAACTGATGTGTCTCTCACTTAAATCCCAACCAGGCAGTGAGTTGTAAATGGTCTTCAGTTTGGTCTGGGACACTGCAGGCTCCTTCCCAAGGCCACCACGCACATCCTCTGCTGCTAAATGACATGTCCCTGCTCCCTCCCAGAGAGGGGTCACGAACAAGTCTGACCTTTCTCTTGCTAACTCTGCCTCAAGGCCATTTGTCACACACAAAATTGACAGAGCATGGGGAGGTCTATGCTCCCCTGCCTGTGTACAACCAGTTCTATAAATGTTAAGCCTAACTTGAGGTTTTTAGCTTTTGGATTAACAAGATATCTTTCCTGGGAAATAAGAAAAACTTCTTTTAAAGGCTTCCTGACAGTTTGTAACCATGCCATTAGAAACTTTTGAGAGAATCAATCAAAAGCTGTAGCCCTGCAAAACTACCAGACTGACCTTGTAATTTATATGCCTCCAAAATATTTAATGGTGCTGATGTTGTGAATTTGGAGTGGATCAATTTTCTGACATTAGGAAATGGTCCACTGCAGGGCAGACCAACTACTGTTTGTCACCAAAGTATTGCTCCTTAATAAAAAGATGTTGATAAAATGTTTAACAGAAAAAGGACAAGATCTTTTTTTTTTTTCCTAATAAAAGACACAAACATTCATATCACATGATGAAGTCAACTAGTAATTTTCAGTGTTGTTTTTTCTCTACTTTTAGTCTAAACAGGTTTTTTGTCAGCAGCCAGACTTTGGAGAGAAAATCAGATTTCTAGTCTGGAGACATGAATCCAGCTCACATCTCCTATTTACCAGGACCCAATGGCACTATTTTCTCATGTGATTCTTAGTAGGTTTTATGGTCAGTTCTTGCCACAGATTCCTCTGCTGTATTTTGAAACCTGTGACACCTGGCAGTGCCACAGATATGACGTGAGAGTTCATGGCTTCTGAAGTCCACTGACATATCATAGCCACAGCAAACATTAACAGCAGTTTAAGTATCTAAAAAGGTGCATCAGTGAAGCAGCACACCTAAGGAGTTTCTGGAAATCAGAGTATGAATCTGATCCCACTGAAATACTAAGAAGAGCTTGGAAAGGGATTTTAGCACAAGATATTTAGCCTCAGGTAAGATCGCATTAAAAGAATTAGATCGCATTATAAGAATTGCAATGATCTCTCAAAGATTCAATTCCATGCTCATGGGAAGCGTGGAACACTGTAATGATTCCCTCTGGCTTCTGGGGTGAGAGGCTGGTACCTCTGCAGCTATGGCCCTGTTTGCAGTTTCACAACACACAATCTGCCTCACCTGTACCATTTGCTTTGCCTCATCATCCTTCCCGAGCATGACAGAAACACTTCTTTTCAGAGGGAACTGCAAAAAGTACCTGTCAAAGCTGATTAGACAAAGTGGGAAATGAGTGTTCAGGCACCATCCAGGCATAAAGGGAAAATCCAGCAATAAAACTGGCAACATCTTCCTGTTCTTTCACACTTCACTTGTGTGCCCAGAAAGTAGATGTGAAATACAGCCTAGACTTCCATGAACGTCCTACCTAAAAGCTGTTCTTTCAAGAGCAGATATTTGTGCTAAAAGAAACAAAATATTATTGTTGGATTGCCAAGGCCAAAGAAAGCAGACCCTGGAGACTGCTACCAAAAGTGACATGATTCTTTTGGCCACTAACTCTCAGCAGCCATACAACATTTCTTGAGATTATTTTAGCTCTTATGATGATTCAAGAACTTAAAGTCTGCGACAGAGAATCGGTGCTAAAAAGATTTTATCAATCAAAATGCCTGCAAAGTGCAAAGAAAGCAGAACATTCCCACAAAAGCCAATCTCTATACCTCCTTGGGTTTGTAACACTATTCATTTATGGTAGTCAACTGAGATACTTGGGCATTTTAATAAAAGGCTGCTTTACAATCAGACTTAAATCCCAGACGTGCTGCAGAGCCTATGGGGCCCTAACAGAGAAGAAAGGCAGAGGTGGGAGGAGGTGAGAAAGAAGGCTGGAAAGTTGGCTTATGCCCCTGCACAAAGACAGAGAACAAGACTTGGTCAACATCTTTAAATATACATTCTCATGTGTAGGTGCGTTTGTATTTAGGCTTTTAAGTTTGAAATCTGGTTTTCACTTCTGTGCATCTCTGAATCCTGCAATGGTAGCACAGGGAGAAATAAGTTGCTCACTACAAAGGGATGAGTTAAAACTCCATTCTTAGGAATGTAACTTTGATGAGATCTTTCAGTATTATCCTAAACAGCAGAACTGGCAAAACAGCATCACTCAAAATGACTGTTTTCAGTTAGGGTGAGAACAATCTCTGTTTGAATTCACTGGTTTTATCAGAAAGCAGGTGTTTCAGACCAAGTGTTTTTGTAAGTGACTCTTTTGAGCAAGCACAGTCACTGTATTTGCTGCACCACTGCTCCCTCTGAGTCAATGTTCCACTTAAGTCGCATGAGGAGTTCTGCTTCATAATTTTACTTTTTATGATACCACCTTAAAAGCGTGAGACTGAGGTTTGTAAGGCAATAATTTGATTCAAAAGTAATGTTTTAGTGAGTTGGTCTCATTCTTTCAAATTTTCCAGCGTAAGACAAGCCATGGATCACCAAAAGTTTATTAATTACCAAAAACCACTCAAACCTCACAAAGACTGGTGCGTGAAGTTTCCTAAACACATCCACTTTTGCTCTCATAAAAATGACTTCTCATTCTTATCTCCAATGTGACTTAAAAACAGCATGAATAAATAGGAACTGTTGTTAAAGTAGAATAAATCATAACAATAAATGCATGCTTGAAACCCAGCATACTATTTATTGGTGTAATTTTCTGATTTGTGCATTCTGAGAGAAGGCATAGCAGCTAATACATCAGATGAAGTGAAATTAAAAGCAGTCTGAGATAATAGTAAATAACAGTGAGGACAGAGAACAACTTCATTGTTTCAATGTTCAGACACAGAAATTATGGGCATTGAGAAGGCAATAGGAATTTCAGGCTCTCTTAACAAAAAAACCTAAAGCACTTTAAATAAATTAAAAGAATAAAAATAACTGAGGTGGATTTTGGAAATCTGAAACCAAACAAGTTGCCTAACAATGATGAATCAGACTCTTACTGTGTGAAATGGAAGTTAATGATTTGCTTACTGTTTCTCTATTCTCCATTGGGATCTTAGAATCACACCCAGCTTTTTTAAAAATTATTTTTTTCCTCATTGGCACAACAATTCCATAAAGCCAGTCCAACTCTGATGTGCAAAGGCATAAGGACATTTTAGCAGTATTATACTTGTGTATTTTACTACTTGACAGAAGTCTGAGAATGTCTTTCCAAATTTAAACCTTTGCTCCCTGTTTTCCTATTTTACTACATTAATCGCAGAGGAATCTTTGTAGAATTCCATGTAGGAAAGGCAGGGAAAAAAGTGTTCCCTGGGGGCAATGTAAATGTGGTAGGGAAAATAGTAACATTAATTAAAATATCAGAAACCAAGTAATTTTAAAAAGTCTGTTCACCCCAGGATTTTCTACCACTTGATTAAAAAGGAAATGCTCCCAGCTTTGGCCTATTATTAACTTTTCTTTCCCAATTCTTCAGGGCAAAGAAGACAGAAAGCAGAATAATGGGGCAAAGAAAATGTCTAGGCTAGACAAACCCCTTAAGGCAAAAGCATAAAATTTCAAGTTCAAGGTACTAAACCCACGAAATGACACGGCCAAATTGTACCTTCAAATGCCAGCAGCAAACACGGCATTTTAATGAGGAGTAGGTGGATACACATGAATCAGGCACAACAACTCCAGTTCCTCAAGAGCAAATACTGACTCACAGCTTCTCTCAGTTTATGAGCCCTCTCACACGGCTGTCTCCGAGGCACATCCTCACAAGCCATGGGGCTGCACACCTCACCAGGACCACCTGTCAGCCCCACTGCAGCTGTGCATGCTCCAGCCTGTCCCAGCAGCACAGCAGAACAGGTTAATTTGCATCCCGTGCACCACATTAATTTGTTTCTCTCTGCAGGCAGGAAAGGCAGGCGCCTGCACGCAGTCATTTGGCTCAGCTGGATGGTTGCAGCTCTACACGATGTTCAACCTCTACTGCTTGTAGCCAGGACATCATATTCCTGCTTCATAAGGGGAGGAAAGACGAACAAAAGCTTGGATGCTGAGAGTATCAGGGGTCTAAAACTGCATGCAAAGAGCAGCATTGAAATCCAGTCCCATTTGGCTGTGGGGCAGCAGGAAGCACAGTCACTGCACAGACAACAAACTTAGAAACACACTCAGACACCCACAGAAACTCAACTCAGAAAGGGCAGGCAAAGGTGACAGACTTTTGATGCCTTAAATGGCTATCTATAAACAGAGATTAGACAGGAATAAAGGAGATATTTATTTGAAAGGCCTTCAGAGGTACACTCTGGGCTCCAGAGGGTCCTGCCTTAGTGGATCTCAAAATGGACAACAGGTCGCGAGTTCATCATATTTTTATATCAGTATAAATTCACTAACTAGAACCCCAGCTAATTTCTCTAAGCTTGCCTCCCCTTCTTTAAGATGATGGTTTACAGTTCTTGGGCCTAGGACAGTCTGGGTGTTTTTGGAGAGCAAGCTAGAGAGGCTTTGTTATATGTCTATCTTAGCATGAGAGAACAGCACTTAACAAGCTACAGGAAACTTCAGAGTTACACTAGCAGTACAGGATTTGAAAAATATAAAAGTTAAAACTTAAGGCATCGCTTTGAATCCCCTGCCACGAACACTGGACTGTGGTATTACTGCACTCTGGTCCTATATGGGGAAGGGAGGTTCAACCAGTGAGATTTTCATTTCTGCAGTTAGGTAAAAGACTTTTCTCCAAGGAAACAATATTGTAGTAGCATCAAATTTTCATTTTCTCACTGAATATATTTTGGGTGATTTTTGTTTTGTTTTCAAAGCTCATGGGGATGTAAAAAATGAAACACTAAACTGGATTCTGCTTGGAAATGAATGCTGTTAATGCTGGCACTGCATGTTCCCATAAACTAGCTTCATCACTCAAACCCTAAGAATTTTTCCCCATAGAATACTGTAACAAAAGTTAACTTACAAGCTTTTATATGTGTCCTTGAACACTACATTATCACTAATTTGGTTACAACACATGGCTAAGCTTGTCCTCTGCTTCCTACTTCCTATCACACCCACGAGACCTGGGCCAGCCTGTCAATGCTGCAGCAGACTGAAATTAGCTATTCTGCTTTTATCAGAAAAAAAGCTGCACTTTTTAAAAGCGTCACATAATTTTTAATGCAACAAATAGCTCAGGATTTCAGAAAACAAGTATTTGATTTTTTGTTTCAATTTCTGTGAGCATGGTTTGATCCAGCTGTGCTTCGCTTCTTGAAACACACCATCAAAACTTGACTAGGTTGCAACAGAAAGCTGATTAAGTCTATGCTGAGTGGTTGATTTCTTCCAAAGAAGAATCTTCAGGATAACAGACTCTTCTCTTTCCACACTGTCATGTTTTAGTTCTCCTTGTGCCTTAAGAGCACAGTAAGAAAGACACCTCCCGATCCTCACTTTGCAGACTCTCTGGGGCAGGTTAAGACAAGGTACTTGTCCTTCTGCCCAGCTCTTTTCTGACATACAAATGCACCCACATGATTATAAGAGAGCAGTTTGTGCAATGTTATTTCTCAGCCTACTCCCAGTGCTATTTAAAATGGGCTTGTGGAATATCGGGTGAGAAACATGAGCAGTAAATAGGTACCCAAACTGTGTCTCCTCTCCAGTAAATGAATAAGATGTGCTGAAGGAGGGAGAGGGGAAAATTAGTAATTTATAACATATGAGAGCTATTTACTGAGTCTTAGAAAAGGATGCATGGCTGTAAGTACAGATTAACCACATTCCTACAGGTACCAAGGGCTTTTAGTTTGCTAAAACCCACTGAGTCAAAAGAAACTCCTTACACTAAAACAAACAAAAACCCCAAGGGGAGCATGTGTGTATTGTGTGATAAAATGATAAAGAATTGTGCCACTAAGCCTTTCCAAAGCTGAAAGCTACTGCTGATTTTGCATTTAAGAAAAGGATACCCTCTGTTGCCACAGACTATCAGACCAGAAAGTACCCATAATATGCAGTTCCATAGCTTGTTTGGCACAGGTATGAACTGACAAACACAACCAACAACCCTTGCTGTGTCTGGCTCATGGCAAAACCTGTACCAGCTCTGCACTAAAAATAAGGGTGTGAGCTACATCTAAACACTGAGGATTTTAAAAACACAGCCTTCAGCCTCTTGAAACCCCTTGAAATTTCCAGGAGGTCAAAGTACTTCTGAAGTTGTTAATGTACCAAAGCACATTTTGGAGTTCAGAAATGTGACAATTCAATTTAGGAAATATGTGTGAAAATCAGAAGTTAAACCTAAACATAGCAAGACCATACTGCATCTTTCCCCAGTATATTCCTCTGAAGAGCACGCATACTTTCCTGCAGAAAGCTGACTGCTTAAAATAGCTGTCAGCTTTCTAAAGGGAGTGATTAATTCCACTAGAGTTATTTCTGCTTCCAAGAGTACTACTAAATTTAACTGACAATGGGGAAAACTGCTGCTAATGGATGCTTCACATATTTTAAATAAAGCCTACATTTATGCATTGCTAAGTGTGTGGATTTTTTAGTTTTTAACTTGATTTTCATTCTACAACTGGTTAGTCCATGCTTATAAAGCACTGACCAAAGCCATTCAATGACTGCTAGTGACTGGTAGTAATTAATTAGTAACTGCCTTGTAATTGCCACAGAGCTAGTGGCACTTGTCTAATAATTCCCTGTAACTACTAGAGCTAGTAAGTCTCTAATAACTGCTTAGTAACTGCTAGTGAGAGTCCAGTAACTTTGCAATAACTGTGTGGTAACCACTGGTCACATCGCAGTGCCTAACAACTGCTAGTAACCACTTTGTAGCTCCCTATTATCTGCCTGACAATTACTAAATTACTAATTACTGCCTTGCAGTTGCTTAGTAAATAATAGTTACTGCCTAGTGTCTGCCTAATAGCTGCTAGTAGCTACTTAATACCTGCCTAATAATTACTAGTAACTGCCTAGTAAATACCAGCCCTTCCCTTCATCATCCCATTGATTCATCCCTCTTCAGGGCCGAATTCCCCACAGCCCCCATTGTTTCCACCCCCAGAGAATGAGCTGAGTAATTTCCCCCCAGTTTTCCCTGCTGTTTCCCCAAAATAGGGGCTTTATCCAGATTAGGGCCTCCCCTCACCCCGTGAGGGGTCACATTGGATGGTTAAGGCTGGATTGCAGAGACAGGATGACTCCGAGGAGCTCCTGCTTGGCACAGGGATTTTTTCTCCTCTTTCTTTATTTTTTTCTCTCTAATTCATGACTTGTCTGAGCTCTGCTCACAACAATCCAAAGCTGCTGCCATTGCATTTGATAAAATCATCCTTTGGATAATTTTTAGAGGGCAGCAGAGAGTGCTGTTAGTTCTCCTGTTGGGAGGATAGGGCCACTCACCCCTCAAGCCCCGAATCCAGACAGACCCAAAGCACAGAATAATCTCCTGCTGAGGGGTCAGCCTTGTTCCATGCTCCAAAATTGCCATTCTTCTCCAGCTGGCTTTGAAATTCAGTGTTTTTTCAAGGGGGTCAAAGTAGGTTCACTCTCTAAACACAAATCGAAAAAGAAGGAATCCCTGATATCCTGCATCTACTTTGAAAAGATACATTCTTTGTTGTAATTATATTATTTGTTATTCTATTCTATTCTATTCTATTCTATTCTATTCTATTCTATTCTATTCTATTCTATTCTAATTATTTGTTAGCTGGGAACCAGAAACAGTGCTTAATGTGATTAATGACTGGGTTCAATAGAGCCACATTCCAGGTTGTGGAGTTTGAGAGAAAAAAAAAACCAATCAGCATTGATTTTGAGGTGCTAAAGTCCTTCTGGCAGATTCTAAAAGATGCCTACAGCCAAGGGAATAACTTGTGAATAACAGATGAGACCAGAGCATTCTGACATCACCTATCACACATTGCAGTTAAAACTGTAATTGCTTGTAGGAGTTAATTGCCTGTAGTGACTTTTCAAGTCTGTGCAGCATGAACTGGGAGGCTTGTGCTGATGGCTCTGGGATAGCTCTGGCCCTCATCAGGAGGAGTGGAGGTGTCTGGCTGTTTGTGGAAGATACTGCTCATATTCACACAAACAGCTGGATCACCCAGAATTTATGGAGCTGTGGATTGATACTGTTTGTGCTTGGCACACGCAGGCAGGCTATAACACAGGGTATTTGTTATGCTACCAGACTTCATTTGCAGGCAAGGAACATTGCCAGAGGCTTTTAGCAGAAGGTGCTGAGCAGTTCTGTGTCTTGAAGAGCCCAGTGGTACTTCCCACTGCCTGGGAAATGCAAAGGATTTATTTTACTGCCGCAGGATGCACAGGATTTACCCTCTTTATTTCTGTGCATCTCACTTTTGCTGTTAACCAGGCAGATTTTTCTGTGCAGCACAGAGATGTGGGAAGAGGTTTGCAATCATTCTTATCTGCACACTGCTTAAAGATGGAGGAGGAAACAGCATCAGGTTTCCTCGGGGTGGAGGCTGAGATTAGCAGGAACAGGCCCTGCGAAGTGCTATTAAATGATAAAAAAGTGCTGAACGGCAATCTGGGCTGGGTTCAGTGTTCACAGCGAGGTTCACTCTTACACATGATGGCCTTTCCTTGTGTCTTTCTGAACTTGCACTGGGGCAGAGAGTAAAGCCAGGGCCTTGCTGCTCCTGAGTTTAGTGTCTCTGGTGGACCCTCCTTTTCCACTCAGGTGGCTCAGATTCTCTTCCACAGCTGAGCACTGGAGGTGGGGGCAGCTCTCAGGTGCTGTTTCAAAGAGGTTTAGTGCATCCAAGATAGTGAGACGATTCTTAGATCTCAGTCCTGCTTGCTTCCACAGTCTGTGCTGAACTGTGGGTGTCCTTCCAGCTCTTTCCACCCTGCTCTGTACCTGAGCTGACACTGGCATTTGGGAAGGGAATTCCTCTTTTCCTGGTGGTGACAGGATGCTGAGAATGTCAAGGCACGTGTTTCTCTGTTATCCCTGCCTCTAAAAACTCCGTCCATCTCTTTGAGAGTAAAAATAAAGCAGCTTTGTTTGATTTCTAGAAAAAGCCAGACGACAGTGCAGGGGTCAGAAATAGGCATCCCAGCCCTCCCCATCCCACTGCCTCAGCTGTTGCTTCCTGAGAGACAGAAGCATGTGGTGGCTAAAAATACCCTGCAAAGAGAATACTCTCTCCCTCCAATGGGAGAGTATAAATTAAGGCGAGTCGTTATATATACAACTTCTTGTGCTTGGGAGAAACTTCTCCCAACGTCACTTTCGGAGAGGGTTTTCCTAGTGAAGCAGAAGCCCCAGCGCTGTCCCGTCCCCATGTAGGTCGGCGATATTGTGCAGAGGATCTCTGGCTCCTGCCTGCCTCTCCTGCTCCCACCCCCTCGCCCTCCTATGGGAATCCATGTGGCCAGGGGTGGGGGGAGACCAGCCCTCCTTTTATAAGCGTGGCCTTGCGGCACCGTCCAAGTTGATAGGAGTGACGGGAGATTTGGCTTGCTCCGAGATACCACCTCCCAAGCCTTGGGGTCCCTGGGATGACCAAAGGAGGAATGGAGTCAGTGGAAGTGTTCACAACTGAAGGCAAAGGCAGGGGGTTGAAAGCCCAGAAGGAATTCTTGCCTGGGGATGTCATCTTTGCGGAGCCAGCCTACGCGGCCGTGGTTTTTGACAGGTAAGAGAAAAGCGCTTGTAAAACTCAGAGCAAAAGTAATCTCTCTGCAGAATTTTATCTGGCTGGTTGTATAAAAGTTTGGAGGTGTCTGGATGACATCAGAGAAGGGATTGGAGGGAAGTCAGAAGCACTTCTCTAAAGACACACTCACAGCTTGTACTGAATGTCCTTCCTGGGGCTCAGATCAGCTTTTTCACTTTTAGTGTGGTGCAGTTTGTTTCCAGGGTGTGACCTTGCAAGTTGCTTGGTAACCTTTCAGAAATGCAGTGAAAGTTGAGTGTATTCAGTGCCTCACAAAACCAGCCCCATGCTACACTGCAGTGAGCTGCCAGGAGTCAGTGTAATTCAGGTATACAGGAATATCAGACTGACTTTGCTGAAGTCTCTGATGGGTAATCCATGATAAAAATGAGTTCCATTGTGCTCTGCTCACATGTACCATCCCCAGCTGCACTTGTAGCTTCATCACTCGCTGCCCTCAAGCTAGAAGCTGGTGGGGATCAGCAAGTGACACTGTTTCTATTAAAGAGATTTAATATTTACAGCTGGCTGAGCTAACTGGAGACAAGTGTCTGCTTTTGCTCTTTCACGAGACTGGTTTAAAATTTATGTTCACACTGATGTAGCCAGACACTGAGTTCTGGTGCAAGAATATTTTTCTTTTCTGCTGCTTGTTTTAGTCACAACACTTGCTCATCCTGCGCTGCTGGTGTGGCTGGTAGGTGCTCACTTCTGCCCTTTGGATCAGTGGGAGATACACTTAAAATAACCTGGAAGAGAAAAGATGCGAAGAACCAATTTCTATGTTGATCTCCACTGGGCAAAATCTAAATTAAAGCCTCCGACTTCATCCAAAAAATGGATTTTGTTCAGCCTTACAACATGCTAAATGAGGATAGAATAGGGCCTGAATTTTTAAACTGAGGACTTAGATGGCAGCTGAAGGTTTCATTCTGAGCTTAGGAAAGTTACAAGTGTTCTTCAAGGGCATCATGGTGAGTCCTGAGACTGAATTTTTAGCCCCAAACAGGTAGTGGCTTTAGTAAATATCCTGTACATTAAACAGGGCTGTAGCAATTCTGCTTAGCTGAGTTTTCTCTGATTAATTGGCTCTGTTAGCAAAGTCTGAGACACGAACAGAGGTCGTGCTGCTGTTTTAACCCCAGTCATCTTGTAGCTGAAGCTGATCAGTGCCACTGTGTGATCTGACAGTAGCAGAGAATTGGGTATTAAATGGACAGAGCAAGAAATAAGTTTTTTGTGTCTTTCACTGTTCCCTTGTCTTTTAACTGTCAGCAGGTGAACATGATTATGAATTTTTGCCATAGCAGGAATGACACCTTTAGTTTTTATTTTAATATGTCATTGCAAGAGCTCACATTAAAAATGTCATTTTTCACTTTAAAATGTTGAGTTCTTGAAGCCTTCGCCCTGAGATTAATTATAGGAGTTGATGACAAAATAATTTCTCCTTGATGTGTCCTTTTAGCTCTTGTGCTTCAGTTTCACTCGTGTCACTACCTGGAATTTTGGGGTGATTTGCTTTGGAAGTGTCTATGAACAATTATTTCTCTCATATGCCTCATTAAAAATACTTTTTTTTTTTTAAAAACAACTGAAAACATTTTGACTTTTGATGGTAGGTTAAAAACATTTTTTCTTCTATGTGAAATGTTGCACCATGCATAGACCAGAGCTGCCCATGTTGAAGAACTACAACTTTGCTGCTTTTTCAAATGTCGTTTATGTAATGTGAAAAAAGGACAGAACTTAGCACTGCATCAGCTCTTAGGCTGCAGACTGTGTTTTAGGCTGAGGTTTCCAACAAAAAACCTTGGATGGGGAGAGACAGATGCATTTCCCTGCTTCCCTCCCTTCCTCCCCAAGCTGGGCTTGTTTAGCTCCCAGAGGGCAAGCAAGGAGTCAAGGTAAACAGCCCTTCTCTGCAACTGTTGTGCAATAATAATGGATTCTTACCCTCCTATGACACGTTTCATCCCAAAACACTGAGTAGAGGTCAATGCTGAAATGCAGTCCCAAAATCTCCAAAACAATAAATGCTTGTTGGTTAGAGCTTGGCAGGCGATAGCCTGGGCCTGAGATATAATGGAAACACATATTTTTCTTGTGGAAATCACCCTGATGCTTTTCTTATGCACCCAGGGCTTTGGTTTTAAAGGCACCTCCTATTGCTGTGCCAGTGTATTCAGTTGCATCAAGCCTCATTGAATTGATTTCTGTCAAAGAAGGGCTGCCTGCATCCTTGTATTCTTTATTCCTGCAAGAATAAATCCACATGTGGCCATGGTAGCTGATTTTGCCCTGAAAGAACTGCTCTTGTCTCTGCATGGATGAAGAGTCCAGGGAAGAGGCATGTGCTTTTCCTTGTCCTCAAACACACATATATAGGTCCTAAAATTGGAGTTGAGTCTGCACTATTAAAAAGGCTGTCAGCCTGCACAGGAAAACCCGAAATCCAGAATCCCTCATCCAAATTCAGCTCAGTATCTCCTATCTCTTGCTGAAAGCACTGTGTATGTGTACTGTGGAAAAGGGATTCAACTATGAATGACTGCTGGGTTTAAGTTTTTGGTGTGACCATATTTTCCAGAAATCCCAGCTTTCTTTGTGCTAAAGACCACACAGAGGTACTAGAGTGCAGAGCTGGTCTCTACTTTGCAGCCCTTTGAAGAACTCAGTCCTTTGGGAAGTCTGTTCCCAGTCTGTGGGTGTTGATCCCCTGACTTTGCTGTTGAAAGGCAAAATGGAAGGCAGTCGGAGTGCAGAGGCCACACAGTGATCTTCTGTGTGGCTGCATAGGATGTGCAGGCGAAGCAAAGGTCTTTCTGACATTAGCAGGAACAGCCCTGCGGAGATACAACAGTCATGCTCTCTAAAACACAGCTTGAAATGGAAATCAGACTGGGATATCAGCCACAATTTACCTGGCCAATAACCAGATGGTCAAGTTTAGAGTCAGTAACCAGATACATGTGGGAGCTTTGACAAGCTGCCAGGCAAATAAAATGTTATATCTGTACTTACTGCCCAGAAAGTCAGACCTCAGGGTTGCTGTCACTGCTGGTTACCTCCTCCACTGCTGGAGGCTGGTTGGAGAGGCTTTTCCAGGGCAGTTGGATATCATAGCACAGACTTCAACCTGACGTATATATGTAGATAGAGATAGATACACAGACAGACAGATAGATGTGGGGAGCTGTCAAAGTAATTTGGACCTGAGGCTGTCACCCCACTGCACTTTATGGATGTCTGTCTTTCAGTAGGAGGCTGAGTTTGAGGAGGTGTGGAGATTTTATTTTGCTAGGAAAAGGAGAAATGTTTTCTTTGACAAAACTCTTATCAATCAGGTGTCCCTGCAGAGCCTAACACTGGACTCCTGTGTCCAGCCAAGTGAATCCAACACTAAATGCTGACTTAATCAATGGAACCCTCTAATGTGCAGTGAACACAGACATCTACTTTTGAGCTAATGACTTTACAGACCCGACTGAGTGTGGTGGTGATATTTCTACTCAGACACAGGGGGTACACATGAGAACGTCTAGGTGTCTAAATCTACAGGCTGCATCCCACTCTGGAAGCCCCTGAAGGTCACAGGACCCTGAAAGTCCCTGAAGTCATTAAGGCTGGCGAGAGCTTGTACTCTTCAGCCCAATGATGGTCATCTGGGCAGCAGTTTCGTACACAGTGCCAGAGACTTTTAATCTAGAAATACATAAAACTCAAAGAATAATGAGGTTCCTATAAACATCAGCCAGCTCACAGTTAGATTTTAAGGCCAGGGTATGACTCACTAGACTAACCCTGGTCATTGCAGGGCGGTTGGACTAGATGACCTTTAAAGGTCCCTTTCAACTCAAACCATTCTAATTTTATGATTCTATAACTTTGTCCCTTAACCCAGTGTTTACTGGGTGTTGACTCCTGTATCAAGGCTGTTACTTCTACTTGGATGAGAGCAAGCTGCTTAAAGAGATGGTGAATACTAATGGAAAGGGGGTGCAGAACTCTGTGTGATTTCCAGGATAAAGTGTAGACACAGCCTGGTCTCTGTTTGATTCAGCCTTGCTGTTATCAGCTGAAATATCACTCTGAAAACACTGCTGTCAGACCTGCTTTGCCCTAACGCAGAAGCAGAAAGCTGGAAGTAGATCTCAAGGGATTCTTTGCTTTTGTTGGGGTAATTTTTCAATTTGCAAAGCCCCTGAGTCTCTCATTGAAGCTTTATCTAATCCTTCCTCCCTCTTTGCTGTCTCCTTGAAGATCCCAGGTCTCCTTTCCTCTGCCACCTCCATGTCGATGGCATTCCCAGTGCCTGGGCTCAATGTACTGTATGTGACCTTCTCCTCTGACACATCAGTTGGCTCTCAAGCCTGTAGGAGTTTACATTTCCTATAAGCAAGGGGATGCCTGCTATGTCTCTGTTGGCCTTTGCCAAGGAGTTTGCTCTTTAACCAGTGGGATTTGAGAAATGATAGTCAAAGGAAAAAGCACCATGTAGTGGAAAGCCAAGATCACCTAAAGATCTCCTGGATGAGCGATCTGCAAATTGCTAAAAAACTGAGATCATGCAATTTTTGCACTCTTTTTGATGCATAAAAGAGGCTGAAAAAATTTTCCAAGGAAACATGGGGAGCTCTGTTATTGTAGTTGGGATGACCTAGACATAAAAGAAATCCAAAATTTTCCATAACAGCATGACTGAAAAGATTATGGGAACAAATTCTTTGAGTTGATGCTGATAAAAACTGAGAGCTAATGTGATCGTATTCACATTTTAAGAGATGCTCTGGGGTTTGATTTTTTTATTATTATCTCATTTGTTCAAAAGTTTAAATAAAACCTGGGAGAAAACCTAGCTTTTTAAAGAAAACCTCACCCACACCTCTAAGAAGAGGCTGGGAAATCTTGTAATGAAACACTAAAAATAAAATAGTGAAAAATTAGTCTAAAATAAATCCTCCACTCAAATCAGAAAAACTAGGACATGTCATCCCTGACATTTTTAAGAAGATACTAAGGTCCAACCCTTTTTGAAAGTAGCAAACCCATTCTTATGCTAATAATTCATCTTTAGGTAGCCTCAGCAGAAGGAAGCCATTGAGCACCTCCTTTGCCCTTTCACTGCTGAAACAGCAGATGCATTCCCTTAGGCTGTTGTTTTTAATGAAGTGTTACAGCCCCTGCTTTGAAAGCCAAGGAGACTGCCTACATCTTAAGCTCTTCTTACACTGTTCTCTGTCGCAGACTGAGGAGAGAGACGTCCTGCCAAGCAACAATAAATAGGACTTAAGTGTAAGTTAGGCCATCTGTGTGTATCACCTGTGATGCACAGAATAGCACAGGCCCATGTTAAACAGTTTGTGAGCTACTCACTGTGTCCATCAGCTACTCAAAGAAATCCTCCTCTGTTCTTTGTGCTAAAGCCATCTCACCTGGCTTTTCCAGGCCAGTGAATGAGATGCTGTGGGTGCTGGGTGGCAAATGTTTGGGTTATGCATGTCTCAGAGATGAGAGGAATACATTTCCTGTGGCAGTGCTCAGCCCTCTGTCCTGGCAGGTCCAACAGACCTTAATCTGTCTGAACCCAGTCCAAGCAGCCACAAGAGATATTTGTTTCTTCTGCTTTCACTGCGAGCCGTGCTTGCAGGAGCCATGGTTTAGACGTCAGTGCTCTGTTACCTCTTGCATTTGTTGGCTGGCATGTTGAATCGCTGCTTTTGTCACTGTAGCTACATCCAGGATTAGCTGCAGTTGTGTGTCTCACCTACATAACACCAGAGCACGTGAGCCCTGCCGAGTTCAGCTCGGCTGATGCGGGTGGGAGGCCAAGGAAACCTGAAGCTCCCCAGAAAGTCATTCATTGAGTCTGTCAGTGGCATCTGCCCTCTAAGTCAGTCCCAAATCCCTGACCTGGCAAGTTTATGATGGGCTGGAGGCATCACTGTAGTAAAGAAAATCCTGCCTTTGGGCAGGGTGAGAAGCAATTCTCACTATGTGTGGAAGAGGGCAGTGATCACCTCAGAGGCCATGGCGTGCACAGACTCAGCAGAAAGCAATTGTGTTGTTGTGTGGTAAAGCAAGGGAAGCTGAGCAGCAAGACCCAGGGGGTTCAAACCTCCAGGGTTCCTGGGTAGGTGCCACAGCAGATGTCACCTCCCCAGGGCTCCCTCCAGGAACTTTCAGTGCTGCCTGGCCATGCAGCATCCTGACCATACGGGTGTGGGCTGCTCTCTGTACCAAGAGGGGAGGTCTGGGATACCTGGAGCCATCTTGGGTTGTGTTAAACACTTCTTAAACCAGAGAGAGAAGGTTTTATAGACCAATGATTTCCACAGGCTGAGAGACTGAGGTTTAATCTCAGGTTGCTCCACTTGGAGAACCTTAACACTGCAGAGGGAGTGAGAGGGGAGACTGTGAACACTGCAAGCCTTTGGTGTCTGGATGTTGTCTGTCTCCAGGACAGATGGCACCAGAACCCAGCCAAGGAAGAGCCCCACTCTGCCGTTCACTTTTGGGGTGTCCAGCTCTGAGCTCCTCTGACACAGTAGGAGTTTGCACGACTGCCAAGGGGCACCTGCGGGGATTTAAGTGCTTGCAGATGCTTAAGCAATGTTAGTTGAAGATTTAGGCAACAGATCTGAAATACTTGTGTCTCCTGATTTTTTTTATTATGCCTAGAGCTGAGCCCAGGCCTCTGGAGTCTTGATAACATGAAGTATCAATAAATCCAGTTTTGTTTGAAACCATTTCAGGGCATGGAGGATCCTATAATGGTTTTGTAAGAGATGCAGTATTTCTTACACCTGCCAGTCAGATTACCTGTGAGTAATTGTCTCTGCCATTTCAATAGCACATGGGCTGTTCCTTTGCTTTCTCAGAAAGTCTTATATAAGTTTTTGGTGCATTTCTGCATCTCTTCAGAAATGAGGGATTTCCAGATCTGGTGATAAGTTATGCCAGCCAGGCTTGCTTTGGAAAATCTGAACACCCTATGCAATAAACAGCAAAATGCAAAGCCAGCATTTCAGTATTTTTTTATTCTCAGGGAATGAACTGAGGGGAGAGAAGCACCTGTTGGAGGACTTGGGTTTTTCTGCACTGTGCTCCTTTCCAGCCTATCATTCCTCTCTACGAGCAAACTTCTTTTTTTTTTTTGCTTTCTGACTGCCCTTAAAACACCCAGGTAGCTGGAGGGACCCCCATTTCCCATGTGAGATATCTCCTTGTGCTTCCTGGCACGATGTAACCATATGGGTTTTATCAGCTCTCTGGCTCTGCTTTGCCTTACAAGGAGTGTAACCTCTCTTGCACCTCTCTACCCCTCTGACCTGACAGCTGACAGAGCACAGCCTCACATTTCTCACCAGCTCTCAGCTCTTCCATTTGACACAGTGGAGCTGCTGCATCCCCCTTCCCAGACATGCTTCCCCCTGCCCTTTCCCAGGTGCTTGCCTTACACTGGGCTCCCTCCAGCACTGCTCACTTTCCTAAACCTCATTTTCCAAACCTCATTTTTGCACGTGGTTTTGTCTGCTACTTTGTTTGCTTTTAAATCAGTGGCTCTCTTCATCATCATGCAAGAGCCAAGGCACAGGGTAGATGATGTCAGCAGCTCACACAATACTGCCAGAGGAAAGAAAATGCATTTTAAATCTACTGTGATAGATATAAATATGCGTATATTAAAAAAAAAAAAAAAGTATAGTGAAGAGGTAAGACAGTCTTTGGTCTGTATTCTCTGGGACTGTGAGTCCGATTCCTGCTTGTGGCATATCCTCCTTATGGGATCATCAATAATTTTTTTTTATTTCCTCATGCCTTAGTTTCCCTATTCTCTGCTGTGGACAATGATAAATGTTCCCTTGATCATGAAGCCCCTGTGGTCCCTGAGCGTTTTGCAGTGAGGAGAACCTCCCTTCTGGCACCAGCAGTGGCTGAGTGATAGGAATTTGAATTCTCCTGTGCTGGAGGCCCAGATGAAGTGGGTGGTTGCCTGGAGAAGCAGACAGCTGGAGACACCAAATCAGGCAATGAAAAGCCTTCTCTAGCAGCAAGGGGAAAGTCCCAACATTTTTTGGACAGAGGACCAAAGTGTCTCCTCCTCCTTCTCAGTGAATTAAGTTCTAGGAGGAACAGCTGGACACATGAAGGGGCTTATGGGGGAGGTTTCCCCTCAGTCTGGGACCCTGGACACTCTCAGAGGGAGGACATGAGGTCAGACTTCTTCATCACCATCTTCTGACACACTCCTCCCTGGGCCTGGATTATAGTTACATGCATACATGCAATTGTAGGATGCTTCTTGGAAATCCTGTTTTGAATCCCCCAAAGATGAAATATCCCTTTTGAAGGGGTCCCAGTTATTCCACGACCATTTAACTTTCAGCAACAACCCAGGATTAAGCTGGATGGGATGTTTCTCCATCCTCCCAAAAAATCTTGAGGGGTCCACTTCAGCGGCTACGGGGAGCCCAGGGGTGCAAAGCTGGCAGGATCTTCGCTGGGCAGAGCTGGCCCTCACTGATCCACTCTGTCCCTCTGTCCTTCCAGCCTGACTCATGTCATCTGTCACACCTGCTTCAAGAGGCAGGAGAGGCTCCACCGCTGTGGGCAGTGCAAGTTTGCCTATTACTGCGACAGGACCTGCCAGAGAGCGGCCTGGCTCAACCACAAAAATGAGTGCTCTGCCATCAAGAGGCATGGCAAAGCACCCACTGAAAACATCAGGTGAGAGCTGGCCCCTGGCGACCTGGGAGACAACAAGGAAAAGCTGGGTGGTCTGATTTGGGCAAGGTGGAGGTGGGAGAACGTTTAGGAAAGTCCAGGAGTATCCCTGAACTGAAGGGATAGGGATGTGGAGGAGCATCAGCAGTGAAAGGGATGGGCTATTTTTTTTCTCAGTTCTGCACCCCAAAGACTCTGAATATGGGGAGGCAAACCCACCCTGGATGGTTTAGGAGGTGTGGGAAACTGGGGAGTGGATGGAAAAGTGAAAGAGGAGATGGGTTCTTCCCCAGGTTGCCTATAGGATACATTAATTTGTCTTCACATTCTGGCTCTACCATAAGAAAATAAGAGGGATCCTCAAGGAAATGGGAGCAGCTGTGGAGGGCTGGGGACCTGGGAGTCTGTAGCACTTCTCCAGATGAGAACACAGGTGCTGGGACAAAATCCTGAATTTCCTTTTCCATCAGAAGGCTGGGGATGGTGACCATCCATCACCCATCTGTTGCTGAGCCTGTCTCAGTCGATCTGCCTGCTCAAAATTTCCCCCCCAGGAGATGAATTTTGGTGGTTCTTTGTTCTCTCCTTGTGGTGGGGGTGCTGTAACAGCTGTGGCTGTCTCCTGGCCAGGCTGGCTGCCCGCATCCTGTGGAAGATTGAGAGGGAGGGCAGTGGGCTGTCCGAGGGCTGCCTGGTGTCCATCGATGAGCTGCAGAACCACGTGGACAGCTTTGGCGAGGAGGAGAAGAAGGAGCTGCGCACGGACGTGGAGAGTTTCCTGGAGTTCTGGCCGCAGCACTGCCAGCAGTTTGGGATGCAGTTCATCTCCCACATATTCGGAGTGGTATGTTGTGGGGGTGGGAGTGCAAATGGGGGAGGCTTTGTGGTGCCAGCTTTACAAAGAAGGTCTCCAGCTGGCCTGACTTGAGGATTGCTGACTTCATCCCATTCCCCACATGCTTCTCCTCTGCACTGACACTGGGAAACTGGCAAGGGCAAGGGCTGAAACATTTTGGCTGTCTAAACACGCAGATAAATGGTTTGCTCAATTATAAGTGCTGCATTTTCATCACAGGTCCTACTGGGCATCTCTATGCACCTGGGAGAGCTGAGAAAATCTGAGTATATTTTTTAGTAAATGCACCTAGAAATATATTTGAATATAGCAGATCTGTTTTAGTAGATACATTAATATCTCTTAATATTGTGAGCATTAGATTTTTACATAATATATGTAATGCAATCAGTAAAAGATATTAATATGTTTAATAATATCCATTACTAACTTGTTAACTACAAAGTTTTGCTCTCAGTGTAGCAGAGAGGGAAATTTCAGTTCAGGCTGAGCTGCTCTGCTCCCAGCCCTGGTACAAATGGGGTGTCCCTGCACTACCCCCTCAGCTCCCAACACTGCCAAGAGGAGACACATGCTCTACTCACCCCTCTGCCAGTGGCTGCTGTGCAAGACAAGCTGGGCTTTGCCAGTTCCAGTAGAGTGAGAGGACACAGTACCTTTGGTACCCACACCACAAGGAAAATCCAGTCCACTAGACACAGAGAGACCCTATGTACTAGTGACCAGCACAGCTTCTCTGTGGAGAAGCAAGGAAGTACAGAAAATCTACAGAATCAGTTCACAAAGGAAATAAAACTATTAACAGGGTAAAATAATCAGCAGCTGAGTTAATTATTTCTTTTGGTCTATCCTATCATATTTTCTCTTTCCAGATATTTCTATTATTTATGTTTGTGACTAAAAACTTTTCTGTTCGTATGTGACAATAGTATATCATATAGAAAAGTAAAATAATTCATTCTTGGAATATATGTCATGCAAAAGTTGTCATTCTGAAAATTCACAGCAAAGGGCAGTAGCTGGTTTTTATGAGCTTTGAGGGCAACCCAGCAAACTGACCAGGTTGAATGCAGGAGTCAAGGTTAATTTCTAACTGATACCTGTTTTCATGAGTGTGAACTTTGCTTTCTGCTTGAATTGCCTTAAAATCATTTTCCTGTGACCTTTTTCCGAATTATTTGCAGGAACCAAATATAAGGAAATCAATGCATGGCCAAACCAATTTTATTTTAGACCTCCCAAGTGAACACTGACAGCAAATATCCTGTAACATTTACTCAGCTCTGCCTTGGGCTGGTCCCTCTGCACGAGTCCTGCTTTGCTTCTCTTCTGATGTTTTATCCCGACCAGAGTGTTTCAACTTTTTCTCCTTTGATGCTTCTTCCTGCCTGTGTTTTGGGACTAGATCAGCTGCAATGGCTTTACCCTCAGTGACCAAAGAGGACTGCAGGCTGTTGGTGTGGGAATCTTCCCCAACCTCTGCCAGGCCAACCACGACTGCTGGCCCAACTGCACCGTTGTCTTCAACAATGGCAAGTGAGTGGATTTCTTTTCTTTGGTGCAGCAGGCATGCATCCTAGCAGGCAACTCAGCAGGCTCTGCCACCCCCAGAGTCAGGTCCCTGCCCCACAAAATATATTCATTCTTATCACCTTCTCTAGCTTGGAAAAAACCCAAACAAACAAACAGTGTTTTCTTGCTAAAGACAAACTGGTTTCTCTCCTTGTTATTTAAAAAATTGTCATCTGATGCACTAACAAATACACCAGATTTGACCCCAAATCCAGCAACCAGCAAAGAATTTTTCTCTGTTTTCTTATGAGTTTTGTAACTAGACTCAAAATAGGTAAAGTAGCGTGTAGCTGTTCAACTCACCCCTCGTATTGAAGCTTCATTTATAGACAGTTTAAGGAGTAATCCCACGTAGTAAATTATTAAGGATTATGCTGAGTCCACAGTCCAAGAGTTTCTCATAACCGAAGCTCGCAATCAGCTGTGTATCACTATCTGCTGGTGTGTTTATAACTATTCCTAACACATCCCCCATCTGGTGAGAGTGTATCATCCCGATTAATCACTGATTAACTCTTTAGCAATGGGACCTTAATGACAGTTGTGATTGCTATCTGCAAGCAGAGTCACCTGCAAGTGCAGGATGTTCTCAGCCTCTGGGCATGCCCCATTCCCACCCAAGTCCCACCAAGGTAAGAAAACCTCTGCAGGACAAGTGAGGTGGAATAAGATTCAGTGGGAAATGCGGGGAGGTTTCAGCAGAGCTGGGAGTGGAGGTAGCCCACAGGAGGGATGCTCTGCCCATCCCAGTTTCCAAGCCATGACAGGTATAAACTGCTGTTGATTCAGAAAGTTGCCATGTGTGCAAGATATTAACTGTGGGAAATTGCTTGCCAAAAACTGCACAGCCACAGGATTTCCTCTGAACTTTCCACCATGATTTTACAGCTACCTGTCTTCACTAAAATTTAGTACTATAACTTAACCCCCCCTTTCCCCTCAGCCTCTCATTTTTTAACTCACACATTGCTTCTGCACTCCAGTTATCACTGCTGGTTTTCCCTGATGATACTCCACCAGCATTTACCAAGCAGCTGGTAAATGAGCCAAGAGAAAACAAAAACTCATTAGGATGATTACCTTGGTGGGAAATAGGGTGTGATCCAAAGTCAGGTTGGAGTCTGTACTATGATATCCAGTTGCCCTGGATTGGATCCATAGTGGGGTGATGGGAGAGCCCCTCCAAACAGCTCCCAGCAGTGGAGGAGGTAACCAGCAGCAATAACAACCCTGACTTTCTGGGTAAGTACAGGAGTGGCATTTATTTGCCTGGCAGCTTGTCAAAGCTCCCACATGTATCTGGTTACTGACTCTAAACTTGACCATCTGGTTATTGGCCAGGTAAATTGTGGCTGATATCCCAGTCTGATTTCCATTTCAAGATGTGTTTTAGAGAGCACAACTGATGTCAGTGGAGACATTTCTGTTCAGTGGATCTACTCTCCTTGTTCCTACCAAATGTCAGGAGCAGGTTTTGCACATTCCCTGACTTAGACCACTCCTAAAATCACAGTGCCAGGGCTGCCCTCCACAAAATCCCCAACGGCCCAGTGATGGACAGTTGGGTCCTGGCAGCTGCATAGCAAAAGGGAAGCTCTCATGCAGTGCACAGGAGCCAGGCACAGGGAACCCCCTTGTCTCCTGTCAGTACAATGTCCAGTGCTATGCTATGCACCCATTTTTTTTGTTGTTGTACTTGTACGTGTGTAAACTGCAGATGTTTGTTTTGTCTTTCAGTCATGAGGCTGTAAGATCAATGTTCCACACACAGATGAGGTGGGTCGGTCTTGAAAGCATCATTCTCCTCCCTGTACCCCTCATGCCCTGTTTTTAATGGAAAAGATGCAAAGACCCCAAGGGGCTCCCTTTGTTTGCACCAAATTTCACTTTCCCTGTTTTCTAAACTTCCCTCCTCTCCTGTGTAAAGCCCCACTAAACCCAAACCTCACTTAACTCTGCATTTTGTAGTAAATTAGAATGATAGTGGTAATACTGTGACTGTCTTCCCCAGGGTGAATTTCCTCTCTGCCTTCCCACCCTCTCCCTTGGCTTCCTCTCTGTCAGTATTTCCCCTCTTCAATTCTCATTTCTCCTCCCCTGACCATGGCAAGAGCATGAAAGTCAGAACAAGGTCTCGCTAATCTTGTACAGCCCAAAATAAAATCTTGCGTATTAGGAGATGAGAAATGACTGCATTACTGACACACTAAATACTCCACATTTCTTCTGCAACAAACTGTGCCCAAGGAATGTGCTGCCTACAGTAGCAGTACCATGAGATGAAGGTTTCAATTCTTTTTTATCATTATTCATGATTAATGTTCCACCTTTTAATGATGCCACTGTTACCTGATCCAAACTAAATAAATCACAAAAATATGTGCAAAAAAAAGTCTCTGCTTAACTCATGGCATTTAGTATATTATAGTCAGTGTTCTTAAGGGGATACTGTTGCGTTTTAAAATTTAATTTCAATCAGGCGTGCAATTTCCTCAAAGAAGATGTGAAATACATTTGAAGTCCTCTTCTTCACCATTGAATCTTACCCTTACGTTATAGATAGGGCCATAAAAAAAAGGGGCAAAAGAGTATCACTTCTGATTAGCGTTGCTATTTGGGGCAATTTAAGTTTTGAGCTATCGGGCACTCACTGTGCCTGTGCACGCAGCTGTTAAGGTCACCGGGGAAAGTGCCCTGGACAAGCTCAGTGCTGTGCGCCTGGCTGACAGTGGCTCTTTAACTACACTACTTAAAACATGCCATGTGTTTCCTGGCTTACCCCAAAGGCAGTCAATCCCCTCCACACAAGGGATGACTGCTTGAAATATTCCTACACTGCTTGGGCTATCAGGGGCATCATGAAAGTCAGAGGCTTGATTTTGCTTCTGTGGTTGCATGACTCACTTTAACGAGGATCCTGTTCAGTGTGAACAGGAATGTTTATAGTGTAAACCTTTAGGATGGGAATTGCTCTTTTTTGTGCACTTCCTCCTGGAGGAGCAGGTTGCACCTCTCTCTGTCTGGCATTTTCCCGTGGCTGTGACGTAACTAATAGCTGCCCTTTGTGACAATGGCATGTTTAGTGATAAATTTTGTATGAAATATGTTGCTGTTATGACAACACCTAGGGAAGGTCAAGACCAGCCTTGGAGAGGAATTTTGACAGCAGCTTTAGCAGAGCTGGAAGACTCAGAGCGACACCTTTGGTGCTGAGAGCCTGTAATGGGAATTCCAAGAGAATTAAAAGGGAATTACAGGAGAGCTACAATCCCTTTGCAAAATCATGATCACAGAGAATAAGTCATGTCCTCTGCAAAAGACTTACTTTTAATGCACCTGGTGATACCTGTGAGTCCTCTGCCACCTCTGCCTCTAGTGAGGCTTTTGTTGGGTTCCACCTAAAGCACCTCACGTTCAGCTGGGAGCCAGCAGGTCCCTCCAAGGTCCATCTCAGAGCAGACATGTACATTAAACACACTATTGAGCTCACTGGTAGTTGGGAGAGGAGATGGATACAGAAGAACCATGTCAAAGTTGGTATTTGATAGATTTTTTTTCCCATTCTGGCCAAATTCTCCAGCCAGTTGAGCCTGTTTAGCCCCTACAGGTGAGAGATGGCCCAGAGTAACTGGGAGATTCAGCATGTAGAGTGAAACAGCAAGGGAATAATTCTGAGTGTCCGCATTATTTAAGATGTTTTGCAGGGGAATGACATGAGGGAAAGGCAGGTACAAAGGCCTGGCTTTCTAAATCCTGTCATCAGGGGCTTGCCATGGATTTCAGTAACAGGGACTGGCAATTGAATTGTGGTAATAGGTCAAATGAGCTGTTTAAAAATAGACTCTTTCCAGATAATTATTTTGAAGCTTTTATGTGAAAATGCATGAACAGGGTGAGGGCATCTCCTATGCAGCACCCAGAGGGAATTTGTCTTAACTTTTCAAAGTGAAAATGATACCAAAGGCAGCACAGCTCGGGATCTGGGAGTATAGCCAGGGGTATGTGGGTAGCATGCAAAGCAGTACTTAAAAAAAGACCCAAAATCCAAACTCAGCATTTTGGTGTGTATTTCTGATCTCAATGTTGGTTTTTTTTTTTCTGGTGAGATCTCCTGCAACAAAATAAAAGTTGATGTCTAGGTTCATCCCCCATCTGGACAAAATAATGTAGCAATAACCTGTTTATAGCTCAGACTTTTACATATCCCTGCCAGGGACTTGCAGAGGGGCAGGAAAAACTGGTGTGACTGTGTTCTTGTGCTGTATTCAGTCAACCAGACTGCTGTTCACCTCTGCATTGCCTCCCTGAAGACTTAAAGCAGTGCCTTAGGGCGAGGGCTCACCTCTGCAAGGCAGGGGAGGGCACAGGATTTGTCCCTGACGGCTCTGTGGCTCCACTTTTTCTTCTGCTGCTTCTCCAAGTGCACATCCCACCTCCTCTGCCCTCAGGATCGAGCTGCGGGCCCTGAACAAGATTTCTCCAGGGGATGAGCTGACGGTTTCCTACGTGGATTTCCTCAACCTGAGTGAGGAGCGGCGGAAGCAGCTGAAGAAGCAATATTACTTCGACTGCACGTGTGAGCACTGCAAGAAACAGCTCAAGGATGACCTGATGTTGGCAGTGAAAGCAGGGGAAAGCAAGGTAGGGTTTGTCCTGCTGTGTCCAAAGCCAGTGGTGGCTGCATCTCCTCCACCAAGGCATCTAAGGGTCTCCAGAACTGTGGTTTCTCAGCACGGGGACACTCTTGATAGGAAGGGAGTCAGATTTTGGCAAAAGCATGGCTAATATCAATGTGAAAACGAGAACAGAACTGAACCTTGATTGGACACAACACCAATTCAAGCCCACCATGCAAGGCCAGTTTAATCCTTATTATGCAAGATAAGTGCAGTTTTTAATTTCAAAAAGCAAAGAAGTTTCCTTTAACTTAAAAGTCCCATCAATAGACAGAATGCAAAAATATTGGAAAAATAGGCCTAGAGCTGAGAAAAATGCTGGCATTTAGATTGTGGGGTTTTTTTCTGAGAAACTGCAAGGGAATCTGCTTTCTGAGCAGCAGAAAGAGAAATGTGTTGCAGGTGATCTGTAGTGACAGGACTGCTGCTGCAGCTCTGTGGTTTGTACCATCACACCGGCCCCAGGGATGTGGGAAGCTTGAACTTCCAGCCCCTCTTTGCAAAGGCCTGTCACAGGGAGTTTGCACCATCACTTGACATTTTTGTGTGGTTGCTGTGGGCAGACTGACTGTGAGGAATTAACATGTTTAACTGCTCATTTTTAAGTAACCTCTGTTTCCCTTGGAGGTCTCACAAGCCATCGAGCAGGAGGGCATAAGGCAGTGTCTTGCTGTTGGCAGTGGGATGTGTTGCTTGGTCAGCAGCTACAGTTTGTGAGTGTCCTGGCAGCTCTAAGAGCTTCTTTTTAGTTCCTCTGCCCAAGGATGTGATTGGTCATAGGTTTGTGCTCTCTGGCAGTGTTAGCCTGGAGGTTTCTACTCCTGCAAGCCTTACAAAGTGTACAAGGGAAGGCAAAGCAAGGCAGGGCAATTTAAGGTATCATTGAGTCATTGATCTGCGCTGTTGAGCAGTCACACAATGAATCACAGTGCAGCTCGGAGGATGATGTGGAGCAGGTAGAACACCAAACAGGAAAGGTGGGATGAGGAAATGTGACCTCAGAGCAGCAGTGCCACCAGGAGAGGTGCACCAGTGAGATGCACCTTCCTGGGAAGGAGCACAGAACCCTCAGCCTCCCGCTCAGCAGGTGCCAGGAAGGAAAGCTCAGTCTTGTAAGTCATCTTTCAGAGAGATGGCAGTCAGGAAAGTCTGCATATTGCAGAGCGTAAATTTCCCCTTAGAAAGGTTTAGAGAATAGTATCAAGCTGATATAAGGGACCTCCCTTATGGGAGATAGGACATGGGACTAGAGGAGACCCTTTCCTTGGTGGGTCAAGTTCTCTAGTGCAAAAGACCCTGCTATATAACCCCATTTTAAATTATCAGGCTTCAACTTACAGCTAATCCTGTCTACTATACTTCTCCACCTATAACATAAAGTTGTCCCAAAGCTCAGTTCTCTGATGCAGAAGGATTTTTATCTGGCTTTCTGCAGAAATATTTTTGAACACATTCTCCAGTAGACAGCATAAAAAAAAATCTCAACTCTCATTCAACACCTGCTATCAAGCCTTGACCAAACAGTGAGATCATGAATCACAGAATGATTTGGCTTGGAAGGGACCTTATAGATCATCTCCTTCCATCTGCCCTGCCGTGGGCAGAGACACCTTCCACTAGGCATGCACCATTCATTTTTGTGAGCACTGGAGGTGCTGTGTAGCACACGGCAGGAAAACACATCTGGGGGAACGTCCCGCGCAGTCTGAAGTGCTTGTGCAGAAAAAGCCTGTGAGGATGAAAGGTTCTTGATTTCAGCCATTAAAAATACACCCCATCCACAGACAATAAGCATCCAGGCTGACCTCACCCGCAGAGCATGTCGGCTGTGTCGCATTTCCTGAGTTCAGGCACACTTGCCTGGGAGCAGCAGCGCTCACAGCTGTGTGGAAAAAGCGCTAGGAATACACGGGAGATTGACGGCTTCCATCCTGAACAGCTGCTACAGTCTCTCACCCCTTCCAAAGGGTAGCAAACTTCCCATTGTTTACAATGGCAACAAACTTAGAAGTCTAGTAAAGGCAAGGGAAGGTTTTTATTAGACAAAGACACAGTAGAAATGCTGTTTAAAGTCCCTATTCTGGGAGCCTTGACTCAGACTGCCCAGCAGTGTGATGTGCACTGATGTTAACACTGCCTTTGGATGTGCTCTGTGCCCCAGGACACCTTGTGTGCTGCTCAGACAGCTGCCCAAATCTGATTAGCTACAATAGCTTCAGTATAAGACTATAGAATAATAAATCATATCACAAATGTATCCATAAATAGATGGGGGGGGTAAATGGCTCTGAAAACTACTTGTTTTCCTTCAATACTAAACTTTAAAGTAGATTTCCCTACTAGGTGAATTTCAGAAACCTCAGAACTCTAATTGACCAGATGTGGGAAAAAGACAACAGGACAGTCCTACAGTCCTGACTCCTAATCTTTGCATCCTTTGTTGCAACGTTGGGTCTCTGCTTTTGATCTGCATCCAGAGGTCCTTCCTGGCTGCTGGCTCTGCTTTGTGTCTCCAGACCAGGTTCTGGAGTTATGTGATTGTGGGCTGATTTCAGATTTCCCATTTATGAAAAAGAAGGTCATGATAGCTAGAATAGATGGAAAACGCAAATTTGAAGGACTCAGAGAAGCAGAAGATGAATAGCTGTGCTGGATATTATGTTATATTCCAGTATTAAAGGAAGAAAGAGGAGGCAGCTAATTATGAGCTCATTAGTGTTTTGCCAGGTGTTCCTAAATGTGCTTCATGTCTCTTCACCATGCATGGTGAAACACAAACTTCTTCTAGGTGTGCGGGAAAAGACATTTCCCTCTCTGGGTGCAGCTAAAATCTGAATTCAGCCATCTTAGAGTATTTGGAACTAATGACAGAATTTCTCAGGGTAGATAAAATTCAGGGATCTTTCCTAGTCCACCCATCTCTCATTCGAGAGCCTCATTTCTCTCAAGCAGCTGCACTAGTAGCACCTGATTCTCACCAGACGGTGGCTTTCACAGCCTCTTTGGTATCTTATGAGACCTCTCAGTTGCAGGATGAATTCTGTCCCTTTTCCAGAGGGGAGGAGTGATGGGGAGAATTGAGGAACCCAGTCATGCATGTCAGAGACATGGCCACTACTCTGATGGGCGACACTCTCGCTGAAGTCAGCAGGACCTTCACCTTTTGACCTGGAACTGGGTCCATTTCAGCCTTTGTCACCTTTTGACCTGGAACTGGGTCTATTTCAGCCTTTGTCAGGTCTGAGGGGCACGCTGGTATTGCAGCCAGCAGTAGGAAGTAGGTGATGTGGGAAGCATCCCATTAAGCTGATTTGGACCAAGCATGCTTTCAACCAATATACTTTGGAAGTGGCAGTGCATTTTCATCATTAGCTTTCCAAATGTTGTCCCCAGCCCTCTGCAGACACAGTGAAGGAAGTGATCCAGTTCTCCAAGGACACTTTGGAGAAGATCAACAAGGCCCGCATGGAGGGACATTACCACGAGGTGAGTCCTGGTCCTTTCGCTCTCTTGCTGCACACACACTGCCCAGGAAAGCAGGCCTTGTCCTCCTCTACATTTGTGATTTGTGGATGAAATAACCTCCCTATTGCTGCAACCCAACTACCCCATGTGCTTCCTGCCCTCCTGGAAGCTCAAATTGAAAAGCTGACACTGATTCCTCCCCTCTGTAAAGCACAACTGTGTCTGAGACATCCCAGACTGACTTCTTTTGTAGTGATGACACAAGGAAATTCAGGTGACTTCAAGTACCTCTGACTGACACAAGTGCTGAACCAAGGGCCTCCTGAGTAAAAATCATAAGTTATAGAGCAGATGTAAGAACTCAGCTCTGCCAGGTAACATCACAAAAAGAAGGACAGTGGGTTTGAGAGTGGGACAAGACTGCCAGGGGTTTTTGCCTGTGTTGATCTATTCAGCACCCTGTGTTGCTCATTTGTCAGGCGCTGAGAATAGGTGTGTGGTTTGGTAGAATCATGTCCCACCTGGGGCCCAGGCTACAAGGGCAATGGGTGAGAGAGCTCTAGTAATTTCTTTTTTTCTCCCTCTTTTGCTCACCCAGGAAATATTTAATTGTTTTCCTCGGAGAGCAGTCAAGGTTGAGTAACAGCCTCCAGGTTTTAACTGTCTTTGGGAAAAGGCTGAAGTCCCCTGCTGCAGAAATCAGGACACTGAATCACAGCTAGGTCAGGCATGGAACAGTGCAGTTCCATGTGTCCAGCCCCAAGGGGTCATTAAGAGTATTCCTGTCACCAAGGGCTTTCAGGATGCTGGGTGGATGGCACTGGGCTGTATGAGTGCTGTAGGCCCTTGGTACCTGGCAATACCCAGGCTACTGGAGTCTTTCCCCTGAGCAGAAGACATCACTTTTTCTTCACCTGTATTGTGAGTGTAACACTGGCAGAGAAAGCTTTGAGTGCCAATCATTTTCCTAGGCTGATGTTCCTCAACAAATCAAAGAACATCCTCTCTTCCCCAACCTTCACAGAGGCTGACTTGGTCTGTGGGACTCATGTGGACTGTGCAAACCATGGGGCTTTGTTGTGGCAGCTTCAAGCCCAAAGGTGTTTGGACTTACCCTTCCTCTCCCTGCTTCCTCCACGCTCAGGTTGTGAAGCTGTGCCGTGATTGCCTGACGAAACAGGAGCCTGTGCTGGGGGACACGAACATCTACCTGCTGAGGATCCTCAGCATTGCCTCCGAGGTGCTCTCCTACCTCCAGATGTTTGAGGAAGCAGCTGACTATGCCAAGAGGATGGTGGATGGCTACCTGTGAGTCTGTGCCCTACTTCTGGTAGCTCTCTGTGCTCATGCAATGTTAAGCTGTGTGTTGCAGGAATAATTTTCTTAGTCTGCTCCCATCAAGGCAGTGGGTCAGATGGGGACCTTTTTGTAGTGCCAGACAGAGAGATGCCCCTCCTTAAATGCATAAGAGCTCCCAAACACCTTCATATACTAAACTGGAAGTGGCAAACAGTTTAGGAACATCTTTCATTGCTTTTTGTTTTGTCTCAGAAGCATCTCAAGGCTGCCCTGATAGCAAGACACAGAGCCTGGGTGTGGGACAGAGAGGCTGTGACTGCAGGAGATGGCCTGTTCCCTAGCCTGCCTGCAGGAAGGAGAGGTCAAAGAGAAAAGAGAAACTATGTCAAATGGCTGTCACTCAAGATATCCCCTCAGTCTTGAGTAGTACATGGGTTTTGTCTTGGCTAATTCTATAGTCCTGTGGTAAAAGCTCAGTGAGAATAAAGAAATTCAGGTTTATTTCACATAGATCCAGGGTAAATCTCACATTAAAAGTGATGTGCTTTATTATTACTGAGGTTCTATGACAGGACTGATGAGTATTTAACAGGAAAAAAAGGAAAGAAAGAAAATAATGGAAATTGTAGAGAAGAGAGAAAAGCCCAATTCATCATCTCATTCACTCCCCTGCTGAGACCATCTCACACTCATTGCCTGTCTTTTTGGTCAGTTCTACCCCAAAAGGCCGGTGATATTTTGCTCTTTTGCAGAGGGGTGACAGAGTCACCTCCCCAGCTTGCAGGCCTGACAAGCAACTTCATGTCCCAGCCCTGGCACTGAGCTAATTGACTGACACAGAGGAAATTCCTTCCCCTCTGTGTTCCTCAGTTTTTCAGACCACGGACCATGGTAGTTTCCTTTCTTGCTTTAAGTGCCGATTCAAAATTCCAAATAAGCCCTCGAGGGCAGGTTTTCAGCTTTTAAAGTTGCATGTAGNAATAAGCCCTCGAGGGCAGGTTTTCAGCTAAGTCCAAGCAGCTTCTAACTCTGCTTCAGCTTTTAAAGTTGGATGTAAAGGAGAGGTTTCAGTTTCCCCTCCTTAGGCACTGACAATTCCCAGATGTAGGGATGCATCTGCAGAGGGTGAGATGAGCATTTCTGGAGTTTCTGGAACCACCTGTTTCTCTTCCCACTTTAAATGAGAAACTGGTGATTTTTGCATTTTCACTGCTCCAAGTGTGTCAAGTTAAATTGGTGCCAGCTGAGCTGCAGGGTCAGACCTGGGCTTCGCTTGTGCCAAAATAATGACAGAGCTTGGTGTTTCCTTGGAATAAGATGACAGAGCCTGGCTTTCTCCAAGCAGATGTTGAACCTTTCCAGTTCACATCCCATCTTTCACAACTCATGTCCTTGTACAGCTCTGTCCTTGAGTTATGTGCCCTTGCCCATTTCTAAGAAGGACACATTTCAGGGGCATTGGCTGCAACAAGCTCTTCACCTGAGTAAACAACCTGCTTTTTGGCAAACAGATCATGTCAATGACACTTTTGGGAACCCAGATTTCTCCTGAACTAAAATTACCCAATGTTTTTCCAGGAAAATCTACCATCCCAACAACGCGCAGCTGGGGATGGCCGTGATGCGGGCAGGAGTGACTCACTGGCATGCTGGTCTCATTGAAGCTGGCCATGGCTTGATCTGTAAAGCCTATGCCATTCTCCTGATTACCCATGGACCTTCCCACCCCATTACCAAAGACCTGGAGGTAGGTGTCCTCTCCTGTCTTGTCTCTGCTCTCTGTCTGGGCAAAACTACAGTCAAGCTGTAGAAACAACCATCCATAAGACCCGAGAGATGTATTAAGTGCTGACTGCTTCTTACTAGTGCCGTGGTTTTATCTAGATTATGTTACATTCTGCTGGGAAATGCATGTCCTTTCTTATTGGAAATTTTCTTCCCTGAAAAATAGCTTTTTTTCTGCACCAGAACATGCATGAGAAATGGCAGCTGAGCCCCTGAATCTTCTTTGAAACTGCTGTGCCCAAAGACAGAGCCTTCTATTCTTCCAACAGACTAATTTTACTAGTCTCAGATGGATTTTTAGTATATCAAATAACATATAGTGGATGTGCCCAGTTTACCCCCTGATTTTCTTTATTGGTGTCCATTCTTCTTTATTTACCACTCCCCATTCCTTCCAAGCAGCAGTGTATTTTTCCTCAGATGACTGATGGCTGCATTTCCTAGCTTAGAGCCAAGATCTGGAGATCCCAGGGAATTACATCTGCTCAGATGTGAGGAATTATTTACAATTGCAGCTGGGAATCTATTATTTCTTTAGCCTTTAATTTACTTGATGTGACCTGTTGGATTTATAGCATTCCCTCTATTCCCCCCAAAAAATTATAGGATACCAGATGAAATCCTTTATTGATGACTTAGCTCCCATAGAGCAGAGCTATAACCTTTATTAGAGCAGTTTTATATCTTCAGAAAAGTTAATATCTACTACCTCAAGCCAACATGTTCACTGTTTCCATATGTGTAGCAAAGGATGAGACACAGCACCTCCATTTCTGCATTTCCCTTCATGCTTTAAGAGGAAAATAGTGGATATATGGCAAATGCTTATCTCTGTGCTCCTAAACAAAAGGTTGAATAAATGCACAGATAGGTGTAAAAATATATCCTAAAATCCTTTCTGATCCCCTGCTGTAATGCAGCACTAGGAATAACTCTGATGATGATGAATCCTGGGCTGTAAAGGGTGCAACTGTGGGACTGAGCATCCCTCTCCTCCCACCTGAAGTGGCCCCCACCCTGGTGATGGGCCATCCCAAGAGCCAGACCCAGGGTGTGGATGGGAAGTGCACTGATTCCCTGGCTCTGCTCAGCATCACCTCCAGGTCCTGCATCAATTTTGGGAGCATGAGACTTCCCAGTAGCCTGTGGAAAAGCTGGATGCAGGAAGGGCTGATGCCTTCTTCAGTACACAGGCAAATGGGTTTGAGAAAGGAATGGGATATCTGTGTCCAGTCAGCTTTGGTCCTGCTGGTGGGACATCGCACGGCCTAGGACATCCTTTGGGGACAGTGCTTGTTTTTGGTAATGTTTCATTCACTTGCTTCAAGGTGTCCTGCCTCACAGGGTTTGTAACCTGCTGTGTCCCTCAGGTCATGCGTGTCCAGACCGAGATGGAGCTCCGGATGTTCCAGCAGAACGAGTTCATGTATTACAAGATGAGGGAAGCTGCCCTCAAAAACCAGAAGATCCAGGTCATGCCTGAACCCAGCAATGAGAATGCACCAAGCCTCTTCCACAAAAAGGAATAAACCCCGAGCTTGTCACCAATTCATGCCTGTGGGGTAACACCACCTGTGGCACTTCCAAACATTGGGAACGTGATACAGCAATGTGATATATCCATAAGGATTGCTTCCAGTGGCATGAATCTGATAGCATGGATCTGCTGGGGGAGCATCCTGAAAAATCTGAGGGCTTAAAGCAGAAGAGGTCCTGGCAGAAGCAACATCCCTTTTTCTATCACTAAGGCATTAAAAATCAAAGCAAAAAACCTTGTTATAAAATTATTTACATTTTTATTGGAAATCTTGTTTCTCTCTACACAAGTCCCGATTCTGAATTCCTTTGCTGAATTTTAACTGATTTTTCCTAAGGGGTTCTACCACTTCCTTGGGATGACATAATTTCTTTCCACTGGTGTCCATGGGATGGTAGAAGCAGGAAGCCAGTTCCAAGAAATGTCATGTGCGCCTGTGGGCAATGAATGCAAACTGAACAAGACCCACAGATGGTGTTTTGTGTTAAATGGTATTTTTCTGATGAAAAACGATTCTGCAGGTGGCATAGGTACAACATCAAAATGTGGGCCGTTTGCAAGAGAGACTAAGTGGAATTCCTACATCAAGATAAGTTAATTGGGATTAATTATTCTCCTTAGTTACAAATCAGAATATGTCTGCAGTGATGGACATGGGGCCATGCCAGAAGTCAGTTGCTGTGGTTTGGTGCCCTGGCTGTGTGGATTGTTCTAACTGGACAAGCAGTTTCCGGGGGGGAAATCCACCCTTGCTCATCTTCAGGGTGAGTTGAGGGCTCTGCTGCCTTAAAACACCTGCCTTTTAACTTAGGTGCTTATTCAATTTTGCACTGAGGAAAGAAAGGATAGTCCACAGATCAGCTGCCAGTGGACAGCCAACAGAACTAAGGAGAAGTCTAATGGCTAAAGCTGGGTTTCTAGATAAAAAAAGGTATTTGCTGTCTGCCCATCTGCCTCAAAATCTAACTGATTTCCTGCAGACTTTCAGTGATGTCCAGGAGAGGAAAAGATTTATTCAAGGATTCCCTACCTGCTCCTCAGCAGAGTAGAAAGAAAACAAACCCAGGGCTTTTCCTCTTTGATGTTATTCAGTGATTTTGCTGATGTTTCTCCAGATCTGAGTTCACCAAAAACAAGCATCTGGGTTTTAGGCACTGTTTAGTTAAGCTCTTCCATTTGTCTGTGAGGTGCCTCTCCGCTGCCCTCTGTGACAATCCATATTGATTCAGTTCTTGGCATGAGGATCAATGCTGATCTGTGATATGAAAACTTTTCCTGGGCAGAGAGGAGTCCTGGCAGAGATGCATGTCAGAACAGATTGGTCCTTTGGTAGCATGTGTTGAGGTTGCAGAAGGAGGTGGGGAAGCACTTGTGGTGTTTTCCTAACATCCTGATTAGCTTTGCGAGCTTGTAAGAACACCATCCCACCTAGATGCATCACACAGCCATGTATTCATTTCCCAGTGACAATTCCCTATCATCATCCAAGCACCAGCCTTGGAAAAGGCAGATAAGAGGGAAGTTTCCTTTCCTGTCTGCAGCAGAAAACCACATCTCCATTGGGCCTGAAGTGCTGAGAAAGAGCACAGGAGATGAGTTTGCTGTTCCCTCTGTCTGCACTGTGAACAACCAGCCCATCTCCTGCCAGGAGAAAAAAACTTGTATTTCACTCTGGAAGAAGCATTTAATTCCAGTTCAATCCAATTTATCAGGTGCAGCTTGGGGTGAAACACACACTGGACACCTGAAGGCAGTTTGTGGCCTTCCTGCTGGTGGAAAGGAGTAGAGAGGAGATGGAGATAGGGTGGACAGAGCCTATAGGGCTGGAAGGTACTGCAGAGGTCTGAGGATGAAGACAGCAGCTGGTAGCCCATGCTGGTTTCTTCCCCAAGGCAGCTCTCCAAACAGGATCACTGCTGCTTCCTTGACTCTGCCTAAACCACCCCATCCTTTGGCCCTGCTGGTCACTCTGATCACCTCAGACATGTCTGTAAGGAAAGGGATCAGAGCCCTTTTCCTGCCCAGCACTGCCCAGCCAGGTCAGCCATGGGTGCAGGACCCACTGGGACATCCCCAGCAGGATGCTGGCACCTGTCCCCAGGAAAGGGCTTGAAGAACACTCGTCAGCATGGGTCACTCAGTAATTCTGAGCCTGTGCCCTGCCTCAACTCCATTCCCCAACATCAGCACACCCATAGCTCAGTTTGTTGTCCAATTTCTACCATTGCTTGCCTGAGCTTTGGAGGCTCGTGTCTATTTATAGTAGCACTGAAGAGGTTGATGACAATGAAGAGGCTTCAATAAAAAATTTATTTTTATGGACTCATTTCACATGGTAAGAAGATTGGCATGTGTAAGGTTCCTAGACTCTCTTGCTGACTCTCTTGAAGGTGAGGTCACCCAGGGTCATTGTCTGAAAAAGAAATGGAAAGTGTTAGCTTTTCCTGAATTTGTAGAAACATTGAATACCTCAAGTTGGAAGGATCATCATGGTATTTAGCTCCAAACTGTTCTTAGGATCTGTCTTGCAAATCAAAACAGGACTGATCCCCAGTCTATCTCTTATGAACTGAATTCCTAAAGCTTTGGATTTCTTCATGAATATCCCAAAGCAAGTAGGGATAATCTGGCATCCCTCAGCTGGGATCAGTTTGCCTCACCTCTCTTCTCTAAGAGTGCCAAGCCCTGGCACATATCTGTAACTCTGGGTGGGTGAGAACATGCCCTCATTACCCAAAACTTTGATCAGCTGTGCCTAAGATGGGTCTTAAAAAGTACTTTCTGGATCATATTCTAATGAGAAACTGCCTTCAGTGCCTGGCTGCAGAGCCTTTGTTCAAGCTCATGCTCTGCTCCAGCACCTCCCCAAGGTGCCCAGCACCTCTGTAGCTTCCTAGGGCCAGGCCCCTGAAGGCAGCTGTGTTATTCCAGCCATTGCCCTCCTACACTTACATGGGTGATGGTGTCTCCGTTGAGCTCGGTGACGGATTTCATCCCTTTCACCTGTGTGATCAGCTTGTTGTTACCCTCCATCTGCACAACAGCCTGGTGGAAGACAGAAGTATTCACATTATTGCTGGAGACCACCTCAACTCCTGCATTTTGTCCTTCCCCTGCTGTAGTAGGAGGGGACTGCAGAGCCAGCTGAGTTGGGTCAAGGTGTGCCATGTCATTTCCTCTGCACCACCCACCTACTGCACACTGCTGCAGCAGCCTCCTTTGGGGTGAGGTGACTGGGAGCTGGAGCTGGGGGAAGTCTCAGTCAAGGTGGGAAACTATTTAAGGAACTTTCAGAAACTTGGACATGGGTGGAAAGTTCATCAAGGGACAGGCACATCTGCTAAGTCTCTGTCCTCTGGGAGCTGCACATCTAAAACATCTACAGATAGCTGCCCCAGGGCAGCTATCACTGTTCAATGAAATTAATCAAATTATTAAGCCAGCAAAGCCCATTTCTGTTTATCTGTCTTGCCCAGCTATAAGATGTGTTCATTTGCCCTTGAGCTGATGATGTACAAAGTGTAAAACTCTTCTAATTACTGTTTCCCCCTGGTTTATGCCAAAAGGTCTTCAGTGATGCTGGAAACCGTGACACAGATGGTACAGCTCTCAGAGCCCCATTCACGGGGCATTTCTTTGGTCATCATCCCTCCTCCTTTCAAAAGTCCCTGTAATACCATCTTCTCCTGAGGCAGAGGTGAGAGGCAGTATTTGCCAGTGGTGCTGCCTTGACATTCTGTGAACTGTTACAAACTAATGTCCAGGAATGGGAGCTGACCCAAGTTCAAGGTGATAACTCCTCACCTTGCCAAATCATCTCAGCCACAGTAACCTGAAGCAGTGGGAAAGGCTAGCAGAGAAGTTGACAGCTACTGGGACTTAAAAGGAGAGATTTATTGGTTTATGACTCTTTGTCTGATTTTCCTGCAGTACCTTTGAGTCAACAAAATGAAGGCGGAGGTATGTTTTGTGTTGCAAAATGACACAAAGTCAATCCTTTTCCACCTCAAATCTTTCAGAACTCTTTCTGTCAAAAAAATTTACCAAGGCATCTCTATCCCCCTTTTCCAAATGGGATATTAAAACACTGGCTTCCAGTGTTTTCCAAAGTGACTGTTAAAATAGATTCAGAAATGCAAGGCTTCCTCTGCAGGAAGTGCAATACATTAATTAATACCTGTGGTATGGTCAGTCCCTTTGCTCATATGCAGAGGGAATGGCTGGAAAGGAAATTTAATGTCCCTGAGCCCCCACAGCCCTGGCAGAGGAGGGGCTGCTCACTCACCTTTGCTTTCTCTCCATTCAGCATCTCTAGTTCACACTCCTCCCCAATGGTGAACTCATTTTTCAGCACTTTGGCACCAGTGGTCACAGTAATCTTGAACTTTTTCCCATCCTGCACAATTTCTGAGATGCTCTTGAGGTCCTTGCCCTTCTGGATCTGGTCCTCAGGGAGCCCTGCCCAGGAACAAGAGACATTAAGTGAACGCTGGAGCCATCTGTGGGCAGATTGCTGCTGCTGAACGAATGAATGTAGCAGGATTTGGGGCCTACAGCTGGGAAAATTTCTATTCCAATGTGGAAAAACATTTCAGTGATGATGCTTCCTCAAGAGGCATGTATCCCTGAGTCTGCTGAAGATCAATACTGTCATCCTGAATTCTGTGTGGGAGCTAGGCATGTCCCATGTCCACTGAGCCGACTGGGAGAACAAACACCACCTTTGGCTCAGAATAAAGAGACAGGGTCTCAGAATAAATCCTGCTTTCCTTCCTTCACTGACAGGCAAGGAAAAATTGATTAAATGAAGACAGAATAAAGGAACAAAGTGGGGTTTTTTTACGAGATTCAGGGTTTCTCAGAACCAGCTTATAAAATCTCCCAAAGCCTGAAGGTTACCTGACAGGCAGAGCCCTTCTGGCACATAATTGTGCAGTTATAGTGCAAAGCCCCCTGAATCCCTGCAGGACCACATTCCCTGTCACGAGTGTAAATCTATCAGACACATTCATCATTTAGCATTTAAAGAATACCAACTATTTTTCTGATGAATGGTGTGATTTGAGGCTTTGCAGCATCATAGCAAAGTGACTGACCAACATCCTGCTTGACCTCAAATTTCACAGCGTGATGGAGCAGATCTGCAGTGCCCCTAAGCCATCAAGGTCCTGCTGGCTTATAATGTGTGTGCAGCACTCAGCCACACTGGCCAGTGGCTGCAGAGCCTGCCAGGATTGACTTCCTGCAAGCCATAAAACTTCACCCATCATCTCTTGACCTCCAGCCCCCCAGCCAGAGAGAGGTTTTCTCTTCTACTTTGAGATCACATCTCCACACAAATACATTTAAAATCCCAACAATTACAAGGTGACAGACAGAAATAAGAAAACTTAGAGATCATCAGCACATCAGCACACCTGGCACCCAAAAATGAGCAGGATCTGTGGAGACAAAGCATCACATAGTACATGCAGGCACTTACCGAGGGCTTTCATAAAGGGCTCAAAGTTTTCCTGGGACTGGAGCTCGTACTTTCCAGTGAAGCTCATGGTGGAAGTGTTCTCTGTGCTCCTAACACAAGAGAAGGTGCCTTGCTGGTAGGCAGAGCTTGGTTTTATATCATCCTTCTGCCTTAAATGTTGGCCAGAGGTAAGATGATGTAATTGGTTTATGGGCATGTTCAAACATTAACGTAAAACTGGGCAATGGTCAGTGATAAATTGCTCTACATTTTACAGACCATAATTTACAATGTGGGGGCAGGGAACACCTCATAAAATCCAGTTTATGGAGGTTGCAACATGACAACCATAAACAAATGATAAAAAAAAATAATAATTGTGCAAAGAGGTTTTTTATCAGAGGAACGAGCCAAATCATCTAATGAGCTTGCACTCTGGAAGCATGCATCTGAGGAGGATGATGAACGTGGTGATTGTGTGTCCCCTGGAGCTGACACTGGGGGGGTTTCTGCTCACTGGTGGGTGCACAGTGGGTCTTTAGCACTGACAGAATAGTGGCTACAAACTGGTAGGGGCTGACTGGCTCACAGACCTGTTCTGGTGGGGTAGCAGTAGACCAAACCCATCATTGCCCCATAAGAAAATGACTCCAGATAATTCCTGGCCTTCCACTGACCCACCTGAAGACTGCAGATTGATTCAGACTCCACTGCTATGGTCCTGTGTGGATAGAAAGCTGGTGCCATTTGTGATCTACCAAACCCCTTTCATCTTCTTTCCCCATAGGAGCCACAGTCACTTGTGTACCAAAGGAGCATTCCAGCCCTTGGAGCTGCAATTCTCCCAAGAGTCACACCACAGGAAGGGCCAACAGCAGCCTCCAAGCTGTGTCTGATTCCTCCCTCCAAAGCAGGACTCAGAGCTGGGCTCCTCTTCCAGCTTGGTCCCTTTGGCTGAGCGTCCCAGATTGCTTCATGGCATCTGGGCATCCATCCCCTGGGTCTGGATTCCCAGGCTCAGCTTCTTGCCTCAATGAATTCCTCACCCCTCCCAAGGTCAGCTCAGGGATTTTCCACCTCTTCACTCACATGCCTTCTCCTATGTGCAGTTCTTCCATTTTGCCTGCTCCTAGCATCTTTGTCCTTTTTTTGAAGTGAAATCATGGATAAGAATGAAAAAGACCTATCTCTTTCCAATTTGGAGATGCTGTCAGAGCCTTCTGCTGCCTCCTGTCCCGCTCCTACTGGCTCAGCCCCGCTCTCCGTGCTGCAGTAGTGAGCCTCATCATCTGGTTAATTAGTACAGGCAGTGTCTGCTGGATGAGGCAGGAGAGGGAAAACCTCGGCTGGTGGGATGGACAGTGAACGAAGTTCGCTGGGATGGGGGAAAATCCGTGGGGACATCACCCCTATGCACCATGGAGGGAGCCAGGCAGGTTCAGAGAGCATTCATGAGGGATGGGTTGACTCAGCAATTTCTCCAAACAGCTTTTTGACCTTTTTCCATTTTATCCCCTCGGGAATAAGGGGATAAAATGGACTCACCTTAGGAATTGCATTTTGTTGTTATGCCTGCCTCAGGTGAACACCCCGGGGTCACACGGGGCTGTGCTGACATGTCCCTTTTCAGTGTCCTCTTCATTTGGACAGTGGTGACTGACCTCTTTTGCTGTGTCCTGGCAGCAGCCCGAGCTAGTAGATCCCTGCCTCCTGTCTGGCCATGGGCCACCTGGAAGCATATGTGTGCCTCCCACATCTTCATGCCCTGGACCTCTGGCTGCTCCTCCAGGCAATTCAGGTTCTCCCTCTTTCCGTGATGGGGAGAGAGACTAGGCTTGAAAAAACTGTAGAGTTCCCAGGCCCACAGTGTCCATGGAGACGAAGAACCTAAGGGCTGGATGTCATTTAGCAAACGTTAAAAGGGGAATATAATTGTCCAGGACTCTCTTGGGAACTGGGCAGAAATTTTTCCATTCACATAAATGGACAACTCATGAGAGAATTCACTGCATTTGGAACCCAAGTTGTTTTCTGTAGGTATCCCCTCCTCCTCTATGTATTGTGAATAGCTATAACATATCTGTGCTCCTGATTTTCTACTGAATAAATGGGAACTGTGAACCACTGTTGGAAAATTTGGAAATGTGACCCACTGATTGTTGATCAATGAACAAAAATTTTGTGTTCTGTTTGGCTCAATGTTCTTTTATTTTCTTTAGCAAAAAGATGCAGTTCATATTAAAAAAAAGGAGAAATGCTTATTGAATGAAATTTGGCCAAGGTAATTATTATCTAGCCACGTCTACTGAGCAAATGGCAGGTGAGATAAACTTAATCTCAATAAAGAAGTTCAGAATACTTGTACATCTCCCCAAAAGATTATGGGATCTTTTAAAATACTATATCACTTTAACTTTCCAGGGTCAAGAAATACACCTGATTTGCATTAACACAAGGCCATGTCAATTGATAATTTGATTAAAGTAAATCCATTGCCTAAAACCTGAATCTGGTTTGTATAAAGAGAAAAGGCATGGATCATTCTCAAAAATTTTTGAGGAATCTACATGTTGTGGGAAGCCAGCAGGTACTTCTGTCTTTAAGTTGCTTTGAAAACAAAGCAGAGGGTCTTAGAAGCTTGTCAGGAAAAACAGACTGAAGTATCTTACTTCTGGCTTTTTCACCCAAATCAGATATATGGACATGTAGAACTTCTCAAACAAGAATATCACCAGTGGATCAACCATGGTTTTGGCCAAATCTCAAACCCTACCTCCCTGGGTACTCATCCTGGGTCTCCACCACCCACCTCTTGAAGGAGAGGTGCTCAGCCCAGACCTCCCAAAGTGCAATTTGTGGCTGGTGTCTCATGTTATAACATCTGCCATAATCAAGGAGAGTTTGGCTCTGTTACCTCTGTGGCTGCCTGTGGAGGAGTTGCATCCTTTTATGATTTCCCCTCAACCCTTGCCTGGGATTCCTGAGATCAACTCTTACTCTCAGTGTCTGGAAACCACCCTCCTACCTGCACTACTTCTTCATGAGTTGGACATTATGTCCAGATTTGGAGGTTTAGGGCTCTTACAGAAAAAAAAATCTCTCTGCCTCCTCCAGTTCAAACTGAAACTCTTAATTAAGTTCTGAACTACAAAAATTACTTTACAGCCAAAGCAGTGTATGGGGAGAGTCACTTTCCTGTAGCCCAGGGGAGGGTCCCTGGCAGTGTTGTGGAGGTTTGGGAATGTCTTCATGCATCTCTATCACCTCACTTGCTTCTTTTATTTATCCCACCAGACTCCCCAGACTTCTGTGAGCCCAGCACCTCACTGCTTTGGGAAGCTGGGACTGGGCTCTACACTAGGATTTTCTTGGCCCAAATGTGAAAGGCTACAAGCTAAGATCTTTGATGATTCAGCCCTGGATTTTTCTAGTGCAGGTCCCGTTGGACACCCCAAAGCCCCTAGCCATTTTTTAAAAAGATTGGTCACAAGCTTGCCAGTCACAAATCCCCAGGTGGGCTTCCCTCTGTCCCAGTCTATAACAATGTTGGGTAATCGCTATTTCTGCTGCCCTTGAACCTGGGAACTTGGTCTGCTGCCAGGTTTTCACATCTCTGATATGATTATTTTGAACCTTGAGGAACAAAGGTTTCATCATCAGGCCACATAGCTGCATTGCTTTGAAAGGTTGGATGGGATGGGAAAAGATGCTGCTACTGCTGCCATGAGCTCTCCATCCCTCTTGGTTTCCACCAAGTTTTCTTTGTGCTGTGTTGCCAAGACAGCACTGAGATGAAATACAGCACTTTCCCAGATTTTTCTCTTTTTAGAATGGCCTTGGCAGTCTGCTGAGATTCCTGCCTCCAAGCTGTAACTTCCAAGCCTCAGACATGCAAGCGCCATTTCATATAGGTTTAGATTAGATATGTCATTATCAGAGCCCTGATAAGACTGCCAAAAGCAGTAGTTGGTGCAGAGAGCTGCTACTTGATAAAGCTTTCCATCGATGGTGATATTCAGCGAAGGGCAGCCCTCAGCCCTTCTCATCTTATTGCAAAGGTACCAAAGGGAGCAAAGGGTTGGTATTGCTTCTTCAAGGTCAAGGCAGCTCTACTACTGATAGCACAAGAGCCCTAGCTCTGCTTACCAATGATCATTGAGGGAGCAGAGCTTACAGAAGTGTTGGACTTTGCTACTGGGACCTTGCTTTAGAGTAGGAATTAAAGCTGCTGGCTCTGACACCCACTTCCCACTCTCTTGCCTCCAACATTCGTGGTGAATCAAGGGTTAAAAAGAATTAAAAGTTGATACTGTAGCTAGCAAGGTAGAAGCAAGAAACTAGGGTTTAGTTATTAGCATATAGGAAGAGTCGAAGCAGTTGGAGCAAAGACAATATATCATGTATTTGACTCAGTTATGTTCTAAGAAGCAACAAGGAGGACATTTAGCATTGTAAAAGGGCAGGAACCAAAGAACACACCTGGCCTCCAAGATAGCTGGAGCCAGGAGACGAGGCCTGGATCATGACCAAAGGGTCAAGAAGACCTGGCAGTGGGACAAAGTAAAGAGGAGGATGTCTGACTTCATCTTCAAGAGACCACCGACCCAAGGTAAAGGAAGAACTGTGCAGCCATTTCATTAATGTTCATTAATGTTCATTAAAATGAACATTCAGCTCATTTTAATACAGAGCATTATAGGTGATGCATATGTATAGGTGTCTCAGGTGACTTAGATGAATATGTAAGACCTTTGTGAATATAAGGAAAGTCAATGCTTTAGAGAATCGCACATGCTTTTTGGAGGGTGACCTCACATGTGTCTGTAAAATAAACATACCACTTTTCAACTTCAAAAAGTTGAAGGGTTTTTTTGTCCATAGCACCTTTAGTGCATCACTGTGGTAGTGATGTGGCTTCTTTCCAGGCACATGGAGCCGTCAGTTTATGCCCTCAGAGGATAAGAATTTTCCTTGCTGCTTTGCCTTCAGTGAGATGAGGCTGCCCTCCATCCCACAGCTCATCTCATGGAGTCAGGGTAAAGGACTGAAAATTGTGCTGATTGCTTATGGAGCTAGTTTGTGCCAGGGCAAGGAAAGAAAATGTTGGGAAAGAAATGGAGCCACCAGCAGTCAGTGCTCTTGAGTGAGGAAGGTCTGGAAGAGTCCCTCAAAGCAGAGCCAGTGAACATTTAACTGGTGCAGATGGTGCATCTGACCCCACCACACAACAGCAGTGCAAACGCCTCCCTCTGATCCAGGCACATGAAGAGCCCCTGAGACACACTGGGGATAAGGAAACCTTCATCTGACCAAGTGCAGGAGTGTGGGGAGGGAAAGGGCAGCAGTCTCTAAGTGCCCCCAGTTGGTCAGATAACTCCAGTCCTAGAGGGACACCTGGCTGTCACTGTGGGCTGGTGCTCACCTGTCCAGCAGTGCTGCCCTTCATCCTGATTTACCAAGCACAGTGGCTCACTCAGTGCTGGCTCACAGTGAGTTGCAGATGATTAGTCAGGGACAGCACCTCGGGGCCGTACAAGCATGGGGAAGAGCCTCCTGTCTCTCCCTGAGGCAAATATAGAACCACAGTTTATATATAAAATGAAGGAAAATCCCAGCAATAACCCCCAAGACCTTCCCTAGCAGATGGTGCTCCTTGGCTGGGCAAAGCAATGAGCCAAGAGTGATGCACCAGGCAGGGGTCAGTGCTGAGGCAGGAAACAGCTGTGAGGAGGGCAGAGAATTGTATGGAGTCTGACAGCAACTGAGTTTTCACTGGGTTCAGGGCCAGGGAGGTGCTCCATGGGGAACAACCATGGTCCCAGCAAGACTGGAGCTGTGGACAAAGCCCAGGAGTGCCACTGTCCATGTCCCACTCGGTCCTGCTGTGTTTATGTAGTCAAAGTGCCACCCTGAGCACAAGTAACCCCATTTTGCACATTATGGAGCCTGACTTTCCCAAAGTCACCTGGAATAGCTGCTAAAGCACCTTCCTTGTCCAGTCCCTAGTGAGTAGTCCAGTCCCTAGAGCTATGTGATCACAGATTTTGAGATAAAATTTGGCTTAGGGGTATAACGTAAATTTCAGCATAGTAGAACCAGATTGCACAAGCTTCTCCAATATTCCACCAGGGAAGCCAGCACTACACAATTCCTTGTGCTCCTTTTCTGCCCTGCCTTTATGTGTGGGTCCTGCACTTTGGCCTACAAGACCCAAACCACAACACAGATGTCCTTGACTTGGTTGTGAAACACCTTGCTCTGAGGAAAGAGTTGCACCCAGATGTGGGGAAAGGGCTGATGTGCTGGCAGCTCCTTGCCCTGCAAAATCACCAGAGGTGGAAAATTCTGTATGTGCACATTTGCAGATGAGAGGAGGTGACCCACGTGGAAGTTCTGCCTCATGTCAACTGAAATTCTGACAATTTAGATCAGATTTAGAAAGAAGGGGAAAGAGCTACCTTTGCTGTAACAAAGATGCAGCTTTGTACACTTTGATGTCCATACAGTCATACATTTCTGTCTTCTATCTCCTTGACATGAGGCTCAAATAAATAATTCTGGGTGCATATTTGCCTGTGCAGTTGCAGGCATTCTGAAAACTCCCTTATCCCCCTTCCTGCTGTAGATTCTGACCCTTACTAAGGTATGGATCTGCCTCTGAGAAAGGCAGAACTGAAATACTTTGATTTCTGGTCAGAACCTTGCAGTTTTTACCTGCAATCTCCTCTCTTTCTCTGTTAATGTTCACACTTCTGTACATGAGAGGGCAGGGGACACACGACTTCAAAACTCTCAGTGATAAGCTCCTACAATTTTTCTCAGCCATATACACACATAACACATAACACACGTCCCACTGGGATTTACTTTGTGCAGGGTAGTAAATGACATGGAATCCCAAATAATCTGGTCACTCCATTTCTGAACCTGCCTGCTGTTGCCTGGGCCACTTATAGGTTGGGAATCTTTTGTTTGTGTGTAGTTTTCAGACCTCAGATCACTTGTGGGGCAGAGACAGGACTAGCAGATATGGGGACATTTTTGTGCTGCTCGCAGTTATGCGATTTTTTAAAATTTAAATTTGGTGCTTTTTGGACCCGGATGAGAGTCGGGGTCCTTTCTGTATGCCCCTTCTGAGTGTCTCCCTGAGGATAGGACAGATCCTGCTGAAAGGAGGGTGATAAAACCCCGGGATGGGATTCTCTGGGGAGAAGATGGGTGAACATGAAGAACCTCCTCCCCACCCTGATGAGCTCTTGCATCAGCTTCGTATCCAACCCTCCTGCCGCAGGACACAGCCCGTGCTTTCTTTTCCTCAGCTCCAAAACTTTGGAGAGGTGTTTCCCGGCTTTTGTTAGGATAGCTGGGCGTCCGCAGCCTGAAGGGTGGAGGGCCCTGTGGGAGGGTGGGGAAGGCTGTATGGGCTCAGGAGAGGGACGCGCATCTCCTCCTGGATGCCGGGACACACGGCACTGCCGCCATCTAGTGACTCGGGATTCACCGGCGGCTCCGGCAAAGCCGCAGCTCCACGGCCCTCCTGGGGATGTTCTGCCGGGGAAATGGGCCGGGGACCCCGACCCAACGTGCTGCTTGTGCTCGGGACATGTAGAGGAGCCCACTTTGCTGGGGAGCATGGAAAAGGTGCTCAGCAAACATGAAGTTGAGAGTTTTGCCCTGCTTGTCTTCGAGTGATGCAATGCTCGGGGCTGAGACATGAAATTTTAGGGAGATTTGTGCAGGAAACATTGAATTTTTGCTGTTATACATGTATTTCTGCTTCCTCGGTCCTCATTACGCTTTGGGATGCCTTTGGAAGGTGGAGAAAATGAGGAAATTCCACCTGGAGGGATGATAAATTATGCATTACAACAGCCTTACAGCAAATACAGGTGATTCCTGACCTATGAGTCCAGAGACCACGCACTGCTCGGGAATGGGCAATGTCCAAAGTGGAAGTGCAAATCCCGGCAGGAATATGGAGGCAGTGAGTAAGACCAAGTTAATTAGAGGCTATTATATTTTCCAGCTCTTGTTCTGTTGCTGCAGTGGATGAGTCCTGACAGGCAGCATGAGCATGCTCCTCTCCTCCTTTCCTTAAAAGTTCAAAATAATATTAAAGAATCATAGAATGAATCAGGGAATCACAGAATGGTTTGGGCTGGAAGGAACCTTAAAGGTCATCTGGGTATGGGCAGGGACACCTTCCAGTAGACCAGGTTGCTCAGAGCTCCATCTAAACTGAAATGTCACTCTAAACTTGAGTCCATGGAAATTGTAGGGCTGAGCATGGGAAAAGCTCTCCAATGAAAATGGCACTGTTGTCCTGGTTTGCGTCCCAGGCTGTGCTCGGTGCTCACCTGCGACTACCACATCAGCAGTCCCTGCACTCCAGCATTAACCACTGACCTTGTTAGTGAGGGTTATCATTGCTGGAAGACCCAGGCCATGGATGGACCTGTGGCAGCAGCCTCCTTGCAAGTGCAGAGCAGAAGATATCCTGGTGTAATCCTTTTTTTTTGCAGTGTTCCTGCATCTCAGAGGGATGTAATGCTGAAGGAATCATCAATCTCACTGTAAGCTCTTCACTTGGAAAAAAAAATTGGAGGCATTAATGAAGTCATTTCACACAGCTAAAACACACATTAAAAGAGTTACACACATGGTAAGTGAATGCCCAGAGGCATAAGGTTCCGTGGTGGTGGGAATAGGTGAGGTCTCAAAGAAGTGTGACCCTTGCAAAGATGTACATTGGTGATGTTAAATTATTGCATTGGTAATAAAAACTATCAGCTTGTGCAGTTTTCCCTATGGATTTGTTCCTGTCCTTGTTCTAGCCTGTATTTGAGCTAAGCTCAAAGTGTGCTCTGCTCTGCATGGGCAAAGAAGGAAAATCCTGAATTCACCTTGGCACACAGCATCATGGGAAAGGGGAAAGGTTAGAACAGAGGAGGCAAATCACATATCCTGCAGTTTTATTTCTAATATTTCACTGTTTTGTCCAGAGATACTACTTGCAGTTTTTTGTGTCAGCTACCAGTGGAACATGTTGAGGAGCTGAGACTCTGTTTTGGAGATATCAGCCACTCATCTCAGCATCCAAGTAAACCTGGAAGCTTAGTGACTCCAAGGATGGCCGTGGGGAGGTTTCACCATTGATTTAAACCTGATCGATCCCGGAAGAACAAGGTCCAGCCTTGCTGTTTTATCTAGCACCTTCTGAAAGGACCTGGATCCAAATCTGGAATGGGGACAGACCTCCATTACAGGGTGAGCCCCTCGCTGCACTCCAGTGTGCCAAGAGGATTTGGTGACTGCAGGTGCAGGGAGGACCGTGGGGCCACAGCAGGTTTGTGTGGCTCAGGCTTCATCTTTGCAATGTCGTGAGGAATACTGAGCACAGAGATGGTGGGGACATGCAGGCTGGTTTATGATATAATTTATATAATTATGGATAAGTAGCTCCCTTCCTACCTGATTTCCTAGAGGTGTGCTCTGCTCTGGCCTGCTGTTTGAGCTCAGATATATTATTAAAAAGCTTCTGTTTGCTGCCTGCTCTGCTACAGCTGCCCTGTTCAACTTTGAACAACACCATCACAGGCACCTCTGTCCAGAGCCTGAAATTTACCTACTGCCTGTACCTGAAGAGCCTGCAGAAAGAGTCCTTTGGGATGCTGGGTGTAGAAAAGTTGTTTTCCACACCAGTGCCCAGGGCAGTGACTGGATCACTCTCTACCAGAGACTTTTGTCATTGCTCCAGTAAGAACCATAAGAAAACGGAGAGAGAGGCAACATATTTAGGGTGAGACTCCAGTGCTTTGGCAGGTGATATGTCCCTTGCTGCAGACGTGGGCTCCGTGGCTCAGAACAGCAGGTTGTTATCAGCCATCCTTTGTACCTCTGCTCCGGCCTGCCTGGGCTGAAGTCCTTGTGCGTGCTCCAGCACTGAGCTGTGTCCTGGGTTTGTGCAGCCACTGGTCTTGTGCTGACCTTACCCTTCAAAAAACGCTGATTATATTAAAATAAAAAGCAGCAAAGGGATGCACAGCCCTTCCCTGTGAAGAAGTAGATAATCTTTGCACAACCCCTCCCATGTCTCCTCTCTCTCCCGTGCCTCAGTTTCCCCATCGGTGTGACTGGGCTGTTGGGAGGCTGAACAATTCACTTTGCAGAGCTGAGTTCCAGATGATTTTTCTTGCAGGGACTTGTGGGGTTTTCTGACTCAAACCCTCCTTTAAGCAGGTTCAATCTCAAATTTAAATCCAAACTCACGGTTTAATCAGGTGGCTCTGTGTTTTCCCAGCTGAAGTTTAAATGTCTCCCGGGTCATACAAGAGACCACAAGGTCTCCATGCCCCGTGCTTGATCACTCTCAGGTTAGAAGCTCTCTTCTAATATTTAACCAGATTTCCCCCCAGCTGCAGCTCACACCTGCTGCCCCTTGTCCTGACGCCTGGCACCAGCGGGAGCAGCTGGGCTCCGTCTCTCTCACATATTCCCATTCCCAGGCTTGGCACAGGCCGTCTCTGCTGGCTGCGCCGCGGCACCGGGAACATCGGCGGTGGCAGCGGGGACAAGTTTTCCGTGAGCACAAGTGCAAAGGGTGGCCGGGCTGGAAGCAGTGCCCGCGGCTTGTGTGGCCGCTTCCCCGCCGCGTTGAGCCGCGCTGAGGGGCTGCAGCGTTGGCCCAAGGGCCTGAGGTGGGCACAGCCGAGGGCCTTCATGGGGTCAGGGGGAGAAAAGGCCTCTGCCAGCGGCGCCGGCGGCCGCTCGGTGGGATTTGCGCGAATCCGGAGGAATTAGCTCAGCCCTTCCTATGCTGCGTCAAATCCTGTCCTTAGTTTAACCCCTTTGAACAAAATCAGCTTCCTCTAAAAACATAGTGATTTCTTTTTATTTACTTTTTTCTTTTCTTAAATTTAAAGCTCCAGCTTTTGCAAGCAGCCCACAGAGGGATATGACGTGCCTGTGCAGCGACTTCTGTGCCGCCAGGGCTTTTTCTCGGGGGGGAAGGTCTCTCTGGGCTGGGGGGAGGGAAAGCAGGACAAGGAGGCTCGAAACTTGGCACAAATCACAGGCAGCCTTTCTACCTCCTGCAAAATGCTGTGTGCCCTCCACGGAGCCCAGCTGCTCCAGCTTCCTGTGGGAGGAGGTGGTTTGTTTGCTGGGGAGTTCTGTCTCTCCACAGGGGAAATTTTGGAGATGAGGGCCTGTTCCTGGTGTGGGAGTGCTCTGGGTTCCTGGCAGTGACTGTGGTGCCTCCCCAGCAGCCATGGAGTACGTCAGCACACGGGGAGGCGTGGGGGCCGTGGACTTCGAGGGAGCCCTCTTCTCTGGCTATGCACCTGATGGGGGCCTCTTCATGCCCCAGTGCATCCCCTCGCTGGACAGGGACACCCTGAGAAGGTGGAGCAGCCTCTCCTACCCTGGGCTGGTCAAGGAGCTCTGCTCCCTCTTCATCCCAGCCGAGCTGGTCCCGCGGAATGCACTCCACGGTGAGCTGAGCAGGGAGCTGCTCGAAGGGATGCGCACGAGGATTTGGGGGGGTTCAGAAGCATCTGCCTGCCATCCCCTCATCCTCTTTACAGCCTCCAGAGGATGGAGTCTGCTGCACCATTGCCTGCTCCTTTCTGAGACCTGTTCTCCTCTGTCACGGGATGTGCACGAGGATTTGGGGGGGTTCGGATGCATCTGCCTACTTTCCCCTCATCCTCTTCGCAGCCTCCAGAGGATGGAGTCTGCTGCACCATTGCCTGCTCCTTTCTGAGACCTGTTCTCCTCTGTCACGGGATGTGCACGAGGATTTGGGGGGGTTCGGATGCATCTGCCTACTTTCCCCTCATCCTCTTCGCAGCCTCCAGAGGATGGAGTCTGCTGCACCTTTGCCTGCTCCTTTCTGTAGCCTGTTGTCCTCTGTCACCTTGCTGGCACTAGTAGAAAAGGTGTTTCCTGTGTACAAATAGGGGTTCTGGTGACGGCAACAAGTTGATGATGTGGCCCTGCTCGCTGCTGGGGCTCCCTCCAAGGCTTCCTACTGCTTAACGCTTGCCTTGAGATCTGTTTTTTAATGTTTTTAACACTTACCACCCATCACTTCCACCAGAGGGCAGCTGCAACCTCTGTCTCAATGGCACATTGAGCTACAACTCGGATTTCCTGTATTTTATGTTTCAATAGTTTTCTGACTGTGTGGCATGTCCCTGGTACTACTTAGCACAGAGTTATCAAACACCATGAAGCTGGGCAGGTTCATTCCAAAATAACCACAAATAACTTGTTGGATATCTGTAATTGTACCAGCAACTGAGAGACTTTGGTTGTGCAGGAGGGTACCCAGGAGCACAAAGAGCACTGATGCATGAAGTCATGGGTGAGAAAAACATTCCTCTACCCAATCTAACAGGACATTTAACCATTTTCCCTTTAGAGCTGATCGACAGGGCCTTCAGCAGATTCAGACACAAGGATGTCGTGCATCTGTCCAGGCTGAAAGATGGGCTGAACGTTTTGGAGCTCTGGCATGGTGTTACTCATGCATTTAAGGACCTGTCCTTATCCTGCACAGGGCAGTTTTTACAATACTTTTTGGAGAAAAAGCAGAAGCATGTCAATATTCTGGTGGGTGAGTATGTCTCCTTGGGGATAAGAGTTCTGGGCAGGCCTTTACCTTGAGAGCCATCATCCCACAGTCCTGCCCAAAGATGCCCCAGGGTGGTATTGCCTCATAACCTCCAGGCAATGCCAAGGTGGCTGCTCTGTCCAAAAACATCTCATGGAGCATCTCTGCATCTTTTTCTTGAAGTGCAGTGATTCAGGTTTGAGCAACAGCAATTTTTTGCTTTCCTCTGTGCTTCGTCACTTTGAAACAGGGACTTCAGGGGACACAGGGAGCTCGGCCATCGAGAGCGTGAGAGGGCAGAAGAACGTGGACATCTTTGTTCTGCTGCCCAAGGGGTTCTGCACCCAGATACAGGAACTTCAGATGACCACCATCATTGAAGACAACGTCCATGTTTTTGCAGGTTGGCACTGCTGTTTGGACTGTTCACTTTATGGCCCTGTTGTGTCAAAACCTTGACCACAAAAGTCTGAGAGGGCTGCTCAGCGGCATTTTCAGCTTTAGCAGCTGCAGCCAGCCAGGTCATTGCCATCACCATGCCCAGACATCTGGCTAACAGGAGAAAACATCCCCCGTTTGACAACCAAGCAGTTTAAGGCTTCCTTTTCTCCTGGCCACAGATCATGCTGCCTCCATGCAGGTGGTTGGTGTTTGGCTGTCCTAAATTCAGCACCATTTTTTGTCACTAAAAGGGTTTCGTCACCCCTTCCCTCTATCCTCTCACCTTCGTGGGTGATCTACCCCCTACCACCATGCCATCCCCATGGATTGGCATTACCACTGGCTGCTTGAGCTGCTTCAGTTCCCAGCAGCCAGGTCTCACCTTGGCACCTTGCAAGGGGGTGCAGTGTTTGCCTTCCTGGCAAGTATATATTTAGTGGAAGCAAGAGCCCAGAGTACCATGTCTGCAGAAACCACCCCACATCCACAGGGTGCCACTCAGCCCCTGGTTTGTACAGCCTCCAAGGCAGATGGGCAGCTCGGGACACTCCTGGCCACAGCAAACCCCAGGGCTTGAGACCAAGCCTATTCTCTGAGCAGAAATACCTCGTGCCTGATGCACTCCTGCTGGCAGATCTAATCTTTCCTTTCTCCTTTTGGCAGCTCATGGGAACAGCGATGAAATCGATGAGCCCATCAAGGAACTGTTTGCTGACGTTGATTTTGCTGGAAAATACAACCTGATGAGCTTGAATTCCATCAATTGGTCCAGGATTATGGTGCAGATTCCTCACTACTTCTATGCTTACTTTCAGTGTGCCCCATCCCTGGATACCACCCCGCTGCCAGTGGTGGAAATCGTTGTGCCAACGGGGGGAGGAGGAAATATCACGGGTAAAGGGAAAAAAAGATGGGTTAGATAAGAGAGAGAGAATGCTGTGATCTGTGGACCAAAAGCATTTTGCAGATACTGGGTATTGCTATTTATTAAAACACCCACTCTCTGGTAGGATTTCTTCAGAACCACTTACATTTTATTACTCATGTATGGTTATTACTCAATTTAGGTGTCACTGATGATTTGCAAGGTGCAGAAAAACCCAAACCACCCTTTGATGATGACTGTAACTATCTTGAGGATGGGCACATTAGGAGAGGACAGAATGTGTTTGATGCAGAAAAGTAGGAAAATACTGTGGCTCTGATTTCTTAAGTGAGACATTAACAGAGGTGTGGAGTCCTGCCTGGTCCTACTCTGGTTTGCATGGTAGTGCATGGTCAGGACAACCACTCTTAATTGCATAATCTGGCCTTCTAAATAAGAGTCTTGATTGCCTCAATCCCAAAATAGATGTAGAACTGTCTTATGAAAGCAATAAAGGATTTGATATAGTCACTGTTCTTCCAGGCTGCCCATCAGAGAGGCAAAAGCCCAAAATCTTCATCTCTCCTGCTTGCCTGGCAGCTGGCTGAGCTGTTGGTCCCCTGCCAATCCATCCACAAAAGTGGAGATGAGCAAGGGTCTGTGTTCAATGGCAGGTGAAGCACTCCATCCCTGAATTTTACAATCTGTGCTCTACCACACCACTGAAGTCATATGTCTTGGAGTCCACTAAGAAATATAATTTATGTCTGCTTCTGAACTAGATGCTTAATCAATTTGTACAATAACTTCTTTGCTAAATCTCCTTTGAATGTTTCTTCATCAAGCACACATGTATTTTTTCACTCTTTTTCCCTAGCTGGCTGTATTGCCCAGAAGATGGGTCTTCCAATTCGACTTGTTACTGTGGTGAACAGCAATGACATCATTCATAGGACTGTTCAACATGGAGATTTCTCACTGGCAGAGAGCGTGAAGGCTACATTAGCATCAGCCATGGATATCCAGGTATGTAGTGAAGTGGCCAAAATGCAAAACCAGCAAATACTGTATTTTTTTAAATCTTGTATTCTGTTCTACATGTAAAATTCTGCCACTCGATGCATTAGGAGGTGTGACTCATATTGGCCATTTATGCTACAGACTGCTGAGCTGAGATAGATCAAACACCTTCTTCCTCACTTTCCAGGGTATGACTTTCTGATCTTCATTGTTGAGTACTGGGTTTCCAGGGATTCGTTCTGTACAAGCTTAGCAAGAGAGGAACACTTTCACAACATGTGACAACTAGAGAACTAAATTGCCATCATGTCTCAAGGGTTTTGTTGTTTCTGAAAGGCTCCACCAAGAGCGAGAGGAAAGACCAGGAAGGAGGTAGGGAAGTCCAGAAGAAATGCCTCGTTCATGGCTGTCTGCAGCTTGCTCAGAGCAAAACAAGTCTCAGCAGGCAGAGGAAGGCCTCAAAAAGAAAAGTCATGGAGGTATAGAAACCAAACACCTGGAAGCAAATACCTCCTGTTTCACTCCCACCCTGTGATCCCCAGGGATTGGATCTGCTTCCAAACAAGTGATCAAAGTGAGAAACCCTTGGTGTTGTATCTCTGTGGCCTTAAGCTACCTGGATTTTCCAAAAGCTGTTCAAACACACTGGGAGGACCTGGGAGCCTGGAGGGACTGCCATGCTTTGCTGTCACTAAATCCCTATGCCCCTATCACCATGCTGTGCTCTGCAGCTTGGCTTCCCTCGCAAACCAGGAACTTGTGGGGCTCCTCAGAGCTCCAGGGTTAACTGGGCTCCTCTCTCAGCCCATCTCCCTCAAGCAACACTGATCAGCAAGTGCCAGACTTTGGGATCATGGGGGCAGGCAGTCAGGTGAAGAGATTCCCTAAGATTCCTGAGGAGCTGGATGAGTGTATCCCTCTACACATCCCTCTCCATGGCTGCATGGGACATCTTTGTTCAGCTCACATCTGAAGCATCCATGCCAATATTTCCATAGCTAAAGAGACCATTTGTTCTGGAGGGGAATTCAGGAGGTCTCTGGTTGGGACCTGTTTAAAGCAGGGTAACCCTTGAGGTCAGACAGGATTGCTCAGGGCTTTGTCCATTTGGGCGTTGGAAACCTTCGAGGATGGAGAGTGCACAGCCTCTTTATGTTGCAGCTTCTACAGACTAAGGTAAAGCAGAGAAAATGTTCCTGTCAGATGCTGCCTGAAGAGTTGAAGGTGAAGCAGAAGAATGAGCTTTGTGAGGGGCAATCCTAGGACAATCACAGCTGATGCTATGTATTTGCAGCACCTAAAGCAAAGCAGGGGCTGTCCCTAAGGTCAGGAAGCACCACACAACTCATGCCCATATGCCCAAACTTTGTCCCCACCATGACCCATCCTCCAAACTGGGCCCCAGAGTTCTCCTGGAGAGCTCTGGTGGCATGGGATGGAAGCAAAAGCCTTACTCAGATGTGAGGCCAGTACTTGCACCAGTGTCCTCGACTTACTGGTGTCAACACAATGATCTGTAATGGAAGCCATAAGGCTGGTGGGAATGAAGGATGAAGGGGAAATGTGGGAATGATACAGGAGTAGAAGAAAGAAAGACAGGAGAAGGGGTATCAGGAACACAGTGTTGGAGGCCCCTCTGGGAGCAGGTCATGGAAGTCCAGGCACACTGACCTGTATCTTCTCAGGACAGCCTAAACCAGGGGACAGCCTAGAGCAAAGAGCAGGCTACACCCAAGCTGGACTGGAGATTAGAGGCTGGAGGCTGTGGGAGACGATAGTGGGAAGATGAAGAACAGAACTGAGGACGTAAGACACCCAGATAAGGACACAAAAGTCTGAGTAGGTCCTGATGACTCGATGAGGTAGGACAGGATGGAGTGACAAAAGGTCATAGGTGCTGTCAGCTGCTAAAAGTTACGAAGAGTTCATCCAAACCCAGCATCCAGGAGGTGAGATGAGGACTCTGTAAGTTGGTGCCCCTTGTCCTGACTGTTCCTACAAGGTATCTCGGCCAAACCACCTGGATGAATGCTACTTGGTTCTTGTAAACATCCAGGAATGAGACGGGGCAAAGAAAAATTGGTTTGGGACCCTCCTGCATGGTCTTGCACAGAGTTCTGCTGCGGTGTTGCAATGCTGATTGCTACACAGCCATACAGGCCAGTCGGGCCCTATATGTGCCCTATAAGTTCGTGAAGATTATCAGCCAGCCCTGCAGCGAGCTGGGTGTCTTATTAAGTCACGCAGGAGCTGGATGACTCACAGCAGCATCTGCAACACCGAGTAAACAGCTGGATATTTCTGGTTCTCCAATACACAGTGTGTTATTAGTCTGGGCTCCTCACGGCGATGGTACAGATGTGGTCACGCTGTTGATTCATCAGTCAGCCCTTCATTTTCTGTTTTAATCTGATGGTCACTGCCAGACTGCTCTGACAGGTCAGAGGTTCAAAAGACATTTTGTTCCCAAAGACTTGTCTTGGGTGTAGGTGAGCAAAGGGAAGACAAAAAGCCCACCCCGGCTTCCACCAAGAAAAACACAGTGGTAGGACCTCAGCCCTAATGAGACATCAGAGAATCCACAGGGGTGCTCTCCCCCGGGACAGGTGTTTGAATTTCCTTGTCTATTGCCTTGTTAACCCAGGAGCCTTACAATGTGGAGAGGATCCTCTGGCTGCTCTCGGGCTCTGACAGCCGCCTGATAAAAACACTGATGGAGCAATTCAACATCTCAAAAAGGCTGAAGCTGCCAGAGGATTTGCACAGAAAGGTCAGTTCCTCACACACACAGCACTGTACATGTGTAGGAGAATTACCTTACACATATACATGTTACCAGGTGTTTTCAACTCATTTTCAGAATAAAAAAGTCATAGTGGAGAGTATCCAACCGAATATTTAAGTGTGGGACCAGAAGAGAAGTTTTATATCAATGTGTGTACATGGACATGTTAAAAACCCCTTCATAATTTTTTTTTCAAAGCAGGCTCTTTTTTCTTCACAAAACTAACTTAAAAATTTCCTGCAGTTGTTTAGGTAGCATATGAAATTACCCCATCCTTGGCTATGCACTGAGGCATCATGCAGTGGATGCTGGCACAAGTTGGGTGTTTGGGAGTGGGTCTGCTGCGTTTGGTGTAATTCAGCCTCACTGTTACGGCAAAGGGGAGCACAAACACAAAGCAGAGAGAGATACAAGAGAAAGCCAAAGGTTCGAATTGTGAGAGGGCCAGATTAGAAGTCTTACCTTTTCCTATCCAATTTCCCATGTGCTGTCCTTCACAGAGCAGCCTTTGCCAGTGCCCATTCCTGCTTGTGCTGCAGAAAGATAAATACTATAAAATTGTATTTCAAAAAGCAAGAAGAGCTATTAGAGTGAGGTGGATTTTACAAGTCCTCAGAAACTCTCTCAGAGCATGGAAATAGCAGCACAAAGCTGAGGAGCTGAGTCCTGGCTCCTGTTCACCCACAGCCGCAGCACCTGTGGATGGAAACCCCTTGCCCACGCTCCATCCCTGTGGTTTTTTCCAGCAGTGCCTCATCCCCCAGCTGCAGCAGCAACCCCTTTTCCTTCAGTCTCTGGGGAAACCCATCCTCCAGCCTCCCTATTTCCACCTGCTTTGCTGCGTGCCTGTGGCACAAACCCTGCTGGGAAGGAGTTTTGTGGTGATGCCCTGTGCAAACCTCCCTATTTCTCACAGCTGTCTGAGACCCTGGGATCGTGCTCGGCCTCTGACGAGGACATTGTGGGAGCCATGCGACGCTGCTGGGAGGAGAACCAGTACCTGCTGTGCCCCCACTCTGCTGTGGCTGCTCACTACCACTACTCAAAACCACACAGGTAGGGAAAGCGCTTGTTCCTGCAGCCTCTCCAGCTCAGGGCTTGCTTACACCCAAAGTTTTCTTGCCTTTCTTTTCTTTTCAGCATCCCCCGGTGTTGCTTGGCTCCAGCCTCTGCAGCCAAATTTCAGGATGCCGTGCTCCGAGCCAACCTGGTTCCCCAGATCCCCCCTGAAATCACTGCCCTGACAGCAATGGAGACCAGATCCACTCCCCTGGAGCGGGGACACGACTGGGCACAGGTGCTCCGGGGCCGGATTGAAGCGGTGGCACAGCAGTGGGAGGCACAAGCGGGTCTGTTTGCACCCCAGGGCAGGGGTGTCGCACAGAGCTGAGCTACAGGGCACAGCTGAACAATGCCTCCCAGGGCTCATTCTCCACTCCCAGGAAAGCCCTGTGTTATGCTGGGAGTCTCCATGAAATTATTTATTAGCAAGAATGCACTTTCCTGTTGAACTGCATGGACTATCTCATAACATTTTCAGTAAAGAGTTGAATTATATGGACAATTTCATAACATTTTTGGTAAAGAGCACTGCAGTTTTATCCCCTTTTTCCAAATAAATCACAAAAAATGATTGAAACTGAGTACACCTGCCTGTTCCACCATTACTGGCTGTTACAGAAAGCTTCCTTAGCACTACCCACAGCTACCTGCTTCTTGAGCATTATCCAGTGATTCTGGCTCTGTGCTGGGATGTTCAGCCCAGCAAATCCCAATAGCACTCAAGATGCTCAATAGGAAATGCATGCAAAAGTGGAGTGGATCCGCTCTACCCATCCCTGTAATTTAAGCAGTTCCAAGGATCATTCCCAGGCATTGAAACTTGCTCTGTGATAGTGTTAAATAGCAGACGTTTTCCCTGGACATGCTTATCCTAAAGAGCTACTTTATAGCACTTTTGAGTGCTATATCTCACAGCTTTTGGTCCTAGTCCTGCTGCAGACTCTTCCCAGGCAACTTCCACTGTAACAAATAGGAAATGGGAAATTCCCTTTATCTCCTGCCTGAAACTTCAGGTCTTTCAATACCACATTCTCATCATACACATATAAATATATAAATACCTTGTGTGGGAGCTGCCTCCACAAGTCATGCATCTGGCAGGAATCCCTTGTGCCTAAAAAAGGGGGAAGAAAAATAGGAATAATTATACCAGGAGGGAAAAATCCCCCTTTGCCATCAAAAAAAATTCCCCCTTTGACATCAAAGGAAGTCCTGTAATGGGGAGATTAATTTGAAGGTTTAGTGGCATTTAACAGGGTAAAAGTAAATTCTGTGAAGTGATTCAGCTTGGGATGTTGCAGAACGTGCGGGAAGAGTGGGAAGCTTGGCCTGGGCTGCAAGCTGCCTTGCTGGCACCCAGGCAGCCTTTTCCTTGGCTCCCTCCGGCACAGCCGGCCCTGTGCCACCTCCTTCCATCCCACCAAAACCCTGCAGGAGAGGAGCGACCTGTGCCTCCTCCAGGGTGGGGGCTGATGCTACCTCATCCCAATTAACAGGGATGAGGGAAACAGCTTAGCTGAGAATGATGTAAAAACCATAGCACTTGGCTGTTTTTGATGCTAACAGTTCTACTTGCAAGGATCAAGCAGCCAGGAGGAAAATGGTAGTGGGGTGCAGGAATGATGTTTCATGAGGACATCATTCACACTTCTTGAAGAGTCAAACCAGCAAAATACCTCTTATTTAAGCAACAGCTTCATCATTTCAAATAACTCTGCCCCAAAGGATGGCTTTGCACTGGGATTGGTGTAGGACATCACTTGGGGGTGGCAATGAGAAACTTCCCGATCCCGTTTGGCTCCCATGGTCAACTTCCTATTTTATTGATGCAGGTATTATGCTCACTCATTGGACCACACTGCCTTTAACAGCTTCCTCCCCAAATCTGGCAGTTCTCAGTGGGGGATGGCTGCCCAGTTGTAATTTAGCCCTTTATCGCAGTTTAAGACACCCTGCGAGAGGGGAGAGGCCTGAAATTGCATCCAGTTCTGCATCCAAGTGAGAGATTGCAAACCTGGCTGGCTGGTCAGGACCAGAATGGGAGGGAGGGGCAGGAGGGCATGGGGGAAGACCCCAGCCCCTCCCTGAGGAACCCTGTGAAGGATGGGGTGAGTGGGGCTGGACTTGCAGCCCGCCAAAATCCCGTTGTGTTTTGCAAGCAGAGTGTGACGAATACATTCCATGTTCCCATGCCAGTGCCCTGAAGCAGTAGGATGAGTAAAGGGTCCAGCCTCGTTGCAGGGTGAAAAGGACTTTAATTCTCAACCGTCCCTGAGGATACCCTTATGGGGTGAGGATGCTATGTCTTCCCCAGCCCAAACCAGATTTTTTTGGTGAAGGGCACTATGAAAACTCTCTCTGCGATCTCTGGAGCAGAAGAACAGCAGGAAAAGCCTGTTCCATGCCTGGAGCCAAGGCAAAGGGAGCACACATAGGCTTGGCTTGCATGGGGGTTGTGCTCCCACAGAGGGCAATGCACAGCCACGCATGCCAGCCCAGTGCCTGGGATGTGGGAATGAGCCTGGCCGTATGGGCGTGCTGTGTCCCAGCACCTGCTCAGGGATCATGGAATCCATGGCCACTCTCACACTGAGAACTCCCACTCTGTCCCAGAACTGGTGCTTGGGGCTCTGCTCTCCTTGGGCCTCTGGCTCAGAGGGAAGGTCAGCCTGGTTTGATGGAAAGATGGAAAATGGAGGGAGGAAAGTCACACAAAAAGTGGTACCTCCTCACCCAACACTGATAGGTGGCTGCAGGCTCTGACAGCTTCCCATGCTCATGCAGCTTCACGTGATATTTTAATCCTACACCTTCCAGAGCTGATCACAAACCCAGGACAGGCTTGTCAAATAATTATTCTCGTACATCAGCTGCTCTTGCTTTTCTCCAGCTAAAATTCCAGTTTCAGCTTCCTGACCCCAAGCATATCTGACCTATGTGATCCAGGAGATAGTGATGCCCACAAACCAGTGACCGTACTCCATGGGAGACTCCATGTTCCCCCACTGAGGGCCATGGCTGGGTCATGTCCCTAACTCCTACCACCTATGGGAGTGTCATGTCTTGGGATGGAGATGCAACATGTTGGGATAAAGGAATATGATCATGGCTCAGGGGGAGTTTCTACTCAATAACTCACACGTACCAAAGCAACTTGTTGTCCCTGAGCCAAACTCACTTGTAGCTGGCATGTCCAGTGAGGAATTGGGGTGCCTGTCCTGATGTGGTTTGGGATCTGTTGGGCTACAGGTGGGTCTACTCTCTAAGCCACCTGCCTCTGTGCCCCATGGAGACTTCATCCATCAGCAGAGCCGTGCTGTGGTTCAACACTCTGATCATTAATAGTGTCATTAAGAGATCTATTCATTAAAAGGGGACATGGGATGACTGTCTGACTGCTGCTCTGGCTGAGATAAAGTTGAGAAGAATATAAAATCCCAAATGAGCTGTGGGTGAGGATGTTATTTCCTGTGAGCAGAGCAGTCTAGCCTTCCCCTGTGCTTTGTCACAATGTCCATCCCCATCTTTCAGCTAGTGGCCACCCAAGGAATTGATCTTTGGGCAATTACTTCACTGACCGGGCTGTCACGTCCTTCTACTCCATTTATGAGCTGGGAGAAGCCCACAAGGTGGTGAATTACAAGCCAATGCTTTAAAACAGTTCTGAAGGTTTAGGAGTTGAATTATTATTTATAATGCCCTGGGGGCCCCGTGTAATTTATGGACAGGTATGAAGACAAGTAGGCGCTCAGACGTGGGGACGAGCCCAGTGTAAATGCTGAGATAGAAAGATAGATAGATGGATGGATGAAGATAAGCTTCTTGGCCAAGAGAGCTGGAGATTGAAAAACTGGAGATGGAGAAGCTTGCTTTTAGACATCTCTGCTCTCCTAAGGTGATACTTACTATCCCACTACTCTCACTCTGTAAAAAGTAATCTCAAATACGGTGCAAGTAATTTTTTTACTCCTGTTTTTTTGAATTCATCCAAAGTGCAAGGAAAAAAGTAAAAAGGAATTGCTTTGTTGTTGCAATTTGCTGCTAGGCATTCCTATGTGTGCTAATGATAAGTATTAATTAAAATAGCTTTCTGTTGTCTTTTAAATGCAGTTCTTTCGGGCTGTAATTAAACACAGACACCCAGCCCTTTCTGTCTGCATAGGAAGAGGCAGGTAGGCCTCTGGAGCTCTGCACTTCTTTCCTTGTAACAGGAGAGAAGTGGAAAATGAGGCAAAACCAGTTTCCATTGAAAACTCACCACCTTGTGCATGTCCTTCATAGGGAAGGCAACCAGCTCAAGGAAATTAAAGGAATGTGACTTCCAAGATCCCAGCCCTGCAATCAAAGTAAGTTTAGTTGCCCTTAAGATCTTGCAGCTTCATACATTTTAAAGGCAGGGGAGATCACTTTGCTCCATCTCTGGGCTGCACAGTGTGCTGAACATCACTCTGTTGCACTCGTCATTGTTGCCTTATGAACATTTTGATCTGAGGATTTGGAGATAGGATTCCATCCCACTCACTTGCTTCCTTGCTTCCCCAGTTTTTTTCACTCTTGTGGTAAAAAAACAGGCTCTGCCGTAAATCCCCATCCCTGTGCTGCTCCTCTGGCCAGTATTAATCTCCTAACTGAGGCTCTGCTGCTCAAGGAAACTGGAGCTCCCACCAGCTCTCCTGCTTTCTCCCTTTCCCAGTTTAAAACAGACTAAAACCCTCTGGAAATGCAAATAAAATATCAGATGCTCACATGATGGAAAGCAACCCCCAAATAAAATTTGCCATATGCCCACAACACTGAATGACACTTAAGCCGATTCTTTCTGCCCTTAAAGTCAATTGGGCTTCATCTATCTAAAATGCTGCTGTTAATCAATAAATATATGGAGAGACACTGGCTGTCTGCTGTGCAGCTTATGAGAGTGGTGGGGAAGGATGCAGCTCACTCAGAGGATTCCTTGGTCAGAGATGGGCCATGAGAGAAAAGTTTCTGTGTTCAACAGCTGCATATACACCTTTTTTTTGGTGAATGGAAACATTTAATTATGAATTTGTGTAATTTATAACCTGAGATGTGTAGAACTTGTGTAATAGATACACAGGGAATATAGGACAGGCACATTGCCTGTGAGGGGACCCTCGATTTGGGGCAGCGCAGCACTTTGCTCACCCCAGGTGATGCTCCTCTGCCTTGATAACCCTTGACACAGTTCATAAAATAGCCACGGACCTTTTGGGGTCCTATCAACCCAAGGCTGGATTTGCTGTGGGTTTTTCTGTCCCCCACAGCCCCATGGCTGTGTCTGTGCTGTGATTTTGATGCAGCTGCACGAGTACCCACAGGGAGTTGGGAACACAGGAAAGGGTCTGGGGCACTCTGCAGGCTCCTTCCCTGGCGAGGGGAGAACAGGGCTGGGAGCATCTTTGGGGATGTTGCTGGCAGCAGCAAGAGAAGTGGCTCAGAAGAGAATTTTTGCCAATTATTCGCATTTTAGAAATTAGAAATGGGATGGAAAAAGCAGGGGAAAAAAAGAGAAAGTAAGCATTCAGAAATTGAATACTTAATTAAAAAGGAGTTTGAATTTGTTTGAATGGTATCTAAAGATTTTTTATTTTTGGCAGACACGAGCTTTTGAGCAGAAACTGAAAAATAAAAGAGCCTTAAAAAAGGTATTTTAAAGGGAAAACTACTCACTTTTAGTCCAAATGGTTAAAATTGTGTTTCAGTTTTGGGAGAAGAAGAAAATGTAGGAGTTTTGCAAATTCTAGGAATATTGAATACACCATATCACAAAAAAAGAAGGTGGTATGGGGGAGATGAAAAGTGTAGCAAGATGACTGGAAAAGAGAGCAGCCAGCAGCTGCCCTGTGTGGCTCTGTCCTTGCCCTGACACCCCTGAGATCACCCCGAGCACTTTAAGATCACGAGATACTGAGAACAAAGAGTTTGTGTTCTCTTTTTTGCTCTGTAGTTCCCTGCACTTTCAGGCTCCCAAAGCTGGTTCAGCACTTTCAGGGCAGGTTAGAAACCAATTCTTAAAGAAAGCAGAGTAGGAAATTGCATATAATATGGTTCCAGGATGGTGATGCTTTCAGAGAAAAAGCAAAACTAATGATTCCTGAAAAACGAATAAATTAAGAAGTGATGAGCACAGGAGGTCAGTGATATTTCATGCAATTCCTCATTATTCATCTCACTGCTCTTGCCTTGGGACTTGTCAAGCAGAGCATCACAGATGTTTGCAGAACTTTTTGCTCATGAAATGAAACAACGGCGTGATGCTGCAGTAAAGGATGGAGAAGGGAGAAGGAGCTGTGTATGAATATGGCTTTATTTTGGTATCTGACGTAGGGAATGGAGCAGGACTCACTGTGCCAAATCCTGGACTGACATGGGAAAAGGAAGATGAAATATTTTGGTATTGAAGTTTGCAATCAGAGCTTAAACAGAAGGTTGTGAGGATGGGTTTTTTTCGGTCACTGACTTTTTTTGTGACCCTGAGGAGGGCCGAGGGGGAACCCTCCTGCAGCTACCCCAGCCTGGTCACTGCCACCTGGGTGACTCCCGGGGTCCCACACTGCCTGGGGACCAGGCTGCTGCCACCTCCTCACCCTGAGCTTGATGCCCTGCAGCTCCACTTGGTCCCTACCTGCCCAGCAAAGCACCAGCACCCTGGGAACTCCTCGCTTCCGCTCCTCCGGGATGCTTGTGGGGATTAGCCAAGCTATGCTCCCTAAACCCATCACATGTGTTTCAATAGTTTTAATTGTTGCCTTTAAGATAATTACAGGCTGGAGAGCACGGACAGGAAGAGCCCTGTGGATTTGCACCGGGGCTCGGGAGCACCGTTGTGTACGGAATGGGATACCTGCCACTTGGAAGTGTTTTTCCTGCTTGGGAGAGTGGTTTGCATGCCACAAGCTGGGAAGGAGCACAGATCCCCACTTCCCATGGCTGGAACAACTGGAACAAGGTGTCTCCCTGCCCCCTACTCCACCTGCCCTGGGGAAAGAATCCCCCAGCACCTGGCTCAGCAGTTACTGATCATTGCTCATTTAAGATGCAGCTTTTTCCTCCTTCCCACATCTGTTCAGAAGGGAAGGAGGACCTGAAGTGAGCAGGATGCTGAAAATTGGCTCACAGTGGGGCAGGGAGCATCCAGGGCCCACTTCGCTTAGACATGAGCAGCAGCAGCCAGCCCCAGCACTCTCCTTGGTTCTTAGCGAGGTGGACCATACTCGAGTTTTTTAGTATATTATGGTTTGTCCTGGTCCCTTGCTGGCTATCCAGCTTCCATCACCAGAGAAAACACTTTCCTGATTTTAAAGGGAGATATCTCTGTCCCTCTCATAACCTGGAGTAATTCAATATTGAGTGAGAGGATTGCTTTTCCTCTCTTTGCACCTTTCTTGCAATTATTTTTGTCGGAGCTCCCTGCTGGAGAGCAGGGCAGGCAGCTCCCATGAATAACAAAACTACCTGGATGATGCCTTGCCACAGAAGACCTGGGGCAGCACTGAGGATCCCTCTGGGGGCACAGACCTTCCCCTGGGTTCATCACACCACACAGGATTTCTCCTGAGATCTTCTCCAGCTCCTTGTGTCACCATGAAACCCATGAACCAAGAGGCTCTTACTTTTGCATTTGCAGTAACCTTTTTATCACTGATGCTTTTTAAAATGAAAACGAGATTTCGTCTACATCCAAGAGTTTGCTCCAGTCCAGTCTCCTGGTTGCAGGATGTCTCATAGCTGGTGTAGATCTGGAGGATCTGGCTGGTTGCTCGCAGACTTTGAAACCTGCAGTTACTGGAGGGGTGATGTGGGGCCTGGCACACTGAGGGTGGGATTTGTTTTAGCATTCAGTCCAGAGAAATCCATTTAATAGCACTTCCCCTAAGCTGCTGCCTTTCTTCCACCCTAACTGCTAAAACAGAAATAATCACAGCAGTGAACAAATTTGGAAAAACTCAAATATTAAAATGCAGTGAAGGTGAACTGGCTCCTGGGTGGAGGGGACGGTGATGGGCCCCATGGCTGCTGCCAAGGTGAGTTTTGGGAGACCTGTTCAGACCTACATCTGCTGGCAGTGGATTAGAAGTCAAACCCACATGAAATCCAGAACTAAGCATCCTGAGGGGCTCCTCGAGGGTGGGATATTCCCCTCCATGAGCTGCCGACTTTGCCCCAAGAGTCCTTCACATCCCATCCCTCTTCTCCCTCTCCCCTTCCCCTGTGATGTGACGCATTGGCAGAGAAATAAAATAATCAGCTATTGCTTTATTACTTTTTCCACCCCTGCTTCTCTCACGGGCAACTGTATTTTGGCAAATGTTTTTAATATTTTCTAATAAAAGCAGCTCCAGTAATGACATGCTCCCTCCCCAAGACAAAATTGCCGGGACTGGCGTTATCTAACAAACTCGTTTTGGCACAAGCGCGTCTGCGTTCGAGCCATTTTTGCCCATTCACAGGATTATCAGCCATCTCTGCAGCCAGCCCCAGCCCTCCTCTCTCATTCCTAGTTAATTGGTGTGAAATTGGAGCAAGTTCTCAGGTGATAATGTGTTTGCATTTACTGCTTCACTGAACCACCCTAGCCACTCAATCCCAGCTTCATTAAAGCCTCAATCTCAGCTTTTGCTCCTGGCTGTGAGCTTCAAACCCTATTTCCTGCGTGGCAGACATACAGCCTAACACATGTCAGGAAGACAGCTTGAGCAGAGCTGCTGGGAACAAGCACGGCTACTGCCCGGGCGCTGCTCCGGGAAAATCACGTTCGCGGTGGGAAAGATGCTTGGAGTCCCCACGATGGCTTCACGCTGCGTTGGTTGGCTCCCTGCTCTGGAAAAAAAGGCGTATTTTATACCCTTTAATTATACTTGATTAATGAATTAATTTTAGTTTTTTTTTTCTGCAGCACTTTGAAGATAAAAACCCCTTCGTCTGAATTCTGTGATTAGTATTTAAAGACTCTAGTGAAATACTTGTAGGCAGAAAAACCTAACCGAGGAATGCCTGTGTTCAAGCATTCAATAGGGCCTATTCACAGGATAGATTCCAGGGTTATTATTAGCAATAAGGTTATCTTTGGCATAATCTTTTTATGCACAACGTGCTATTGGATTGCACCCTCCCGTTTCGCTCAGGCCCTGGGGCAGAAGGTAGAAAAACCAGAGCTGGTTCAAGCCTTGCAAGTGTTTTTCATGCAAGTGGAGCTGAAGCCTGGCAAAGTCTGCCATGGTTATATTTAGGCCAAACCATAAGGGGTTTTTTGATGCGAGATGCACGCACCAGAATGCTTCTGCACGAAGGGAGAAGTGTTGCCCCTGGGGTATCTCCAGCCCTGACAGCACACGCTGTTGGAGACCTGCAGCACATTGGGGACATCTGTGACACCCTGTGAGGGGTGATCCTTCAATCTGAGTGGAAAGGGACGGGTCCTATGCCCGCAGGTCATGGAGGAAGCTCCGAGCATCCCCTGGGCATGTGAGATTTCACAGACCCGGCCACAGCTCTGGGCTTGGACAGGTCTGGACACAGACACAGCCACCCCACTGGGTGAATCTCTCTTTTGGGGAGTTGGAAGTAGCTCTCTGCTGGTCTGGATGTGCCCCGGGGGTCCCACCTGCCCCCAGCCCCAGCCAGGAGGGCTGACACGAGTGGGGCTGCACAGCAGTGGCTTGATCTGGGCATGAAAGGAGAGCAGCTGTCGCTTGCCTGCCTCTTAATTTGGTTGTATTTCTAGCTCTCATAAAGCTAAATGTAGGAGGTGGGGTTTTGTAGTTGTTGGTGGTGCTTTTTGGTGTTTTGTTGTGTTTTTTTTAATGGATGGTGGGTGTGATTTTTCAAACGCATTCCCTTTGGCAGGTCTCTGTCAGTGAGAGCCTTGGGATGCCTCTGCTGGAGACCAGGAACCCCTTCCTTTGAAACTTGCCCTGTGTCTCTCCAAACCCACCACTGAGCACTGGGGGTGGGAGGAGGTGAGGCCACATTTGGCTGTGTCTCTTTACCCTGAACGGCTCAGCTGCTGTGCAGGGTCCCCAGGTAACCCCAAAACCAGCTCCAAAAGTCGATCAGGGCTGCTGCTCCATGGCCAGGCTGAGCAGTCTGGATGCAGGCAGAGCTAAAACACATATAGGCACATTAAAGGATGGCTGGTGTGGCTTTGAAACAGCGAGGCAATCCCCTGTAGCCTAGTTTTTAGAGAAAGTATTTTGTAGCTGGTTTTTCGCTTTGTGACTAAACGTGGTTATTAGGCCCCAAGTGCAACATTAAACCTGTTATTAAAAGTAAACATGTTAAAGAGAATATACTGTTGAGCAGCAAGCTCATCCAGGGCACTGGACCCTCTGGAAAAGTCATTAACATTTGTATTTAAAGTGAACATAGTTAAGAACATATTGGACTAATTCAGGGCCTTAGAGCTATTAAAATGACTGCCATTAAAAACAAATATGTTAGGCAGAATATGTTGCATAATTAAAATTATTACAGTGTTTACTCTGTTTTTTATGCTGGCCTCTAGTTTAAGAAGTTATTTGTATGTATATAAAATATATACATGTTTTTTATATATATACATACATGATAATATGTCTAACTATATATATTTGGTTATCTATTGCCTTAATATTACTCCATAGGATAGATTTTACCTTCTTGTTGCAGGATGAGACAGAGCCCCAGTGGGATGAGGTCTTGATTAAAACCATGGGGGAAAAGTCTTGGCTATACATAAGTGTTGTGACCACAGTCCAGTGGCTGTTGAGTTCAGTGGGAATCTTTCTTTGACTTTGCCACGCTGGGTCAGACCTCAGGAATGTGTCTCTTGCTTTGATGGTTTTACTATTGGTAGGTCAGCTTGGAAAATCAGAAAATCAGCAGCTTTTGCTTTCCACAGGCCATTCCCAGGCCAAGCTCCGCCTGATGTCTTCTCGTTTAGACCCAATTCCCTGCAGCTCACGTGTTGCTGGGGAGGTGGCAGGGTGGGATCAGCTCCCTGTCACAGAGTTCTTCCCACCTGCCTCCCTGTGTGGGAGAAGGTGCTCCCCGGGAAGAGTTTCTCCCAGCAGTTTTGGACGTGAGCAGTGACCTCTGCCTTGCCAACGCCTGAGACCAGTGGCATCTCCTGCCATGGTCCCTGCGTAGCACAGAACCAACTCATATAATGTATATAAATGTATTACAGAGCCACAGAATAGTCTGGGTTGGAAAGGACATTTCAAGGTTATCTGGCCCAACCCTTCCTGCATCTTCAGCTAGACCAGAGTGCTCAGACCTCTGCCCACCCTGACTTAAATGTTTCCATGGATGGGACATCTACCACCTCTCTCATGCCAGCACCTCCCTGCTCTCCTTGTAAAAAAAATCTCTTCTTTATATCTGGTCTGGAATTCAAGCAGAGGCCATCATGCTAAATGCAGTCACTTGCCGGGGACTTGTGTGGGAGCTGAGGATTTGTGATTCTGAGACCATTCATTAAAAAAATAACAAAAAATCCGAGCCCTCACCATATCAACTGAGGGCTATTTTTCAGTAATTCTTTGGCAGTCCCAGTAGCTCCAGCACCCCACAGGATCAGAGAGGGTAGGATCACAGGGTAAGGAGGACAAAGATGTACTAAGGAATTTCATAGGATGGGGGATGTTCCTTGAAGATTAGCCTGTTGGAGGGGTTTCACTGTGTTCATTAGTTACAGTGAAGGGGATAAGAGGTTAATTAAACCCTGCTGGGTGGCAGTGACCAGCACCTTCCCCTCCAGTTCTTCTCCCAGGTGTGCTCGGGGTCTGCATTCCCTGTAACCACAGGGCCACGCTGGATGTCTGTGGAGGTCTCAGGCTGCCCACCTGCCCCAGCCCCACGGGTCGCCTGTGGGGTTGTCCCACCAGCACGGCCCTGTGCGGGTGTTTCTCAGGCTGGCACGACCCCAAACGCCGATCACAGTGGGGAGATAAGCACCCGCCCTGGCTTTCGAGGAACGGAGCGGGGAATGTCAGCAGATGGCACTATTTCTTCTGCGATTGGAGCAGGTGGTTCCCACCACGGCTCCGAGCCGTGCGCTGGACCAGGGGGAGCAGCAGGCTCCGGGCAAAGTGCTTTCCAGGAGCCCCATCAGCGCCGGGCGCCAGCCGTGGGCTCCACGGGGGATGCGAGCTCCGGTGCCGGGAGCCGGGCAGGGTGGGCACAGGGTCCCCATGGAGACCTGTCCTCCTGGAGGTTGCCTTCCCACCGAGTTCGGTGCCCAGCAGTGACTCAGTGATCATCAGCACAAACCTCAGGCCGCTCTGCCAAACCACTGTGCTGCTTGTTTTGTATCGTCTCTTTTTTAGGGTTGAAAATCGGTGTTTGTTGCTGACTCTCCAGGTGGAAAGGGAGGAGAAGAGAGCCCCTCCCTGCTCCCCTTCACCTGCACCCCTCTCCAGGTGATTCTGTGATGTGACTACTGCCCCAAGATGCTGCCAGCTGGAGAGATGCCTACAGCCAGGAGTCTCAGTCGGGCAAGATCCCAAGGGGGATCTCACCACCTGGATCGGCCCTATAAACTTCTTATATCAGCTGAAAATCCCCTTGCCCAGCTCAGCCTCAGCACTCTGGGGGCTGCAGGACCCTGGGAGTGCTGCTTTCTGCCCCATCCCTGATTTCACCAGCACCAGAGCTGCTCCTGTGGCTCCCAGCTGTAGCTGTGCTGCAGCAGTGGCCAGCCAGGGGTCATTTTCCACCTCACTGAATTAAACTTCATCTCCGAGAGGTGCTACCCAGCGCAACTGAATATTTAAATAATAAAATGAAACCGTGCTGGTGGGAGTACAGCTGCTATTACACTTATTAGTTAATTGTGGCGGTGTTTCAGAGCCCTAGGCATGCACCTGGACCCCTTGTGCTAGGTGCTGTACAAACAGGACGGAGGAGAAGACTTTGGCGTTTAAAGGCACTGAGTCATTCCTTCGCCCTCTCATCTGAAACCTCAGCTTTGTGTAAAACCTTTAGGATTTTGTTTAATGGGCGCAGCTAATGGTGAGGTAATCAGGGAGCCTTTCGACACGAAACCCAGTGATCAGTGGGTTGGATGCCTTTTGATCTCGCTGCGGAGCAAAGGCACTGAGAGGAGAAGCTGTGCGGTGGGGTACCGGGAGATGCTCTGCGAGTGGGCGGCAGAGATCGGCCCGGGGCAGCATCTCCCACACTAAGCCCCTTGTGTTAGGATCCAGCTGGGGGCCATCACCCTCATGCCATGTCTTGGTGCACAGAAGGACCTTGAGGTGACACTGCTTAGATGTCAGCCAAGAGGAGATGGGGACCACCAGGGGTGACTGTCCCTCCCTGCTTCCTGCAGAAAGGAGATGTCTGTACAAGACTTGTGCTTGTAGGATGTGGATTTTGACCTATTGTCTCTGAAGTACCCAAACTGGGCAGTGGGTTCAAGCCATGCTCTTCCTGGGCTCCTGGATGTTCTGTGTCTGGCCATCTCTACAGCTTTGCCTCCCAGAGGAAACCATGGGAAGAGGAAAAGGTCCCCAGCAAGTTCCTGCAGCACAATGGTGGCTGATGGATGCTCATGGAAGGAGTGGATGGTCTCTGCTGGGTGGTTACCTGGGGAACCCAGGGCGTCCCTCCTGTGGCCGTGTGTACAACACACAGCCAGGCTGGAGTAAAAGTCCCCATGGCTGCTCATCTCCTGAATCACCCAGAACCTTTTCTGTGTGGCAACATCTGGCTGGGGCGTGAGCTGGGGCAATCATCTGAATGGCAGAGGCCCCAAGGAAAACCCGTGGAGTTGTACTCGTGGGTACATTCCTTTGCACTGATCTCTGCCTGGCAAGCTGGTACAAGCTACACCTGCAGGACTCCTTTCCCTTTCTGCTGGTGTGAGCGAGGTCTAACTCAAGAGATCCACCTCAGGGTGGTGCTGCTCCTCTCCCATCACCTGGCACACTGGCACGTTGCAGGGGTGCAGGGGTCTATTTGTAGCTCCAAAAGATCCCAGCCTTGTAGAAACAACCCTTTTAGATTCAGCTGGGACCAAGCTTTGCCAGGTTAGTGTTCAGCTGGATGAGCCGCTGCATGGTCACAAGGAAGGAGGAAAGGGAGATATGGATAGAGCAGGGGACAGATGGTTTTGGGTTAAGCATACAACTTTCTCAGGGCTAATGCTAAGCCGATAGCCTTTGAAAGAACCTTGCGGGAGTGTGTTTAGAAGGGCTAAAGTAGAAATAGCAGCACTGAGGGTCTACTTTTCAGTCATGGGATGGGAAAAGAAGAAGGATGGAGATGCTCCTGCTGCTGTCAGATTAGGATGTGCCAGTCTATTTAGGATGTGTAACATCAAGAATAACCTCCTCTACAGTTATTACACCTGACTGACAACCAAGAATAAATAACATAGAAAAATGATAATTTTATCATTATTTCCTCATCCTATGGAAATGGAATGAATGGGGTAATGGAGAGGGTAATACGACTGGAAATCACAGCTAAAGCTGCAGCTAAGCACAAAATCATCCTGTTCAGCACTGTAAGAGGTTTTCTGCTCTGCTTTACATTAAATGTCATGTGTCTGAAACATAGGGATGTTAGGCTGTGACACCAGGCGGCTCACAAAGGTGCTTCTCCATCAGTTGTCTTGATAGTCATGACAAACATCTCCCTTGGGCTAGCCCCAGCGAGGTGGGTTGGGTTGGTGCAGTGGTAGGTCACTTTGGTCAAGCTAAAACCAGAGATGGCTGTCTCTCTGTCTCACTGTGTCACTGCATGGCAGTGCTGAGAGTCCAGGGGATGCCACTCACCCTGCAGGTTGGCTTTAGGGGATGAAACACCCACTCTGTCCTGGGAGCTGGCATCTGCTGCTGGGGTCCTCTCTGCCCTGAGCTGTCACTAGCACAGATCCCATCCAAGCAGGGACATCTTTGTGGGGCAGATCAATTTCTTCACCCAGAAGCCCATTTCGCTGATCTTTCTCCTTGTTCCAGCCATGGGGTTCTCACCTGCACTGGCTTAACCCCCATTGATGCAAATCCTTATCTTACCCAGCTTCAGTCACCAAGGGTGGGGACTCTGCCACTAAATGCAGACAGGTAAAAGGCCCAGAGGTCTTGCTCTGTTCTTTTCATAGTTGATGGAGATCTAATCTGCACAGCCAGGGGAACTGAGGGTGCAGTTCCTCTTGTCTTGAAGCAGTTGCAAGCAGGCTGGGTGAATTTTACCTCCAGAGGGCCTTTGGTGACTACAAAGGGAGCTGAGGTACCTGCTGTGCTCCAAGTCAGCGCTGCAGAGACTGACTGTCGAGTGATGCAAATGTCACCCTGGTCGCACTTGGCTCTGGGCTCCTTCGGCAGAGAGCGGAGAAAAATACCCATAGGGCAACTCAGCCTACCTGCCCTAGACACGTCTCCAAAGATGGAGCAGGATGGGCCTCTGGGGCACCCTGTCTCTTGCTGTGGATAGTGGATGTTTTAGGTGGCTAAAAGGTGTTAGAGGTGCCTTCTAGAAGGTAACTTAGGAGATGAGCATCGTCCCTACCTTTAGTCTAAGCTTGCTGCCTGACACCAGGCTGTTGGAGAGCTTGTGGATGCAGACCCATCACTGCAAAAGGGTGACTGCAGGGCAGAGGGCCCAGAGCTGTGTGCTTCCTCCCCCACTGCAGGGTGACCCTGAGTCCCACCAGCATGCCCGGTGGGTCCCAAATAGGGCTAAAACTCTGCACTGAAAGGCTGTGGGGCCTGGGAGAGCCCACCTGCAGTGGTGAAGCCTGTGGCTTGGAGAAGGATGTGAGTGTGGATGGAAACCCTAATTTGTCAGAGAGGATTCTATCAGACTCTAACAAAGAAACCCTGGGGACCAGCCCATGTGTGTAAAAGACATCTTGTACCAGTTTTCCTGCAAGTTTCTCCTTCCTGGATCCAAGCAGGTGACAGCTGGGGAGTTTCTGGGATCTACCATCACCCTCTATATCCATGACCGTGTGGCCAGGGGTTTGGTGTCCAGCTGTGGGACTGGCCAGACCACTGACCTCATCCTTGGCTTTCATTGATATCTGAGGGCTTTGGGCCAGCTCTCAATAACGTCCCAAAAAAGAGACCTGCAGACTAAGCCAGCTAGGGAGAAGGGCAAGTGGCACAACATGACCGGAGCTGGGCGGTGGGAAGCTTGTCCCAACATCCTGCCATTTCTCCTGATTTCAGCAGCTCAGCTGAGGGTGAGGTGTCACACAAGTGTCCCAGGGCTGGTGCTCTGCTCTCCCTCCCTCCCTTTATCTGCAGATCGTGCTATGCTAACAAGGCACACGTACAATGTTTGTGTGTGCATGTGAGAGACAGAGCGCTGACTCTGGGCCAAGTGAGAAAAATCATTAGTTACAGGCTCTGCAGGACTGAACTTGATGAGGAACTTGGGGCTTTGCCCCGACAGCGCTCGGCGCTGGTGCATTATTCAGTTTGTGGCTATGTTGATTTGCAGATCTAATCACTCCAACAACACATACAGAAAATTAATTTGGATGCGGGCCCGGTTTCTAGAGAAAGTTGGACCTAAAGGCGGGAGGTTGGTCGTGTGGCTCAGGCGAATGCCCAGGCTGGGGAATATCCCATTTCCAGCTCTTGAGCCTCACAAAGGAGATGGGATGGGGATGGAGTGGCAAGGAGAAGTGGAGTTGAGTGGCACTGGAGCATGTAGATTTCATGGATTTCAAACAGGATTTCATCCCTATTGAGTCTTTCAAAATCGAAGCCCTAATCACTCAGCCCTGGCTTGCGTTCATACCTCTTGCATTCATGGGAGATGAGTTGGATGAAGGGGGAGATGCTCTCCTTTTCTCAGCCAAGGGATGCCCCCAAGAGGTGTTGATTCAACAGATTGATTCAACACATTTCTAAAAATACATCTGGTTGGAAAAACATTGCTACTGAGAGTCAGACCAGACACACTATTCCTGGGCTGCTCAAGCCTTCAGACCCTTTCCTCTTCCTCACCTTCCCAATGGCACCTGCCCCCATCAGAAAACAGCATCGCAGGGGAGACACAAGTGGTCCCAAACAGCAGAGATTCCTCCATGGCCAGTCCATGGGCTTGGGTTGCTCCCAGCTGTGAGGGATGCTGCCTGCCCTCCTGCCCAGTCTGTGTGAGCTGGTGCCGTGAGAGCTGCTAGCAGCCCTCAAATCCCTCTGTCTTGAATTACCTGGTGAGCACTCTCCCTCCTTTTGATCGCAGACCCCTTAACTTTGCCTTCAGCTAGAACTGTCTCAGCCCTGGAGTGCTGAATGGCCCCCTTTTAAAATAGGATTTAAGAGGGCATTAAGGACTAATTAGGTCTAATGAACAGCAGTGGCTGTTTTAGACCTGGTGCCTCCAGTTGACATCAAAGGGTGAAGGGGATGGGGTGAAGCTGGAGGAAGTGTTATCAGCAGCAGGAAAGATTTAGACCCTGCAAAATCACCCTCCAGCAGAGGGATTTGTGTTCCTAATCCCTCTGTGCCTGTCGGGCAGGGAGGTGGCGTGCTCCTCTCCCATTGGAGACAGGTGGAATGGAGAAATCCTGATGGGAGCCCATCATCACCATAGCTGCCTTCTCTGCCATCCCTCACCATGAACGGCTGCTGGTGGATTTGGGTGATCTGGGGCCACCCCAGGATTACCACATCAGGCTAGAGTTCCCAAGGGAGGAGGTGAGGAATAGGGCAGGAAGAAGAGAAAGGGGGTGGAAGGGGACACAGGGACACATTCAGAGCTGGGAGAAGGGAGGCAGCTCTTTGCCTCCTGAGAGCTTCCTCAAGTGCAGGCAGGGGTGAGTCAGGGCTGCTCACACACAAGCTGCTCGTTAGCAACATGATGCAGGACCTGAGCCAGGCAGGGTTTATGTGCCCAGGGTGCAGCAATAGCAGCTAAGTCACACACCCTACCCAAAACATTTAAGCTTCTCACCATTTTCTGCATGTCAGAGGGACCTCTGTTTTAAGGGCCTGTATTGTCTGAATGCCACGGAGCGGTCTGAGGGCACAGGCACTGTGCAAAGCCAGCGGTACCTGCCTCCCATCCAAAGCACCAGCAGTTATCTCCTGCCATGAGTCGGGTGGTTTCGCCACTGCTGGGAAGTCAGGGGTCAGGCTCAGCACCACGGGAGCCGTTTCCTTCCCTCTGCCAAAGCCGGCGGTCCAGGATGGGAGAGATGGAGTTTGCCAACAGCGATTCTCCCTTTGGTTCAGTTTACACAGCAGTATCGAACAGTGGTTTGGTCGGGGGGGATGTTACAGATATCGAATCCTTTCATTGGAGAGTCAGATCTCGGCAGATGGCATTTTGGAGAGCGCAGGGAAAACAACAACTATTTATGGTTGTTGTTTAGGGTTATGGACGCAAATGCCCTTGAATGATACAAACCGTCTTAAGGGGAATTTTTGCGGCTGATTAAGTGTAACCACAAAGCTTCAAGAAAACATGTGTTTATTTTAAGTAAGTAATGTTGATTACTAATGAGAATACTTAGTAGATATGATCAAAGGTAGCTGAAGTGCCGTCATGATATCAAAGACTGGGATGGAACGCTTAATTTAGATGTTGAAAAGCCAATCTAAGGTGAGTGTCTTGAAAGTAAATATCATTAACAGTATCTAGATTAGACCAAGGTATAAAAAGAGTTGGAGGTAACAGCTTTCAAATCTCCCGTATAAACAGGCAGGTGATGCTGTAACTGGGGGAGGCGAGTCAGACAGAGCCCAGGGTAGGGGATGGATTGTGCATCTGGTGCACGCAGCCCCTGGCCGGGCTCCCGGCTCTGCCCATCAGCATCTCAAGGGAGCCAGCTCTCGGGAGCCAGCATGGCTCCTTTCTGCTCCAGCTCACCCAGGGGAAAGGGATGGAAATGAACCCCCTGCTCCCAGCATCTTCAGCTTGAGCTTTAGTGCAGGGCTCTGGCTGAGGAGGAAGGACTTGTAATGGGATTCTGAGTGGCAAGGGGGTGTACTCTCTGCCAGCTGACCCAGGAGGTCAGGCAGACTGATGGAAAGATGAGTCTGACAATGCAGCTCAGTGCTCAACATGCAGGTTTCTGCATCCTGCTTCTGAAGCCTGTTTCCCTCTACCAGCCCTGTCTTGCTCTATTAGAAAGGGCTCCACATGTCCCTGGTGTCACTAGCCCTGGTCCCGGATGTAACATCCCTGCAGTGAAGCACTGAGGATTTGGGACAGGCAGGATCTTATATCCCCTTCTCTTGCCAGTTGTGTCATGTAGGAGGGAATATGATATTGATTTATGCCATATCCATCTCAAGCTCCTGGGTTAGAAAAACAGGCTGTGTTAATTGGAAAAAAATCTGAATGCAGCTGAGCCACGATCCACACTGTCTTCTGCTAAAACCCAGTGCCAGGTCCATGGCCTGGCCACTTCCTTGGTGGCTTCAGGAGATGTCTGTCCCCACAGCCATCTCCTCCAGACCATGGCAATCAATCCCCTGTCCATCCCTGCTCCCACTGTCCAACATTAGCAGGGACCCTCTTGGCCCAAATGCCCTGATGGTGGCCTGCACCCCCCATGTCACTCCCACGCTCCCCAAGAGCCACTCGGGATACGCTCCGCTCTGCACGTTTCCCTGGACCGAGCCCCTTTGATCGAGCGCTGCGGGGCAGTGAGCGGGTGCCAGACTTTTGCCCTGCCTTGCGTGGGTTGGGAGAGTTTTGCCTTCCCATTTGGGGCCCAGGGAGTGCCCACATTTGCTGGGCACCCTGGCTGGCCGCACGTGGGCCCAACAGGCTGTTGTTGCATGAATCATCCCCCCTTCCCCAGCTGCGCTGGTGGTCCCACATGGTGCCAGGGATGCTGGAGACCGGGAGAGGTGTTTCCCAGGGATGTGTCTCAGAAGGGTGGCTTTGCAGGCAGAAGTGCCTGCTGGTGAGGGCAGATACCATTCGAAGAGCTGGAAGGGCTGGGTGCTGGTCCTGCACAGGCTTTCCAGAGAAATAAACTTGAAGTGCCTGTGAGCTGCTTTCAGACATGGACTCAAACCTCAGCCTTATAAAGGTAAAGGGCACTGAAAGCTTTTCTAAGCCCTGAGTTCTGGCTGGATACCCTGCACAGCCCATGTGTGGCTCAGGAACTGCTGGACACTGCAAGTCCAACATCTCAGCCAGGGCTGGAGTATCTCATCTCCAGTGAGTGGTGACAGTGCCATGTCAAGCTCTCACCAGAAGTCTCTTTGCTCCCAAGCATTTTGCAGGCTCTTGAGTTGTAACAACAATAACAACAGAAAAGTACAAAAGCTGGTGATTTAAGTAGCTTGAGTACAAATCACTTCCCTGTTTGTTTGAGTGTCACCTGCTCAGTATCTGCTCCATGATATGGATGCACTGTTTTCTCTGGAGCAATGAAGATCTGCATTTCTAATGCATTAGAAAAGAAAATAAATAAAATCTAACATGAACAAAGCGATTTCTAGCCCTCTTTGCATATTACAAAGAAGCGAGATGGGCACAGACCCAATTCCTTTGTTCTTTTCAGATCTCTGCTACTGTGAGCAATATTTGTCAGGAGATTTGAAGCTGCAGATGAAAAGTGCTACTTACGGACCAAGTATTATTACTGCTTTAAACTCACACCCTTCAAACCAGCTGGCTGTCCTTGTTTAAAGGGAGGTGCGTGGCCAAACAGGTAGGACAGACACCGACTGCCAGGATGCCCTGGGTCCTTGGCTCATCCTTGCTGCCAAGGCTGTGGACACATCCCACGTGCAGTCCAGCACGGACCCTCACCATTGATAACACTGGGGTGGCAGCAAGGAATGCAGACCTGGGGTATATTTAAGAGCATTTTCAAGACCCAGGTTTTGAGATGGAACTGAACAAGCTGCTTCAGTGTTGACCCTGCTGGGTTTGACCAGATGGTGAATGCATGGTGGGATTTGGTGATGGGGAGGTTGTTGTACAGCCTTGGGTAGACAGGCAGGGAAGCAGAGTCTCTCCTGTCGCACTGTCATTTCTTGGAAAAAATTGGTCTGCAGTTACTGCACCTCTCCATGACCAAAGTTGGGAGGAGTCATTTAATTTTCTTTTTCAGGTGATAGATCTAGGCTTACAAAATTTTGCTGCACAGAAGGACCTGGGAGATACCCTGCCACGTCCTGCCATCACACAAGGCTGCTGCCTGTGAGCATGGAGCCATCCTGGCATCTCCAGCACCAACAAAGAGAAACCCATCCATGACATTAAGTTCTGCTCAACAGCAGCTCAGATTAAGAAAGGTTTTCTTGTGCTGGAAACTCCATGAATAAGAATGTTAGGAATTGGCTTAAACCACCAGTGACATAATTAGAAGGCTTTTGATATGCCAATTTGGCTGATCTCAGTTACTTCCCCCTGGTGCTGGGGAGTGTCAGCAGAGGGATTAGCCTCCAGTCACTTCCTGACACTCTGCTAAATCATCTCCCTCTTTGTTCTTCATCCAAGACAGGGGAAAAAAGGAAAAACAGGGAAGCAGCTCAGGAGATACTGAAGTGAAGCAGCGTGCGCTGCATCCCTGACCTGCCTTCAGTTTACACTACAGGCTCTCCTTAGGGGTGTAATGCAATTACGGCTATAACTGGGTGCTATACATTTTAATCCCATTAGAAACAGCCTTTTAACAGCTCCTGACTGACTATAATATGTAATCTCATTAGAGACACTACCTTTATACCTTGTACAAGAACATCCAAGCAGAAATCAAAGGCTGGGATAAGGCTAACATGGTTTTCTTCTTTTAAAACACTGTCTGCTTTCTTACTTGTATTTGGGGTGCTGATGCACAAGGCACAAAGGGTTTGGTGGGGCCAGGCTGGATGTGGTTTGGGGGCCACCCCTGGTTTTTCTCTTATATTTCTTCCAGCACCCATCCTGCCCTGCCAGGGACAGGATACTGCTGGCCTGGCACACACAGGGATGTGCAATCCTTGTCACCCTTGAGGCTAGCTCTGTGAAAACTCAGGGCAAATATTGACCGAGGCTGGGCTAAAGCTGGAGGGATTCATCCTGCTGGAGAGTGTTCAGTGAGCTGCCTCCCACGATACCACACTGCACTGACCAAAGCCCTTGGAGCGGCTACAGCTGTGTCTACACCACGTCTGAGTGTATTGCTCTGCCAAAGGGGGGGAGGAGAAAGGGAGGAGTGATATTTAGGTTGTTTTAAATGTTTTCCTCAAGGATCTATCAGCTCTCAACCATCTCCTTCCATAGCAATCTTTGAAACTTTGGGCCAACTTCAGGCAAATTTTCAGGGGGAAGGCAGAGTTGAAGATATTCAGTTCCTAGAAACTATTATAAAATAGACTCCTGAACAGTTTCCAGATTTGAGCCCATTAGAGACCAGTACACACATGGGATAGGGACAGTGTGGATGTCCCAACCATGGGCCAAGCTTGGTGGGGTTGTGCTCCCTATCTGAGAATCCAAACTCTCAGAAGAGCACCTGGCCACAGCTGGATGGGGGTCCATACATCAATCCCATCCTAATTCAGCTCAGATTATGTTGAAAGAGCAGCTCAGCCCTGAACACTGGGATTGAGAGCACAAGGCTTGGACAGAGCAGCAAAGGTCAAGGAGGGAGGACGAAAGGACAGGAGGACAGGACAGACCAGTTGCATGGGGACTGCAGGGCGGTCCCTTCTCTGTGCTGAAAAACCAAGATACTGCAGCCAAGGGCAGCCAGGACCCAGCCCTTGTGTCTTTCTGAAGGGAGAGCAGCTGGTCCTGACTTAATCTGAACCGTAGCATGAATCCTCATGGGCCAGGATGGCAACCAATTACCTGGGCATAAATCTGTTAAAAAGAGGGGGAAAGGGCAAAGTGTTGGGGGACCACTGTGACTGTCCCTCTGATGAGCCTTAAGAGATCTTGATCTTTGGGATCTTTAAAGACTGCAAAGACACTTATTTTTGCAAGAAGGGTGTTAATCCCAGCAGATTCAAAGGGGTGATAAAGCACTTTGTTTCTTGCTCTACAGTAATTGCAACTTCTGACAACTCTGATAAACTAAAATGAGGTTCTCAAAAGCATCCACCCAAGGCTTTGTGGGGCTGCAGTCAGGGTTGTATTTAAATGCCCCTAATGAGTACCTAGAGCAAATGGGAAAGACATGCAAATCAGATGTCTAATTGAATGGGCCTTTGAAGGAATATCCCAAGCCGCTGGGTAATTGATGGGTTATCTTTCCACCGGCTTGCCTTGATTGCATCTTCTTCCGCATTAGTCTTTCCTAGGAGTCTGGTTTAACAGGAAAAGTGATGCACCAGGATTAAATGCAGCTTTTCTTCACAGGCTGAACGGGGACATTTGCTGCCCAGCAGTACGACCCTACTGCAAGGCAGTCATTATTGAAATCTCTCTAGACAGGTGTTTCTTCCAGGCATGGAAGTGCCTTATCATATTGCATCTGAGCACTGCACTCAGTAAACTGCCTCACGACCTGCTCTCCCAAGTGAAGGCATGACAGATGAAATAGCTTTCCCATCAAGTTTCTTGGGCCCACTTCTCCAGCAGGTGTAAATTGATGTGACTGCCTTCATTTGGATGTAGCAAAGCTGATTTGTGCCGTATGGAAATGTGACCTGTCTGACCCATTGGCTCCGCTGGTGTCTCGTGGGGATTTATCAGTGTTGCATATATGAATTTTGCTTTGCTTAAGAACCTTGTGTTATGTTTGTACAAGAGGCAATTGCCAGCAGCCACCGTTATGGCCGAGCAACTTGCAGCTCAGCAATGAGCAGGAAAAAGGTTCCCCAGTTGGAGCGCTGTTTGGACTCAGAATTGAGGCATAAATCCTTAAATTTGGGGATGTGTCTATAACAGAGTTATCTTGGCCATGCGAGCTCTCTCCAACACCTCTAAGCAACTCTGAGGACCAAATTTTGTCAAACACACATGGCACCTGAGGCCATTTGGAGGCCCTGGGGTGTTTGAGACATCCTCAAGGGCTGGTTTGTGTATCCATGGAAGACTGGAGCAGCAGATGGGGGCTGGAGAGGGTGGATACTCAAGTACAGTCTTTAAGGCAGCAGATTTTTAGCCAAGGAATCTGCGTCTCAGCTGAGTTTAAAATTACTTTCCTCTAGTCCCTGTTGATGACAAGAGGGGCAGATTTTTGCCATAGGTTCAATTTCCCCCATTGGGGAAAATTCCCCCCCATTGGGGGGAAATTCCTTTCAGAGCAGGGTGTCAGGGATGCAGAGCCAGGACTGTCCTTGACACTGAGCCCATCACTCAGTTTATCTTCAATCCTTCCAGTTGCAGACACCTCCAGTTCTAGCCCCACACCCCAACACCACCCCCAGGCTCCCCATAGGAAACCAGCACAGGATCCTGGTTGTATCCTGCTGCATTTGAGGGGCACAAACACATTTGCTAGCACTCCAGCTCTGCCTGGGTTTGCTTTGGATCTCTCCTTCTGCCTCAGATCCAGACCCACAGCTCTTTCCTGCCTTCAACTGCTTTTGAAATTTCTCACAGTAAAACATCCTGTTCCTGGCTACGTTCTTACCTGCTATTTACTATTTCTTTCTTTAATCCATGCCTAAATACCATGTTTTGCTCTTCATCTTTAAATTTTCAGCCCAAACCAAGGCATTAATGCTAATAATCTTGCAGATTTCCTGGATCCAGACTGCACATTAACAGAGCTACCTTTCTACCTTCCCCGTCCCAGCGCTTTCATACCCTCATGGGTAGCCTTGGGATGGGGCTGGTTTGCAAAGCCCCAACAGGGGCAGCAGGCAGAGCACGGCCCTGTTCTTGCTGGCACTGGCTGCCCTGAGTGTCCTGCCCCCTTTTGGGTTTGTCCCAGTGCCAGTGTGGGTTGGTGTTGCCAGAGATCCACATCCAGGGGGAGCAACACAGGGGCTTGCCTGGAGTGGATCTTCATGCAGGATTTTGATTCTCGTTCCTGCCCAGTGGTGCTGGACCACTTTTGTGCTGGTCAGTTCACTCAGCAGCGTTTGCCACCTGGCTCCATGGCAGCCTTTGAGCTGCTGGCCCCTTTCCTGAGGAGCTTCCCACGCAGCTTTGAGTCTTCCACCAAAGCCTTGGCCCAGACTGTCCACACACAAGCCCTGAGAGCCAGGGCTAATGCATGGTGTGAACCTGGCCCTGTGCCCGCCTGGGCATATGGGTTACAGCCTGGGTTTCACTTCAAAGCAGGCTTTGACCTGTCTGCTGTGCTGTAAGGATGGAGTTAAAACCTGGAGAGAAAAACTCTGATTTGGGTAGCTGGCCAACGGCAGCCACAGTTCACTGGGATGGTATTTCTGACCTCTGCTTCTATTCCTTTGCTTTCCAGAGATCAGAAATTGCTCGCTGTTTGCTGCTGAGAGCCCAAGACTCTCACTGGAGACAGGTCTCAGCATGGACAGACACATGTGGTGGACACCAAACCTGAGAGGTCTCTCTCAGCATCTCTGCTCTTACAGGAGGGTATCTCCAGCCTGGGAGCAGCAGGACCTCCAGGTCAGAACCAAGGTGACCTTTTTACAGGTTCCTTGAGATGGGTTTCATTTAATTTTCTTTTGATCTTTTTGTACCACACAGGATAAACATGGGCACCTGGGGGAAAAGGAGGGGAAATATCATCCTTTGGCCATGAAGCCTGGCTTCGGTTGAAGTCCTGTCTGGTACAGATGAAGCAGAAACAGCAGCATTACACGAGGTGCAAAGTCCTTGGAAGAGTCCTTCCCTCAATGTTTCAGAATTGCCAAGGAATAAATGCTCCTCGGACATTACAGCAGCAATGGTAGGAGGCCTGAGGATGGATTGTCACCACTCTGTCCTGACTGGACTCGGTGATGAAACTTGAAATCCCATGCCATGAATTGGGGACATGCCAGTATCCAACCCCAAGCTGGTCAGCCACCTCCTGCCACCCCTTGGGGTAGCCAGCTCCTGGCTGTACTGCTGTGGTATTCCACACTTTCATGTCCCAGTGCTGACCAGCACCCTTGTGTGACCATCTCCTCCTAAAGCAGATGTTGCCGAGATGCTGGCAATGTCCTAGGAGCTCCATGTCCCTGTGACTGTACCCTGCCATGTGCCCTCTCTTGCATCATCTGTGCCTCTCCACAGGAAAACTACATATGAGGGCAAACATCAGTTTTTTCCTTCTACACAGGTTTGCATTATGTTCTCATACATTGTGTATGTGTGACAACAATTATTGCTGCTTACTACTGGAAAACTTAATTTTTGGACTTGCTTTTCTCTCTGACTACAGAGTGGTTTGGTCTATTTTCAGAGGGCCAGTGCAATGTCAGATGAATGGCACTTTTCAGTGTATTAGCTTATCTTCTGTGCTCTTCAATGCTGCCCCATTTCTGGTTGTTGGAATGAGAATTTTTTTGGACTGTTATTCATGTATTTTTCCAGACTGGTTATGCTTTTACTTCTTCCTCTATTTTTTGAGATCAACTGATTTATCAACATGCTGTTGCTTTTTTGTGCTGAAGTCACTAGTGAAGATGTGAAATGATTTGCAGCACTGATCCTTAGGGAGCCCCATCAATGATCTCCCCTTCCCTTCAGCTGATCTTTCCTGCACAGGTCACTGCTTCCTTGCTCCCAGCAGCACCCACCGTCTCCAGAGGAACACACCATGTCCTATGTGCCACTCCAAAGTCTTAAAGCAATTTTCAAGTCTCAAAACCTTTATGTAAAAATGTGCTGTCCCTCCTGGTGTTTGGGAGGTGTTCTGGTACTTGCCATGCTTTTGATGCCAGGTCAGAGGGTTTAGCTGGGCGGACCACCTCCTTCCCTTGCCAAATATAGGCAGCCTGGGCAGTTCTTCAGTTGGAGGTGGTCTTCACTTGTGCCTTCCCCATCCTGACAGCTTTTGCAGGATGGGACAATGTGGTTCCCTGGACTTGAGCAACTCAACCCACTTCCTCAGCCGTGACCACTTTATCCTCCAGATTCCCTTTTTCCCCGTGCTTGTGGGGAAGCAGAACAGAGATTCACTGGATTCCTCAGGATGACTTGAACTAACTTCTCTTTACCTGTCCCTCACTTCAGCCCTCACTTCTTCTTTTTTTTTAACTTAAATGGATAAAGACACCCTGAATTTTTAGTGGCTTTTATCTTTTCAGTGCCTCTCATCTTTTTTTTTGGACAGATTTTTCTTTTTGTTCCTTTGTAACTTTCTTTGTCAACCTCACTCCTTTTTCTTCCTCCAGTTCCTTCCTGTCTCCACTTAATATCCCATTTCTCCTAAGGTACCTGACACCTGCCCATGGGTTCCTGGGGAGGCACAGCACCGAGCTTGCTTTTGTTTGAAGGTGAAACGAAGCACGGTTTCACCAATAAAAAAGTTCTGACTGTCAAGCAGTGTGTTATTCAGGGCTGATGAATAACTTAGAGGAGATCAAAAGATATTAAGCTATAAGAATTATTATACAGGAGCCTACGGGACCACACAGATCTCCTGTTCCAGCTAAAAAAGTCCCAAATTAACCCCCCACACCTCTCCCCCTTAAAAAAAAAAAAAAAAAAAGCGTGTGTGGTCTTGAACAGCCAAAGAAGAAAGCCATTATTTGTAAGTCTGCTATATAAAGCATAATTATTATCCTTTTTATCATCCAAGTTATGGGGCAGGCTTTTCCATCTTTACTCACGCCAAGTAGCACCTCGTGTCAGAAATAGCCTCGCTGGTTTGAAGGGGATGAGTCATCCCGCAATCAGGTAGGAGGAGAACAAAGATAGACACGACTTCCCGAACTGGATCTCTCTCTCTCTCTCTCCCCCCATGCACGATCTCGCTCCTCCACCACGGCACCTATCAAAGAGCAGCCGCCGCGAGCGTTGGTGCGGGCGCGCCTTCCCCAGGGCCTGCAGGCTGGAGACAGCCCACCGGAGCAATGCATCTGGTCCGCAGCTCCCTCCTTCCCGCTCGCCTTCCCAACAGCTCCTCAGATGTGGGCAGGAGCGGGCTGTGGGCCCTATGAACTGTTCTGGCAGCCGGTGGCCCCACTCCCACTCGCCTTCTTTCCCATAGCCCCAAAACCCGTCATGTGACCAGCGCATACTGGTAGGGTTCCAGTTGGGGTGCTTGGCAAAGAGGCTCCTCTCCAGTCATTTGGGGGGCTCTGATGTCATCCCGCCGTGGCTGAGAGCAAGGTGAAAACAAACGGCAAAGCCGTGACTCAAAAAATGTAATATTCAAAGGTAAAAACTCCTCCAGTAGCCACGGGGCTCTCCAGACCAACAGCCTGCTTTTTTCAAGAGCCCAGTTTTGTTCCAGCTGAGACTGCCCACTCCCTCTGGAACCAGAATTTAGATTTTCACGGCTTTTTTGCCCTTTTTTTAATTAACAAAGGAATTCCGAGAGGGGAAAGGGCTGGTTGTTTCCTCTTGCTCGCCTTCGCTGTTACAATTTGAAACCCACATCTGGCATTCAGAGTGTTGAGAACAACTCAGAGCCAACATATTGGGGCTGATGAACCGCCCTGGGTTTCGGGGGAATTAGCTGTTTGCCCAGATGCTCTGGGGGAGCTCTTTAATATCCCAGTGGGAATAACACTACTAAAAAAGGAAAACCCATTAGTACACGTCTGCTCTTGCAGAGGCTCCTCTGCTCCTGTGAGGGTGAGACCTTTACAGAAGGCTTCTGCGTTGTTACAGGTATCACCTCGGATGGCTCTGACAATGAGCAATTTTAGGGCAATTTTATTCCCAGCTGCCCCAAATCATCTCCCCGCCCCTCGCAGTCACTACCATTGTTGATTAGAAGCCTCTTTAATTGAATCAACCAGTCTGTTCACTGCGGCGAGCGCTGCGCTTTGAAGATGCACTAGAGCACACGTAGGGAAGCACTGAGTAATGCAGGGAGATAAGCAGCTGTGTTTGAAGCTGGGGATCCAAGAAGCCATGGAGGAGCACAAAAGGCGCATGGAAAAGGTGGCGTCACCTCAGCTCCTCACAGGAGTCCTGAGGGCCCAGATCCTTGCCCTTGGCTACGTTGGTTGCTTCATGCTCACCATCTAGCCCTGATGTGACATGCAGCGGCTTTTGTCACTCTCTCCGACCCTCCTCTTGATGCTCCTCTGCTCCATGTCAGACACCAAAGGCGGTGGCCACCATTTGGGTGGAGGGATGGGTGAGAGCAAGCAGATCTGGTTGTCTTTCTCACATGGTCCCTGTCTCTCCTTGCTTTTTGGGGTTCATCTCTTAGTGGTAAGAATTTTGGTATTGCAAAGCCAATAGCAGAATGAGGCCACTCCATGGGGTGGAGAAAAGCTGAACACCAAACCCTTGGATCTGCAGCTGGGAGCTCAGACACTTGTCAGGGACACTTGGACTGTATAGGGATGTGCATCAATGCAGGAAATCAGACACACTACCCAAAAGTCACACCTTAATCCTATGACTGGAATATGGAGACAATAGGAAGACCTCTACAGACCCCCTAGAATGGGGGTTACCACCATATGATCTTCAGGAATGATGTGATTCTTGGGGTCATTTCATGGTCTCTGATGGACATGGGCAGCTGCTGCCACTGGAAACAAGACTGGCAAGGGAGACAGACCTAAATTTTTTGCATATCTTCTTGCTGAAACCCTACTTTAGGGTAAGAGGAAGAGTAGAACTTGGGAGTTATGGATCCAAGGAGTGGCAAGGTTTTCAGCTTCTTTCCATAAGCCCCCTTTACCAGCTGCAAAGCACAGCACCAGACCACCCCATAAAGCAAATTATCTTCATCTAGAGACATTCAGCACCATTTTGTCTTGCAGCGTGTCCCAGAGCTCCCATAGGACTGATGGGCACTTGTCCCAAAACAGGGAGCCAGGACATCTCAGAGAAGCTTTCTCAATGGAATAAACATCCCCAAACTCATGAAAGGCAAATCACCTCCTCTAATACCCGTGTGCTTTTTCTATGTGAGCAGGTGCAGATGTTTTCTGGCTTGTGCCTGCCACTGGGCGTAGGTTCTGCAGGGCTGTTATCTCTCTCATCAGATGATACAAGTTCGCAGGCTCATCTCCTTCCAAGAATGCAACTGACTTAAAAAGAGTTCAAAAGAAGATTAGGTTTCAAGGTAACTGGAAGCTATTCAGTCAAAGCCAAGCTGCATAAAGCGAGGGGAATCCTCCTTCTACCTCCATGGCTGTGCAAGGCAAGTGGGAACATGAGAAAGGAGCTGAGAAAGTGTGTGTCTTCTTCACAGACACAAACAGGACTGCAAATTGGAGACAACCACTACAAATTTAGCTAAAGATGCTTTAGAAATTGCATCTTGCCAATGTTTTGCTTATCAAGCTACAGTGTTTGCTGGCAATTACCTCAGCAAAGGTAGTGCAAACAAAAGCACATGGGATCTCATCACTAGTGCTCCCTTGTCAGCGAGGAGGTTGGCACTGTGGGACACAGAGGCTTCAGCAGTGGGAGCACTTGGGTGCTTAGTTGGTGAAAGTCCCCCAGCCCACAGCTGCAGGGCCCGTGGTGCTGATGGCAGGTGAGAGCTGGGGGCTGGGTATCCTCTCCTCTGACAGCTCTCTCTGCCTGTCCCTGTGCCTTTCATTCATCCAGAAGCAGCAGGAGCAGCCACCTCCACTCCCCTAGCTGTACTGCCATCATCCTGCCCTGTCCCCTCTCTTCCCACAGCAGGAACACCCAGTCTCAACCCACCTCATCCTCTGGACAGCTTTAGTTGCCCAGCTGAGGTGCTGTGAGCTGGCCTCATAATAGAAATAATTTGGCGCAAGAGTATGAACATTTGGAAATAAACACCCAAAGGTTCAGGATGGCCACGGCTGGAGCCTGGTTTGGAGCAGAGGTGCTCCAAAGGACAGCATGGACAGGCTGCGGGGACATCTGTGTGGTGGCTCCTGGCTTGGCTGGGAAACCTATAAAGTGGCACCAGGCTCTTATGCCTGGAGACACAACAGTGCCTAATTCCTGGTGAAAGCCCGTCCATGGATCTGGGCATCAATTCTCTCATACATCTGTCATGCAATGTTTGTTTTACAACAGGATCCTGTTGGACTGGTTGGGGCAGAGGTGTCATTACATCCAGAGACAGTATGACCCAAGCCCTGTCTGGAGGAGTTTTGGATATGGCTTCCTTACAGAGCAGCATGTGATGTGCATCTAGTTGGTCCTGCGATCACAGGGAAACTGCTCAGATCATGGGTGGAAGGAGACTTCTGGAGATTGTCTAATCCAACCTCAGCTCTCCAAGGCTTGACAGCAAACCCTGGTGCAGCCTGACCCAAAGCTTTGCCATTTGGAGACATTCAAAGGATGGCTTTGCCCTGTACCACAGGAGAGTCTTGGTCCTTGAGGAGCCTTCCAGGCTTGGCCATCATGAGGGAACCTGCAGCTGGCTCCATCACCATAGAGGCCCCCACCACCAAGGGTTGAGGACACACAGCACAGGTTTGGGCAAGCCAGGCCCTTCTAGAACATGAGTGCCAGAGAGGTGTCCACACCCTGGCTTATTTTAAAGCTCTCTCACCACCATCACCCAGCCTCTCCAAGCCCTGCCCCAACCACAGAGCACCTGGCAGAGGAAAGTTTAATCCCACAGGGATGGACAGGAGGAGGAAGTGCACTTGGTGGCTGAAAGCCAAGAGATGATGCAAGGCTGCTGGTCCAGCCAGTGCCACCCAACCCACCAAGTGCTGCTGGATCCCACAGAGCTGCCCCACGCCTTTCCCTGAGCACAGGGCTCTGATAGCTGCTGGACATCCCTGACCATAGGAAGGTCTCATCCTGCTTTTGTGGTCAGGCATGCTTTGCTTCCCTCCTCCGGGGCCTGATGAGAGGGTGCTGGCTGGCCAAGGCCAAAGCTCTGGTAGGTCTGAAAGCCCTGAGAAATGTCACAGAGCTGTCCCATAGCTGAAAGGGTCACCCACAGGAGACGTTCTACACACCTCAGACAGCAGCTATCAGTGCTCCTGTCCTTGCTTTCTCATCTGCAGCGTGCTCAGCACACCAGGTGGGCATCCACTTGCTCTCCCCAGGGATGGATGCTGCTCTGCCCTGCTCTACATTCCCCATCACAAAGACAAGGCCTTTTTTTTCCATTCCTTTTTCCTCTCTCCATCCAGTCTGGGGAAAAACTTTATTTCCTCCCCACTGCAGTTCACTAAGGGCTGCTTTTGGGGTCCTACATGCAGGACCCCCTGACACTCTGGGAAAAACCATAACCATAAGAAGAAGCTGCAGCCTGGTACCTGTAGCAGTAACCCTCATACTCACTAAACCTGTCATCCCAGTCTGGATTTTCTTTAAGAAGTCAGACAGGAGTAAATGATTCACTTGTTGCTCACCTGAAGTTTGCTTTTTTCCTCCTGGAGAGCATTTCTTTGGGAGGGATGGACCAAAATTGCCCCTGTTTCCCAGTGCTCCTCAGCACTTACCATGTTGGCAGAGAAGCCAGATGTGCCTGGGCACGGGGTGGCAGAAGCAAATCCATCATCACCTTTGTGTGCCTCTGAAAACCTGCTGATTAAGATGGAGTCCTGCTGTTTCCAGCCTCCTCGTCCCATTTTTGCCCAGTTTATTTCAGAGAATCCCTTCCACTGCCACCCAATAAACAAAAAGAGGGGGATTTCTCTGCTGTTGCACTTGGGCTCGGCACCTCTGAAGCTGCCTGTCTTTCCCAGAAGAGTGGAGCGTGAGGAAAAGGATTGCACCCGCTACTTGTGTCTGTTTATTTACAGTGTAAACAGCTTCTGTGCTGGAGCTTTGAAGAGGCGCCGCACATTTGTATGTCAAGATCCCTCCACGCTCTGTGCGGTTTTCCCACGTGATCTGAGCTCTTCAGAGAGCAAAGTTTGCTCCTTTGCCTCCATCCTGGAGAGGATGAGGAGGGCCAGAGTGACGCAGAGCCCCAGTGAGGGGTAAAGCCTTCGGTGAGGGAGGTTTGGGCTGAATTACCCTGTTTATGGTAACCTGATGCAGCTGTGCTAATGAGCAGTAATTTGGTAAATCCCCATTAGGCTGTTGATCATGAGACCTGAAGTGACTCTCAGGAAGTTGTGGCTCCCATCAAACTCAGCTGAACTGCAGCAGCAGGAATAGTAACCTGCCCGGAGTGAATGCTGGTTTTGTATAAAATAGATGAAAAGAGACAGATAAATAGATAAAGAGATAAATACGTAGATCATAGACAAAAATAATTCATTTACTTCTGGAATTCTCTCCCGAAATAGCTGTGCAGCAGTTATTTAAATGCTATAGGGCACAGTACCTGCTTGCAGGGAATTATCACCACTGCAGAATCAATATTTGCTAAAAATCCCTTTGGTAAACTCAAGAAAACGTTTCAACAAAGCAAAACCATGGCAGCTTCTCACCATGCTGTCAACCTCTTGGGTTTGACAGAAGCAATGATGGATGTCAGAAACCTTATCTTGGCAAAACAGCTCCTAACAATTCCCTAACCTCTGAACATGATTGTTATCCGCTAAGTTGCCTGCCTTACCTATTTACTATAAGCTATGGGTATGACCATACGCTCCAGAATAAACTTAGGTTACTTTATTCTGTTGATTAAATATTAGATTTATATCTCTTCAAAATTAGGAATGGGATTTAGGTCATAAAGTAATTACCAAAATTTGCTATATTGTCTTGAAATTCTTCGTGGCCGCACAACCGTGCTCCAAGGAGTCTTGGTGCTCAGATGGTTTGAACCTTGTGAGGTGCTCAGCATGACAGTGGCAGTGCTTCATTTTTCCCCTTTAAATAGTCCAGGGGTCATAGCCTAGGTCCTACAGTCCCNTCGTGGCCGCACAACCGTGCTCCAAGGAGTCTTGGTGCTCAGATGGTTTGAACCTTGTGAGGTGCTCAGCACAACAGTGGCAGTGCTTCTTTTTTCCCCTTTAAATAGTCCTGGTCCTACAGTCCTTCATACAGGGTCAAACATCTCCTCTCCACCCAGCTTTTCAAAAGTTCAGTTGCTTTTTCTGCTGTGCTAAAGGCTTTAAGATAGACAGCAGCTGTTTACCAGCTGACAAAGAAGAAAAATGGGTATATTCCCAAACCCCAGGTCCATTGGTGTGCTTGCATGGATTTCCTTCTCCACCTCATGCCTCCATTGTCACCCCTGTGACTTGTGCTGTGTCTGGGACGTCTGTAGCCTCCTTGCAAAGCAAAGCCCTGCTAGCAGAGACCCCATCCCATCCAAGTCCACCTGCCCCATGGGGTGCTGGGCACAGAGGCACAGGAGTACCAGTGGGAATAATCAAGTATTTTGCATCAGAGGACAAAGGCCTGAAGTTGTGCCAGAGGAGGTTTAGGTTGGATATTAGGAAAAATTTCTTCAAAGGGTTGTCAAGCATTGGAACAGGCTGCCCAGAGCAGTGGTGGAGTCACCATCCCTGGAGGGATGTAAAAGATGTGTGGATGTGGCACCTGGGGATATGGTTTAGTAGTGGCCTTGGCAGTGCTGGGTTAACAATTGGGCCCAATGATCTTAAAAGTCTTTTCCAACTTAGATGATTCCATGATTCTATGTTTGGGGCAAAACATCCCTCTCCTGTCACCTTGTCTGCTCCAAGGCCTCAGCTTTGCCTGCCAATCTCTCAGTTATGCCCTGATTTGAGCCTTTTATGGTGGCTTATGGAACATCCCTGCTCATGGACCTCTCCTGCAGCCCCATGTGTGACCTGCACTGGGAGTGTGAAGGCTCCTCAGTGTCTCTCCTCTCCCTGGTGACCATGCCTGGCTTTGGTGGCAATTTTAAGAGATTTGCTTGGAGGGACACCAAGGTGTAGGTGTCTTGTGCCTTCCAGGTGGCCTTTACTCATGCATGGGGTGGGCAGGAGGTCACAGGGCACCTAGCACCCACCAGCGTCCCTTAAGGTTTGTGCTGCTTTGCAACCAGACACAAGGTGTGATTATCACAGGTATGCTCAGGTACCCCAGCATCACTTATGCTCCCTTCTAAGGGTAAAAGACCCAGTAACTTCCGTGCTCCTGAGAGAATCCCTGTGGGAGAAGGAGAACAAAGCAGAGGCGTGTTTGCACACCAGCCTCGCAGATCCCTGACCCTTGGTGCCAAACCCTGGGTTGAGCCCCTCTGCCCCAGCAAAGCTGTCCCCTCCTGACCCTGAGCTCTGCCGTGGGGCTCACAGGGCTCCACACAGCTGCAAAATCCCCTCTGCCCCCACAGGCTCTGCCATGCCCGTGGGATGGTGCAGGAGATGCAGCGCTTTGGGGATCAAGGGCGATGGCTGCTGTGTGTGGGTGAGGCTGCCTCAGCCTGGAGAGCCAGCAGTTAATTTGTTTGTTTCCTTTCTGTATAGGATATTGTTACCAAAAAAAAGAAAATGAGGTGGGGGGAAGAGAGAAAAGAAAGGCTGAGGCCAAATGATGAAAAGGCCTCTCTCCTGCAGCTATGAAATCTCACCCGGAAGGCGGCGAAGGGAAGTGTCTTCCAGCGGGGTACAAAGTCAGCAGCAGAGCTTTGAACTCGGGGGAACTCCACGGCAGCGCAGAGCCCTGCCAGGGAGCCCCAGCTGTGCATACCTCAGCTGCAGCTGTGGGAGCTGGGGCAGCATCCTGCACCCCTGCTCTGCTCTGGGAACCAGGCTCAGATCAGCCGCTGGAAAGGGGGCTCTGCTGGACAGGCACAAGTGGGATGTGTTCCCTCGATGATAAAATGAGCCACCCTGAAATTGTTTTGGGATGGGTTACCCTGGGCCAGTCCCTGGAGTGTGGAACACGGCCATTTTCCCATGGCCCAAACAGGTTCTGCTGTCCCCTCAACCCTGGCAGCTCATGGGTCTCCCTGCTCACCTCCATCACCTCCACTGGGCTCTGATTATACCCACTATGCTTCAACACAGGTCCTCTGTATACTCCAAACAGAAGGTTTTACTCAAATATGGTAACCAGAAAGCTGGGTTTGGAAGGGATCCCAAGTTACTTGGGGGAATTCGGGCAAATATCCCACCATACCTTTTTTTAAATTTTAATTTCACTCTAATGATTTCAGAGGTACCTTTTCCCCATCTCATTTACAAGTGAAAACACTCAGTTAACTAAACTGAGGAAAGAGTTTAAAAATTAATTTAGGTGCCTCAAAAGGAAAGTAAACCTTGAGACAAGCAATGTGTGCAACTGGAAGCCAGGTGGAGGTGCTGCTGCTGGGCTTTGCTTTTGGTTGAAGTGTCCCTCACCCTGTCACCAGTCCTGGTGGGGTGGGGTCTCTGGGGAAAGTGCACCAATATGTGGCCCCATTTTTTGTGGTGGATCACAACTGGGCCAGGTGTGAGGAAAACAACACTGTGAGGCTCCAGGAGAGGGGTAAAGCAGAACAGCATCAGGCTTGGAGCCTCTTCTCCAAATCACCCCTAACATTCCCTACAGCAGCCTTTGCCTGCCAGCTGCAACACTTCTCCTTTATCTGCAGCTAATACCTTAAACAGCCATTTGAAGGAGATATTTGCAGTATTCGCCATGAAACAATTCCCAAATTTGCTGTTTTCTCGAGGACTTACAGCCTGTGGTTCATGCTGCTGTTCCCAGGGATGCAGTGACAGGCACCTCCACCCCTGGGAAAACACTGCCCAGCCCAGAATGGATGAGATGCCACAAAATAAATCTCCATGTCGTAGGTATTTCTTGGGGCTGTAATCCCCAAATAAATATCCTGCCATTTGAACCTGTTGTGAGGAGCATGAGGGTCTGTCCACAGGAAAGATGCCATGACAAGATGCCACCAGTCCAGGGATGGGGCGAGAGGATGGAGGTGATGAGCATAGATTTTTGGCTGGGTTCAGGATGATGGTTTGGCTGGGGTTTGGCCTGTCCTGGTGCCATGGAGCAGCGGGACCAGGTTAGCTCTGGAGACCCCAGCACAAGAAGGATGTGGACCTGTTGAAGAAAGTCCATGAAGGTGCTCAGAGGGCTGGAGCACCTCTGCTTTGGAGACAGGCTGGGACTGCTGGGGTTGAACAGCCTGGAGAAGCTTCAGGGAGACCTTCTACAGCTTCCAGTGTCTAAAAGAGCTCTCTAAAACAGAGATGGGGAGGGATATTTTATAAGGGCATGTAGCAGTAGGGCAAGGAAAAATGGCTTCAAACTGACAGAGGGCAGGCTTAGATTGAACATTAGGAAAAAATTCTTTATCGTGAGAATGGTGAGGCACTGGCACAGGGTGCCCAGAGAAGGTGTGGCTCCCCCATCCCTGGAAGTGTTCAAGGCCAGGAAGGACAGGACTTCAACTGACCTGATCTAGTGGAAGATACCCCTGCCCTTGGCAGATGGATTGGAACTGGATGATCTTTAATGTCCCTTCCAACTCAACCATTCTGTGATTTTATGATTTCTGGGGTACCCACACTTAGACCCACCCCACAGCCAGCTTTATTCTTTGAGCTCAGGAGTGGAGACTGGAGAGCGTGGGAAGGATGGATGAAGGAACTCGTGTTCCTGTTGTGCCTGGATTGCTCATTCCTAGGCTGGCTGGTACAAACCAACCCAGGCACAACCAGCGTAACTCATCTGCCCTACAGCATCCATGCAGGGACACCTTGGGACCACTCCTGAGCCACCTGGAGATGGAGGGGATTTCCCGGGAGCGCACACCCCACCACAGTGGGAGAACCGCCTGGACAAGGACTTCAAGCTTCTCTCTCGCGCTGACAGAGAAACAATGCCATTATTTGAGCAGGGTAGTGCTTAATTAGCTTTTATTTGAAGGAAAAGGGGGGTGGTGGTGGAGAGAAGGAGGTGGGGGGAGAGTGCAGCAAAAGACCACGGGAAAATCCCCTTTTCCCGGTGCGGAGAGGGACGGTGCCTGGGCGCTGCGGCCTGAAACAACTGCTGCCCTGAGGGAAAGCGAGCTCCCAGGAAATGCAAGAAAGGCACTTTCCAATGTGGAATATGTTGAAAAGCACAGAGGAGGAGAAGGGGAGGGGGGGGTGGAACGGCTGTGGAGATGCATGAATATTAAAATGATTATAGCGCTTAATAAAGTGCCGCACAGGGGAGGAACAATAACAGGTATTGTTGGCAAGCCTGACGCTCAGCTTCCCCTAGATTTGATGGGGCGATAACCATCGCAGTATCTCTTTCATGATCCCTGGCTCCGTATCTCTCTTGCAGCTCGGCAGAGCCACACACATTCCAGGGGAGACTTTGATGTCTCTCTCTCGGCGCAGCCCTGCCAGCCCTGGGCAGGCTGCGCCGCGCCGCGGCTCCCCCGGCGAAGGGCCGTGGGTGGGGGACACGGGGAGAGGGTTGCCCAGGGTAGGGGGAGGCGTGAGGGGGAAGCAGCTGGCAGCTCTGAGCCCCCCAGAGTAGCCCAAAATACCTGGCCACTTCTTTAGGGTCACCCTCAAGAATTCAAATCCCAAGAGAATGGGACACTGGACACTGCAGGTCTGTGACTGTCCAGTGAAGGACACGCAAGAGGGTCAGCCAGGAGGGAAAAAGGCACTTTTCAATCCTCTATCTCCCCAGACAGGACAGGATTTGGTGTGGACAAAGAGACACGGTTAAACGAGAAATAAGAACAATTTAGCGATTCTTTTAATAAGCGGGCCTCAGGGACAGACTGTGGGGGTTTATCCCCTGGGAGAAGGTCTGGAGGCCAGTGATGCATTTTCGGGAGTGGCAGCACAAACCCTCTGACTATCCTTTGAGGGAGACACAGATGTGCCTGGAGTGACATGGGAGTCCCCTCTTGCCAAAGGGATGAGCGGAGGCTGCAGCATGGAGGGACACAGTTGTGTTGGCTGGACCCTGTTTTGGGCTGACCTAGTGGCTGGGACCCAAAAGGCACCAAACTTCCCCAAGAAGGGAAGGAGGGCAGATGGGCAGGATTGGGAGGGAGAGTGGGATTTTCATCCAGGAGAAGAGGATATCTCAAAAAGATGCTTAGCAGGGATGGATGGTGCAATCACACCCATGAACACTGAATCTCTTGTGAATTTCTCCCTGACCCTCTTGGTCCAAGAGCTCTCTGATTTGGGGGCAAGGTTGCCTTATTTTGGGCAAGGTTTTGAGCATGCTGGAGATGGTGGAGAGCAGTCATTGACACACAGCCACAGCTAAATGCTCCTTTGTTGCAAACTGAGAGGATAAAAGTTCTGCTGTAACCCACGTGCCACTCCAGAGGGTCTCATGCAATCTGTGGCTCATTCCCTGCTTAAGCTATGTCTTCTCACCCACCTTCCCTCCCTTCTTTCCTTGCTCTGCCTCTCTGACCATCTCTACCAGACAAATTATCAGAGCTCCCAACCAGAACTGCTTTGCTTTGCTCTTTTCAAATCAAACTTCTGCCGGCAGCTTAGACCTCACACTTAATTTGCGTTAATTGTTGTTGGGTTATTTTTTAAATTTAATTATTGGTTTCGGAACGCAACAGAAGAAGAAAAAAAAAAAAAAGAAAATTTCCAGCCCTTTTTTTTTTGCGAGCACATGTTTTCTTTCTCGTGGGCGGCAGCCAGCCGCAGTGGGCTCACCCCTCCATGGGTCTGGGGGGCAAAGGGGAGTGCTGAGAGCTAGGAGGGGGCCTGAGTGAAGCCACCCTGCACCTTCATCCTCCCTGGCACGGCATCCTGGGGCTGCAGCACAGCCACGTTTGGGAGAAGAGGCCGTGATGCCTTTGATGCTGGCTCTTCCCCTGCGAGGCCGTGCTGATAGGGTGTGTGTGAGTGTGAGAGAGTGAGTGTGTGTGTGTGTGTGTGTGTGTGTCTTGCGCGTTGGCTCTGCCTTTGAGATTTGCCCCTGGTCATTTCTGCTGGGAGGGAGCTGAGGCTGGTGCTCTGATGTGGGTGGCCCAGAGTTTGTTACCCGAGGACAGCCGGCTTACCTCTGAACTCCTGCCTCCACAACGGTTGTTTCTCTGCTTGTGCCTGCTTGCAGTTTTGCCGTGTGTCTTGCTGCATTGCCTTGACCCAAGCTAAGGCGAGTTGTTCCCTAGGGCAGGGGGTCCGGCTGGGATGCCAGGGTGGTGGTGGGGGTATCTCCCACCTGGAGGCTTCCAGCCGGCAGGCACACATAAATGTTTAGCCTGAGTAGAGCCAGCACCCATAGGGATTTGGAGTTGGAAAGGAAGGACTTAAAGGCAGGAAACTCCCACTGTGCCATGGAGGGAGAACACATCAGAGGGAGGCAGTCAAAAACCCCCGGAGGGAAGGCAACCTGGTGCTTTACCCCAGGGTCCAGCAAAGTCATGAGCAGCTCCCCCAGCCCTGCTCACTGTGGGCACTGATGGGGACCTTCCTTGGGGGCTCCATGAGCACCTATCATTCCCTCTGTCATTTTTCTCAGCAAAAATAAGGAAGAGCTATAAGAACAAAAGAGTTTTTTGGGGTGAGGCACAAGCTGTGCTGACGCCGAGCAGCCTCCAAACCCAGCAGAGAAGGGAGGGCAAAATTCCTCCCTGACCCTGCAGGCAACCAGCTTATGCCTTGGAGCAGAAGATTTGATTGCCTTTTACCATTAGCTCTGCTTGCGTTGGTACAAAGAGTTATAAAAATGACCCCTCCGCTCCCCAAGCTCCCAAAGCACAAAGGCAGAGGAGCGGCAGTGCACAACCCTCCCGACAGCCCGGGCTGCGCCGTGACCTGCGGCGGGGGGAGGATGGAGATGGGGATGGGGATGGGGAGGGGGGTGGAAACACAGTGAAACAGAAAAAGATTGACCCAGTATCACCCAAGCTGGAGAGACGTCGTTATTCCATTTAAGCCCGCTGAACAGTGCCACAGCAGGGAATCTGTCTGTCTTGGTTAAAGGTCTCGCTGCCAGCCCAGCCTTGGAAGTGCCAACACTAATCTGCAAATTGTTGCAAACCCTAAAGAGCCGCCGAGCTGGGAACCTTCCTTTAGCCCAGACCCCTATGGACCGGGATGCCCTTCCCCATTAATGTCCTGCTCCCCGCCGCCGCCAGGCAGGCTCGGTCAGGCACCGCTCCCTCCAGACGGGCTGGAGTAAAAATCCCGGGCATTAAAATCCCGGCTCCTGCTGGCAGCCCCGTTGCAGCAGGAATGGGATGTTTGCCACTGACAGAGGTTAGATTCTGCCCGGGGAAACTCTTGCATGCTCTGGACTAGATTTGTGCACGTCTTTCTGATTAGTGTCTTCCGGCAGGTCCCCAAATAGATGATGATTCCTTTGTCCTCTTCTGACCTCACGGATCGCATCCAGAGCCTGTAGCTTTTGCTGAAATGCCTGGTTTTTGGCCTGAAAAATCTCTGGTGCAACCTCTGGTGTTGGCCAGGAAGAGGGTAGTCACATGTGCTCTTAGACTAACAAACAGCACTGTTCTTCTAAGACCATGGGTAGCAATAATTCAGGGTCAGTGAAAAGGGCATGTCTAATCAGAGGACCTGGTCTAGAGGATAGGAAAAAAAAAAAGAAAAAAAGGAAAAAAAAGCAGCTAAAACCCCCTGGCTAGCGTGATAGAAGAGGACGGATGTGGAAGCCTGGCTGTGGAGCTGCAGACAAGACCCGTCAGGGAAAATAAAGTGATGTGTGGAGAGGGACTGGGGATAGGAAAAGCCTGAGTTTAGCCGTGGAAATCATGGCACCTATGAGATCTCAGACAGGTAGTAGGAGGCTGTGACACACCAGCTTTCAGGCTGGCCAGTTGCTGCATGTCCTAAGGACACCAGAAAATTTGTTAGGAGGGTCCCCACAGAGTCTATACATAGTGCTGATTTTTGTTCGAGACAAACAGGTAACCCAAGGGTGAGATCTGAGTCCAAATAAAAGACTGTAGCTGACAGAGGTGGTAAACAGTTATTCTTAGTAACTATATTTATTATTAAAAATATCAGTTGGAAAGAGAAATGTGAACAGCAAATTTAGAGAAGCATGAATTCCTTTGGCAGGAGCTTTAGAAGCAGCGAGGGTTTTAGTCAGGTTTTTTGAGGTCTGTAATGAGGTGCCAAAAAAAGCACAAACATTCTTCAGAACATTAAAAAAACCAAAACCTAACAAAACCTCCAGTCAATCACAAAAGGGGAAAAAACAATGTTACCATAAAAAAAAAAAAAATTACACGAAGCAAAAAAGAAGGCTCCTAGAGCATTATCCTTAAGTCATGTAAAAATCAAAAAACCACTATGCAAAAAATAACCTGTCTGCACAGAAACTTGCTTATGCATATGACTGTAGCGTGTGCCTTTGCTTGTAGTAAACATGCCCTTTGCCTTCTGCTGATGACATGACACTGGCATGTCACAGCTGATTTATAAACACAATTGGATTTTCAATCTTCAGGTCTAAATTCATTGCAGCAGACCCCAGCAGGCAATGTATCTCTGTTTATCTATAAATACCAGTTACAGTGCTTTCTTGGATAGAGGTGGGTACAGTAGGATGTTGTTTATTTTTACTTGCTTGCAGTAAGAGGAAGCAGGGTTTGGTATCAGTCGTCATCATGAGCTAAGTGGCTGCAGGGCTCTTTCGAGGGCTCTGAACTGCAGAATCAAAAATGCAAGCAATGCTCTGCAGTGAATCCTTCACGTTTTGCGAGGACTCACCTTGCAGCTCAGTGAGACCTAGGAGGAGGAGGAGTGAGAAAGGCTTAGAAAGTACAGCAGGCATTCCCAAGCCATGGGCAGGCTGGGTTCAGTGGGATTTGCCATGTCTGTGCACCGAGGCTCCTCAACAGCAGTGGTTCATACGGCGCAGGTTGGGTGAGGGTCTTGGACTCAGTTCCTGCAGGTCCCTGCCAGGCAGGACACTGTAGGTGCACACAGGGAATTCAGGTTAATTTGGTGCCTCCAGCCCCCAGCTCAGGATCACAGCGGCCGCAGCCACAGGACACTGCAAGTGGAGCACTGCAGGAACATGCTCAATTGCTCATCCTCAGGTACTCCCTCTGTGAGGAAGGTCTGGCCTTCAGCAAGCTTTCACGGACCAGAAGCAGAGGCCTAGGCATGTAGGCTGAGGGTGGAGAGGCAAGCCTGCTTCTGGGCTTTCAACCTCTCTGTTGCAAGCCAGGAGCCTAAAAGCCCTGGGACCCCTTGTATCCTACCCTATAAAGGTACCTCCCTTGGAAGCTACTGGGCCTCCAGCTCCAGGCTTGAGCTTGAGATCCAGATTTCTTGGAATGCACCCTTAGAATCCTGAATAACCTGACGTTGGTTTAGGAAATCTTAGACACCAGGTTCTGGCTGTTCTTCCTGGCTTCAGTGGCATTTTCCTTCCCAGGATGGAACCAGCTCACTTAACATCCTGCAAGCCCTGAAATTTCCATCCTACATGGGAAGCTGGGAGCTGCTCAGGAAAACAGTCATCATTGCTAGAGCTCCTGCAGCCAAGGGTAATGGAGCATCAAGTTCATGTAGGGAACCAGCGAGATCCTTGCTCTGCAAAGGTGCCCATCAGAGTTGAGAAGAAACAGGTTTTTGCTGTAGGTGATGCTTGACAAGAGCAGAAAGGGTAAAAATGGTAAGGATTTAAAGGTGCTTGAAAAAGGCAGAGCACAAGGAGAAACAAAGCTAGGGAATAGCCCTTCATGGTCCCTGAGCTATTTAAAAGAGGCTTAAAGGGATTTGGTAAAAAAAATGACTGGAGATAAGAAATAAAATCAAATAGCAACAGCTATGTGTAGCTCTGGGTGGCTGGATGAGTGTGAGCATCAGAGATGATCAATATCCAGGTTGGTTTGATTCTGGTAGAGGAAGAAGAGGAGAGAAAGAGGAAGGAGAAAGGGGAAGAATTTGGTTGCCCATGGGGGGCTGATGCTGCCTCCAGGACATGAGTGGGTGCCAGGAGGTCCAGTGCCAGAGCAGCTCCTTGGCTTAGACAGAACAGCCCAGGCAGTTCCCCTGGCAGTGATAATGAACATGAGCCCTGCGGGCTCCAGCCACCAAAACAATGGCATGAAAGGCAGCTCATCTAGACTTTCCTCTTCTGCCTTCGAGGAAGAGGCTTCCCCAACTCCATGACACAGCACCAGCCCACAGGGGGAGGACACCAAACCACTGTTTAGATAAGGAAAGCCTTTATCAAGCAGAAGGGAATTTTTAAGAAGACCTTCCACTGGTGGCTCTGTGTTAACGAGATTTTCCCATGAGCGGTGACGTTTTATATCTAAATGGTTTCTAATATGATAACATTCCCAGAAAAGATATTTGGAAAGAGCCATAGATCCTCAAAGTCTTGCCAGATGGAAAATAACAGCAATAACTGCCTTGGTCTCAGACAAACTTCAAAGCCTTGGTGTCTTCTTGTCTGTCTCACGCAAAACTGGGAATGTGCATGCAGGAGAGTGTGAAAGCACAGCATGGGTCTGGCCAGTATAACCACAGAGCTCAGCCCCTCCCCAAGGAATTTCATGTATGGCACAGCATGGCTGATGAGGGATGGTGAGACTGTTCCTCACTCTTGCCCTGTTTTAGTAAGTGATCCTGGACACATGGCTGGTGTGGCATGTCTTGAGACGAGCCTTTTGGATCATCCAACACATACAGGTTTCAAAGTCTGGTCCCAAGTGTCTCCTGAGATGGACTCAGCATCAATAGACTCTCCTGGATGATTTCCATATCGCTTTAGGCCTCCTGCTCAGAGAAACTGTGGATGCCCCATCCCTGGAAGCATTAAAGGACAGGTTGGATGGGGTCTTGAGCAACCTGATCTAGTGGGTGGCATCCTGGCCTATGGCCGAGGGCTTGGAACTAGATGATATTTTAGGTCTCTTACAAACCCAAACCATTCTACAACTCTTTAGACAATATCCATAACTACATAACCAGAATTAAGTGCTCCCACTCAGTGTACTGATGCCATTAGACTTTTTCCTGCTGCCACCAGAAAAGCAGACATTTGTTGCTTCAAGGTTTGGTCATCAAATTTACAGCTTTTAGAGGAACTCTACTGCAGCTTCAGTGAAGTGGTGGGGGAGCTCGGGACACCCCAAGACCCTCACCTCAGCACCTAGGGATAGTCCTGGTTGTGCTGGGCATTTGCCAGGCTTGCAAGAGAGTGAGATGCCATCCAAGAGTGGAGTAGGCCAGCCCACGGACTGAATGCAGGCACAGAAAAGCTCAGCATGCAAACAGCACACAAAGAGCACACACGGCAAACAAACAAACAAATCCAGGAAAGGCAGTGTGAGCCAGACAGAAATCACCGCCCGGTGCAAGGGGTGCTGGGGCCAGTGGATTGAAGATGTGGTACGAGCACATCTGCCTTGTCTGTGAGGAATAGGACTGAAATGGGGTGCAGATGGACACATGGACTACCAGGCGTGGATGCTTCTAGTTGGGTGTGTGAGACACTTTGGGCATGTAAAGGTGCTCATGCAAGATGCAGATGACCCGAGTAGTGCACCCTCAGCATGAACGTCCCTCCACGCCTGCTGTACCTGGCCCCACTCCCCAGCAAGGGAGCAAATAATTTGGCCATTGGGTTGAAGAGTGAAGAGGATGAAACTATCACAGAGCAGCTGAGCTCCAAGCCGAAGCGCATGTGTGATCCATTGGAGTGAGGCTGAGCTCACCCCCCCTTAACAGGATCAGAGGAGGAAGATGTTATCATTATCCAGATCCCAGGGTGTACCCCCAGTGGTACAGGTGGAGCTTCCCGGGTCGGCTGTGCCCTTCGTACCACTTACCCCAGGAGGTTTCTGGGTGATGGGCACGCGGTGATGGGTGGGACGTGCTGCTTGATCACGTCGCTGGAGTGGGATGCCTGAGAGAGGAGGTCTGTGAGATCACAAAAACCTTTTCAACACTGGGAAGAGGGGAATTTTTAAAAGCACCCCGAGCAGAGGGAACGTGTGCTGTTTGGGTGTAGGACTGGATCTCCAGCACGTTCACCTCTGGCGTTTGTTTTGGGCCCATCTCTTCTCCCCGGGGCCTTGGGGCAAGCAGGAGTGCCATAATAGAGAGCCATGAAGAGAGTGGAGCCAGCCAGAGGCAAGGATTTTGTTAGCGTTTGGAGGAGAAAACAGGGAATTTCCACATATGGAAAAATGTTCCTTTAAACTGTGATTATGTAAAAATACAAAGCCACAACTGATAATATCTCTCACTCTGGGGAATGATGGAGAGTGTTTGTTTCTTTAATTGCATTTAATACTCATGAAAGTTACCAGCTTGCCACCACTGCAAGCGAAGCTCGTTTGTTGGATTGCAGCACGCACACCAGCTTCCTTTCCATGCTCCTTCAGCAGTGCATTTTGCCCTCATTATTAAAAGACAGCTCCTAATTTAATATCTGTGCATATTTGATTGCCGGTGTTTTGCCTGAAAATTGCCCGTAGAGGTGTGAACTAAAATTAGCTGTGTGATGAGTTTCTAAATAAGGACCTTTAGTAGTCAAAGGTGGCTGATTCCTGTTAGGCAGGAGCAGAGCCATGAGGCAGGCTCCTACTCCTGCCCCAGGTGAGCATTTGATGGCTGCAGATGTTCTTGTTATCCCTCTGAACAGTCCTCATTCTCTTGATTCTCACCCATTTTTTGGTGTCAAATGTAACAATTTAACCAGGCCCTGGGTGGAAAAGTATTTCCATTGGTTTTGGATGTGCTACCTTGGGATTTTCCTTTGATTCCCATTCAGAAGCTCCCTTCCCTTGGTATGCTTTCATCCCATGCTCTCCTGTATCCCTCCTCGCTAAGGTAAATGGATTGGGCTGATGTATAAAGGGATGCAGAGGAAATTCACAGTGCGGGCAGGAGCCTGTGAGAGCTGATGTGGGCTGTGCTCCTGTTGCTGCTTTAATTCATCACCACTGGAGCATGTAAAACCAGGACAGTCGCTGGAGCTGCAGAGCATGAATCACCCTTTGAGAGAAACGTGCCCCTGCGTGCTCCGACAAGCCCTCCTTTTCAAAGTGCTATTGTCAAACCTGGCTTGCAAGGAGCCTGGATCCAAAAACCTCTCACTGCAAAGGTAAATTATACACTGATCCCTGCCTGCAGTTTGGTGCTGTGCCAAAGAGGTGCCGAAACCTCCCAGTGAGTCATATAAATCATAACCCCAAACCCCCGAGGGGGCTGGATTAATACCGGATCGATGTGAACGTGCCATGGAGTTATTTGATTGCTACAATGCTGGTATTGACTGTTATACACCTGTTGTATCATTAGGGATTACATCTGTTGTAAACATGCTGTTTGATGTTGCAGGCTGCGCTAACCACATGCACCGTAATCATGGCTCGTAGCTGCTGTGGTGGCCTCAGCATGCCCAAATTATGCTAATTTTCGTGTTGTGTGGGGTGGCCCGACAAAAAAGGTTTGTTCAGGGTGCCTGTGCAGAGGGAGATTGAATGCAGCGTGCTGGGGGAGATGGGAGAAGGGGTGAGATAACAGTCTGCATTGCGATGGAGATGAACGGGGAGGAAGGTGAGAGCAGAAATAATACCAGACTACAGCAGACACTGGCTGAAGGAGGGAGTTTCCCAGTTCTGACTCAGGTTTATTACCAGGATAAGGTCTGAGAAGATGAAAAAGTCAAATAAGGATGGGCAAGTGGCTGGGCAGGTATGAGACAGGGTTTAGCTCCTGGAGGGGCTGCTGGTGATGGGGAGGAGTGAAGTGAGGTTGTTCAGCTGGGATTTCACACCACGGTGGGGTAGTGGGGCAGACTTGTGGATGGTCCCCTACCACCAGCAGCAGCAGCAGCAGTCTCAGCAATCCCTCATTCAGTAGTGTGTGCCAGCATTTGAGAGCAATTTGTCCTTAATGGAGCAATTTTGAGCTCACACCACTGGCTCCCAAGACAGTATCAAACCCTTCCTTGCTGGGTGTATTTCTTGATCTCTGTTTTGGCAACTTAAGCCTGAGGGATGAGTTACTTAATGCTGACAACTTCCTTAATCCTTATTTTTCCTCTATCAGGCTCAAGATTTCTCCCTCTTACTTCTTCTTACCCCAGAGAGGAGCCAGGCTTTCTCCAGAAACTGTCTCCAGAACATCCCTCATTGGATATGTCGTTGGTAAGGCTGGAAATCAGCTTCTCCACCCACTGCTGCTCTTCCAGCTGAGCATCCGACACAGATGAATGTAATTCCCTGCATTTATATTAGCCATGTCATGACTCCAGTGTAATGAATTATCTGTCCATGCTTCCAGATGGTGGAGCAGAGCAGGACACCCTTCCACCTCCCATATCCATGTGAGGTCAAGGGCCGAGGGGGTGTGATTATTCTGTTCCCACATGGGGACGTGCCCTCCTGGTCCCCTGGGAGCATGGTGCCACTGCAGTAACAGAGCCCAGCCAGAGGATGGAGGGATGAAACCTTTAAGATTAGAAGGAACATCTTAAAAAAAATCAAACAAAAACCCCCAAAAAGTATCTCTGTGAAGTGTTCTATGCTTCAACATTGTCTATAGGCTGAAGGTGTAGCCAATATCTGTGATTTCCTAAATTCAACCATTTCTCTCCCTTTCCATCTTACCTGTCTTTTTTTCTGTTTCTTCTCTAGCAACACCCCAGGGATAAGCCAACAACAGCTGGAAAACTCATGAACTCGGGGAAGAAGACTATATTCCCAAATATTTCAAAACTTCTGTGTTTTAGTTTTTGACTGGTCCCAAAACTTTACTTACCTGAAACTGAAGGAAGATTATGCCAAAAGTTTTGAGCTTGGAGGGACAAAAAGTCACTATAATTTTTGGTCCCTTCCTGGAGGTACCCAGAGAGGGGTTGAGCTGGCTGTGCTGGAAACAGGGTGTCCGAGACTTTCTGCTTGACCCTGCTCCACACTGACCCTGTCCCAGGCTGGTGCTGACAGTCAGAAGTGGCCTCTGGGTCACACTCTCCTCCCTTGTGACCAGATGTCAGTTCAGTGATGAAACTTATGGGAGGCTAGAAAGAGAGACAGCAACAGTGATATTTTGGAAGAAGCAGGTGAACAGAAAGGATGCCTGAAGAGGCTCTGATGGGGGAAAGATCAGCAGCCTGGAGCTCATGGCAAGCCCTGACTACATTATTTGAAGTACAATGTTCAGGGTAGGACATATGATGGATCATAGAATCATAGAATAAAATATGCTGGGTTGGAAGGGACCCATTAGGATAATCGAGCACAAATGAAGATGGATCAAAGGAATGAAAGTCCTTTTCTCAACCTAGCCCCTACTGATGACTTGACAGTGGAGCAAGAAAGGCTCTGATTGGGTGGGAAAACACCACCAGCTCAGAACAGAGCTCCTCAGCTCTCATCCCACCCAGGTAAGCATGATCCAAGGTGGGGATGGCTCTGGCAGCTGTGGTGTGCAGATCTGGGTAGGAGCAGCTGGGACTCTGTCTCACTGGCTTTCCTTCCATCTCCCCATTCATCTCTTCCTGCAATCTTTTCCAATGTGCCAGGAGTGCATGTATGACTCTGGGCCATCTTTTCTGTTCTTTACCTGAGTATTCCTGGTAAAAAAATGCCCCACAACCATTGTGATGCCCTGGAAGCACCACCAGAGCCCTTTAACCTGTGACAACAATTTTCACCGAACGTTTTTTCCCTCAAACATCAGATAAAGTTTGGCTTTCACCCAACATCAACCCCAGCACTCAGCAGTGAATTTCCCAAGGACAGCCTGACCCAGCGTGCAAATTCTGGGGTCCTTTCTATTGGTCCAGGCAGTGCAGAAATGCTCTGAGATATCTTCCCAGAATGCCCCAGACTCTTCCTTATATCAGTATCTGACACACAGGCACAAGTTTTGCAAGCCTGGCTGCTGCTGAGTAGTAATGTGACTTCCCAGAGCAGATATGCAACTTAAATGTTTCATGCCAGGAAGGGCACAAATGGACTTTTGCTTTCTGGGAGTGTTGAAATACTTTGAGGCAGAAGCATCCTCCTTCCACGCTGATACCTTACCTCAGAGCTCCTCATCCACCCTGATATCTCAGCATCCTTTCCTCATCCCTCCCCTTATTTCCTCCCTTCAGGTACCTGGTCTCTCCATGTGATGCAAATATGACCATGGCCCAAAAAACCAAATTCCCATTTGCCCTGTCCTCCCTCTCCCATGTCTAGCCCCCCTCCCCCCACCTGGGGATGAATGAGATGCTCGTTGTGGCTGCAATATATCATTCTTACTATTTGTTATGAGGTTTTAATGAGTGCGGAAGATTAGGATGTTTGCAACAGTGTAACAATAAAATACATATCTCGCTCATTCCTTGCCAAAAAGTACTTACAAATAATAAAAGTGAGGCTAGCTGAATGCATAAATCTCCTTTCACAAGCCCCCACCCACTGTGCAATAATTAGTACAAAGTGCAGTGCTAATAGATCATCTTACTTGTGTGGGAAACTTGACATTATGCTTTGTTTATATTATCCCTTTGGCAAGAATCTGCATGGCAAATCCTGGCAGCCAGCAAACAAGAGGCTCTCAAGGAAGGTTTCCAGACTGTCGTGCAGAAAAGCAAGCCACAGGATTGCGTGCTGGTCAGGATGCTGAAACCAGCTGGGGAGCTGAAGCGTTAGATCCAGCTTTTATGGAGTTGAGCTACCAACTTTCCAGCTGACTAGGAGCAACATCCTGCGACTGATTTGCAAAGGGCTGTTCCCACCCCAGCCACAACAAATCAGTGTGAACCTTGGCTTCAGGATGGTGCCCTTTGCTTAATTATATATTCAGGGCCCAATTTACCGCCTGGGCCTCCTAATGGGAACAGACGGGGTCGCCCAGACTTGAGACAGGCACCGAATACGGCCCCTGCAGTCTCTGGCTCTCTAAGTAGAGGGTTTTCAGCCAGTGCCCAAATAGCTCCAGCTCCCAAGACCTTTCTCCTCCACTCAGCCCCTACAGAGACCTTGGCTGATGTGGGAATTACCTCTGCTGGGACATCTGGCTCTGTCCCAGAGTCCAGGGTTGCTGCAGTATGACTTGCCCAGCGCATGATGGTGTCTCAAAATGCTGTCAGTAGGCACAAGGGTTGTCTTCAGCTCTCTGCTGACTGAAATGAGCTGTGGCTCAATGTGCTGGGTGGAAAGCCCATCCTCATGCCCCCATGCCTCTGACTCTTCACCCCACAGCCCTTTTCTCTCTTCTGAGGCTCAAACCCCTTCATTTACTTGTTTCTCCATTCCAGGGAGCAATGGAAAAACCAGAGTCCAGTTCTTGGATGTAGAGATGCATTCCTGCCTGGTGAATCACAAACCACTAGCACCACAGGTCCTGGTATATTCCCAGGAGGGCATGTCCTAGAGAGTTTCTTGCCAATCGGGAAAGTGGGGAGGGGGAGCTTTCCTTTCTTCCCTTGAGAAATTTGGGAGTCACCTGCAAGCTGGCTATTTCAGTAGTTCAGAGAAGGAGTGCCACCACACAGGAACTTGTCCTAAGGACATGCCCCAACAGAAGCAGCTTCTTTTTGCAAAGGCCTTACTGACCTCCACCTAGCACCTTGCTCTGCTGACAGTCTTCCCACATGTCTCCCAGGAGAATTTTTCCTATATGCCAGGGGTCTGAGCAATAAAAAAATGCCAACGATGCCAAGCTACATGCTTCCATGTAGGACTGTCCTCTGCTGCTTCATGAAGTGCCTGCACAATGTACTCCACCAGGTCCCTGTTTGCTGCCATGTGGGGTGCTGAAGTATTTCCCCTGACTCAAGCTAGTGTTGGGGTGTGCTGAGTATGGTCCTCAGCATCTTCCCTCCCCTTTCTGCTGAAGGGCTTTGGAAGGACTCTCCTGTGGGATGAGCCCATCTGCTAGACAAGCCCCAGCAGCCCTCCCAGCAGCAGGTGTGGCTTGGACTCCACGTTTGAGCAGGCATCAGCCTTGCATGTCCAGATTCACTCCTGCTCCAGCAAAGTTTCCACATGTGTTTAACTCCCCTCTCCCCTGCAGGACCCCTCCTCATTGAATCCCACCCACTGGTCTTGCTCAAGGCTGGCCTTTCAAAAGCACTCAGGCTGTCCTGCTTTGTGGCTGGGGAATGGAGACAAGGTATCTTATCCAGATGGAGAAGTGACTCATCCTCCTGGGAAAACACAGCAGAACTGCCTAGTGCAGGCCCCCCTGTGCCCTTCTCCTCCTTCTTTGTGATGAAATCACCGGGAAAGAGAGAAAGTTTTTACTCATGGGCCCAGTGGACATATTCACTTGGAAATTTTCACCCTGCTTGGTTTTTTTTTCCACTTGGTTGGGCACTCATCGATGGGACCATAGTAGTGTCCTCTGCTACTGGAAGAAACCTGGTATCAACTCCCTGACTTCTCCCGGTGTTTTTAAAGCTTTAAAAAAAGAGTTGGCAGCTCTGGCCCCACATGGGCACTAAAAGGAGCTTGCTTTGTGAGGTGTTGTTCACAAAGTGGACAAGTGGAAGAGTATTTCACACACATCTTCCTCCATGTCAGGCCCAGCTGCTGAGAACCACTGCAGAGATATTTGTTCTCTTTACACCGTCGGGCTCAGGGAATCCCAGTAACGTGCGAGTAGTTCTGAACAAAGTGTGCAGCGCTGAAGCAGCGCTGCCGTGCTGATGAGGCTGGTTCAGGCAGGGGGAACTGGGCAGAGCCCTGACATTTCAGTGACTGGTGAGGTTATTTGAGGGGAAAGCGCTGGGAGCCCAGCGTCCAGCAGCCAGTGCCTGCAGCAGCCTCTCCCGCTACCCGCGTTGACTCTGCTGGCTCAGGACGACAGCAAATGGGCTGAAACATCGACAGTTTCCTCACAGACTCTTCCCAGAGTTACTAAAATTAACCTTTTTATTCCCCCCCACTGGAGAAATACAAAGCTTTTACTTCCCTTAACCTCTCTTTCCCACCCAGTGGGCAAAGAGTTTGTCAGTTCTACAGTTAAAATAATATATTAAGGATTTCCAATGGTGCAAGTCAAACTTCACATTTCCTAATGACTCTAGATGCCTTTTTTGTCCTCAGACATTTCAAGTTAAACCTCTATGAAACTGACCTTTTGGCTTGTCATCCTCTGTAAGGACCCCAGAGATGAAACACTTCTTTCAGTCTGTCACTACTGTCCGTAGACTGCCTCCCACCCCCCTTTTCCCCCCTCCTCTATTTTATCAGCAAGAACCCATAATTGAGCCCCTTGACAATAGCAGGACTGTGCATTTCTTTGTCAACAACAATGGGCCGTCCAAGTTCATTACTGGAGATTGTTTAAAAATTGATTCATGGGCCAGTAGTAGTAGCTTATTATACAGCATAAGTGACAGTGTGATCTGGATGGAGGCCGAGTCATTCTTGACCAGTCATGTCCAATTAGAAAGAACATTGCACACATTCCTGTTGGAGCCACATTAATGAATTAGTCCTACCACAAACTGAGAGAAGCTTGCAGGACCCTAATACCTTTTGTTCCTAAGGATAATTCAGTAATTTATAAAGAGAACAGCGCAAAGCACATTAGCAAAAGAATAGTAATCGCGGGACTCAGACAGTCCTTACACTTGTCCTTCATTTCGGGTTTCTGGGGAGCTCCATTCCCTCCAAGCTCTGAGTTTCCCTGGAGAGCACAGACCTCTGACAGCCCTCCCAGGGCTGTGGTGGCCGTGCTGGAAGTGACCAGGGCTCCACAGGCCTGTGTGCACCTGAACTTGGGTCAACATCTGGCTCTGCTTCCCAGGATAACAGGACAGCCCAGGCACACGGGATGTCATCATCCTGCAAAAGTCACATCCAAGGGCTTTTTTTCATCCTGGTGCTTCCTCTTTGCTCTGCAAATGGCACCACTGTAACCCCACTGAGTTGTGTCTGCTCTACACCTTGGGAAATAGGAGAGAGGAGCTGTCAAGGCACAATTTTCAAGTTCGGAAGTCTGGAATTGGTTGTTTAAGATCTTAAATAGCAAAGCCAATTCTGAGGTATGCCAAAATCAATTTTACTTGCAGGGAGCAGCTCCCAGGGACTGAGAGGCTTTGGGATATTTGGGACCTCAGACATGCAGCGCTGAGGACAGTCTGTGTGTGCAGAGTCCTTGAAAAGGCTGTGTTAGGGGGGAAAGATGAGAAAAAGGTGTGTCCAGATTACCAGGTGCTGACCAAGTCCATGAGAGGAAGCAAGGAATGCTGTCAGCTGACATCTGAAGGATGCTGAGGAATTTCTGGTGTAGGTACAAGTGAATGCAATTCATGAGTTGAATTATTTCTGCAGAAAGCACTGATACTGTAGCATGGGAACTGTGGGAAGAGGGAACTGGAAATAGTAAAAATCCCCAGCCCAGCCAAGGTTAGTAATGTTCTCCATTACAAACCGACTCCCAAGAGGAATCCCCCTCCCCAGGAATGTTTACAAGTTAACTGTACAAAGCTCAGTGTAGTGTTACCTACTCAGGGGATATGATCACAAGCGGTTACCGCTGCCATTGTCAAGTAATACATAACAATTTTTGGCGTGAAGCAAATTCTGCTCATTGCTCAGGAAATGTCCTTCATTAAAGACCACAGAAATCATTATTGGTTGGCTCACGTGCCCTCAAGTAGCATAAGTGATAACAAATGCAATAGAAGTACAGCAATATCATCTTCCTAATGACATAATAATATTTGGACCTCTAAAGTATACCTGTGCACATGAAAAATAAGTAACTCACAGATACCAAGCTACTACTATTTTAATAAAAAATTACCATCAAGTGTGTGTTGTGGCTGTAAATGTTCATATACTGTCACTCAGCAGCCTGTGACATTTTAATGCTTACAACTTCAAAAGACTTGTGATTTTTTTGTAGCTAGTGATCACTGATTTTCATGCTTCCTGTCTTTGCGAGGTTCAAAAAATAATGCAGTTCGCCATAAATGCTACATCATACCTGAATGGGTCATGCAGTTTTAATTTTGTGTAATCAGAAATGTAGTGAATGCAGACATGTAAATCATTTATTACATTTGCCAGCATCTCAAAAATCAGAAGAAATAGCATTTTGTCTCTAATGTTTATGTGGTCACAATTGAAAATGTGTGTAGTTAAAACTTCATGGATGAGTTTTGAGACTAAATTGTGTTTACACATCTGCTCTGAATGGAACCTCCATCATGGTAAGGATGGCTAAATAAACTTTTGCTTTTGAATGAGAACAGGAATTCCATTCTGCATTCACTATTACACCATTAGCATCAGTAAAAGAAGTTTGAAAATTAGAATGTACAAACACACAGATATTCATATTTGAGTACATACCAAGGGCACACACATGCTGAAGGCTTGCTGAACTGCATGATTACATTCTTGCTCATGAGAACATGAGTAACTTGTCAAGTTTAATAGGAAAATGAGTTTATAGAGGGATTCAGCTCCTCTTCAGATTCAGTAACTTTTGAGTTTCTACCATGATTTATGAATTTTGTCTTTTATATCCTGGTCTTACAAACTCTGATGCTCAGGTAATCCTACTGCTGCTATTTTTGTTCCTTCTCTGATTACAATTGTCAATCCAGGGGCACGAATTCTGCCATCTTCCATTAAAAAATTATAGGGAAAAAAGGTGCAGAGATATTAGAAATCCATTTATCTAACCAATGCCTCAGTTTTCAGCATCATAACTGGTCTGCAAAGGGCTTAAAAAACTCCATCTCCGCACCTGAAATCTGTTCTGTGAATTGGGTAGACTTTCTGAAGGTGTCCAGTACTGCAGGCATCCCAATCTGCTCAGCAAAACCTCCTCACTGACTCCTGACCTTGCTGCAGGAAATGTTTCCTAATGGTTAAAATGAATTCAGACACCATTACTGTTTGTGCAGCATGGACACAGAGAACAGACCATTCCCTTCTTTTCCACTGCAGATTTTACATATTAAAGGCCAATAGCCTATTTCCATTCCCTCTTCCCCTCCTTATGCTAAGTAGTCACAGTTTGTTCTATCTTTCCTTGTAGGTTATGACTGATATAGATTTTTTTTTATTACCAACTGCTCATTCCTCTGTGTTTGAACTCAGACTTGTAATTAGAGCTTCCACCAGCAGACAGGAAAGGCTCATAGGTGAGTCTCTTCAGATTCCACCTCTTGGAGTTATTTGTAAAGGCTGCAAAAAGCAGCAGGGGATGTGAAGTGGGATCAGAGGGGAATAATCACTTATTGAATGATGTGGTGTCTGCAAGTCCTTAGACAGTGATCATAATGGCTCTTCATCCACAGTTAATTGTTACCTGCATTTAAATTCTCCTTTTCCCTCCCTGTTCATTTTCATTGTACTCTGTATGCACATTTTGAATCATTAACAATATTGTGAGGAACAGGATGGGCAGAGTAACTCAACATGTGTCAAGTTGCATGTGAGATAGTATCTACAGTGTTTAATAAAATTATAGGCAGAGTTCATTTACTGTCTCAAAGAAGTTCTGAGGAAGGAGAGGTGTTTTTTTCTCAAGGTGAGCCATTGACTGTGTTTTGTATATATTGAATATACGAGATCCTGTTTTGTACAGAAAAACCCCCTCCTCTTCCATATGTAAGGGCTTTCACACTCTAGATAATCACCATGGCTGACCTTGTTCCTTCCTTCTGCCCAGCACTGAACAGGTATTTTCATTTTTAGCAATCCAATACATTTTAATAATCAACAAATGAAACTGAAGTACATTTCTGGTCAGAAGCTCTGTCTCACAGCAGAAGCAGCAACTGTAGGTAGTCACTTCCCTATGACAAAATGCTAATGGGTCTTTGGACTGTTTATTAGGAAAGACATAATTTTTATCTTCATGTTGTAGAGGATCTCACCTAATGGGCTGTGAGGGATGGTGCAGAGGGAGGGAAGGGGCACAGTAGTGGTCACAGGGGCTGACCAAATTCAGAGTCCTCCTCTCAATTACTCTACAACCAAAGATCATCCTGACAGAGATCTTCTGGGATAAGCACAGAGGACAATCAATAGAGTAAGAAAGTATTAATACGTTCATCTTCTAGATGGGGAACCGGCTCATGGGCATGTAGCTATCTATTCCAAAGCCACAACTTAACTTAATTTTCTGCTTATTAGCCCAGTGCTCTGACCACAAAATTGCTCTGGGTGTGAAAGTTCCCATAATGGTGAACCATCAAAAAAACAGGGTCAAACCCTCATTTGCCTGATAAAATGAAATGGCTGCAGGTTGGGAAGGCAGCTGTGAGGCTTGGAGAGCTGCTTTTGCAGTAAAAGGTGTCAAACATTCACAATTCAAAAGGTCATTCACAGTGACACACACATTTTTCATCACCCCCTACCCATTTTTCCTGTGGCCATCCCCTCTCAATGCCAGCTTCAGTGACAGCTGTCATTTTGCAGGATCACTCCCATAAAAAGGCTAAGGGGTAATGTGACAGGGATGATGCTCTGTCTGAATGGAGAAGCCTGTACTGATGGCAAGACAAATATCCTGCACATCTAAATGTGAAAACAGAGGTCAGAAATTCCATTCTCCGCCATGATGCATTAGATGATTCTGTGGTCCACCAGAAAAAAAATGTTGGATGCTGCAAGCTACTCAAGTGTGACACCATCACTACCACTTGAGTTAATTTTATAGGGCCGGCTGTGAAAAATGACCATGGGCTTCCCTCTGGAAGTGAATGACAGAGAGTGGGGACCTGTGTGAAGATCACCAGACTTCTATGGAATGCTGGCTGTGGGCCCACACTCGCTGGGCACATTTCAGCATTTCTTCTCTAGTTTTTCATGTTCTGCATACTGAATTATCACTTGGAAGATGATGAGTATGAACAAAAAACATATCAAAGGTATTTAGGCTATTTTTTGCACACTTCAAAATTAAAATTACAAGAAACCATGCAAAAGCAATTGCCTTTTAATACACAACTCCCATCTTGCTGTCTGATCAAGAATCTGCTGAAGGCACCCTGCTCCATCTACACACCATAAGGCTTTTACTGGGCATGTGCTACATCCCATTCTGGGACAGACAGCCAAATGAAATTGTGCTTGGAAAAGGAGGGGAAGAAAAATGAAGTGATCTGGATCTAGGGAATTCTGAACACCCTAATTCCTGCATGAGTAGATTTCCATATTTAATATGCAGAATTTTCTTCCAGCAACCACGAAACACATAGAGGGGGACAGACACCTGCATGAGAAGAAACTTAGGTGGCTACACACGTTTTGAAACACCTTAGAGTTCCACTGTGTGAAGAGGCAGAGAATTTGGTGATTGCCATAGATGTGGAATCCAGCTCAGCTGCATTTGCACTGGATGTCAGGACGGCACATGGCTCATATTGCCTAATTAGGAGCATATCCACAAGCTTTCCCAAATATATTGTATGAATGAAACATTTAAAGGAGTGGGAATTAGAGTGCAATTCCCCGGGCAGGAAGGGAGGCAATGCAGAGCTGGAGGCAGGAGGCTCTTTATCCAGACAGGTGAATCCAGGAGAGCTGTTCCCAGCCTCGGAGCAGAGGGTGAATCTCAGGCAAGATCAGGAGCAATGTTATCTAAAGCACCTCGCTGCCAACGCCTCCTTCCCCTCTCTGCCCTGAGAATTCCCTCCGTTCCCTCTGTACTGGGCACTGTGAGCACTTACACACTCTCAGTGCTGAATTTCCCCTGAGCTGATTGAGGCTTTGCCAAATGGGATTTTGTTCCCTTTTGGCGAGTTTTCTGTTAGCTTTGCAGCAAGGGTGTCACATCTTTTCTTTAGCTGGGTGTGTTACATTTGATTGCATTAAGGTGTATCTGATGGCGCTAACATAGAGTAAGATTCAAAGTCTTGCAACATGTTCCAGCACAGACAGCATAATGAATTTACACACAGCGCTGTTTAGATCTCATATCGAATATCCTCTGGCATCAGATCTGAAATTAATTCTATATGGCAACCAAAGAAACGCTCTATCTGTCTGAATAACAAAAAATGAAGAGAGAAGGAGCTTTGCTGTATCACCAGCTCCAATCTGGACAAATGGCAAACGTCCCAGCAGACAGGCAGCCCCATTGCTGCAAGCCCCGTGCTGTTCCCATCCATATTTAATATGCCCCACAGCTTCTTTTCCTCTCTCCTGCCTGGGCTCCCTTTCTGCCATAAAGGGCTTTCCAGCCATCCTAACACTGGAGGATCTCTCCATCTTCTTGCAGATGAACAATGGTCTTGTCCATCTCCTTCCACTTGTTTGGATGGTGATTGGGTGTCTCTGCCTGCCCTTTACTCAACAGGGCTGCAGTGAGAGTATTAACTGAGGCACAGGCAGCAAATTTGGTAAATCCAAAATCCTCTGTGCATCCACAGTGTGCGAAATTATGTCTTCCCCCAATAAAAATTTTCCAGCTTTTGACGGAGACCAGGATTATACTTCACTGAGCTGCTGTGTGCCTGCATGGACATTTTACATAATGGCATTAGCCCCCAGAGTCCCCTGAACTCACTCCAGGCCTTCCCAATGGGATTCTCTGGTGTGGAAGGTGACGTGTAGATGTAAAACATCATTGTTGGCCTGTCTGTAACGATACAATGGAGCATTAAAATTTTGTGTTATAGTTTCTGCACACGATTTCAGACAGCGTGTTAAAGGAGCTGGGTCATTGCTTTGATAGCTCTGACTGTGAATTTCTCCGGTCTGCTCAAGCATGCGACCCCTCCGTGAGCCACTCTGTGTCTGACAGTGCCACAAACCACCAGTCCCACACCACAGCTCCTCCAGCTACGCCTCTCACCACGGAGGGCTCCATGTGCCTGCCTTTCCCATGGAGGAGACCCAGCTGCCCGAGGTCTGCTGAGACCTTGTGTCCCTCTGATTCCCCTGTGAGGGTCCCAGCTGTCTGGGATGGCTGCTGATCTCCCCTCCATCCCAGAAAACGCTGCAGCTTCAGGACCACCTGAAGCCAGCTGAGCATTTGGGTGTTTATTGGCATCCAGCTCCAGCTGAGCAGGGATCATTTCTCCCTCCACCCTCGCACAGGGCTGTGCAGAGGACAAAAGGGGAGATGAATGCACAGCCAGAGCTTTCTGGCAGCCACTTTTAGTGCAGATTAACTCAGTGCTTACCGCCTTGCTAACTCCAAGCACCTTGGACCTCCATGCTGCCCATGGAGGCAGTAAGAGGCTGCCAAGAGGCTTCCCCTTCTCCTGGGGCTCTATTTGGGGATGCTCCCCACATCCTCATGGCCCCACCGAGGGAGGAATTACAGCCACGGATTGGGCTGTGCCAGCACCTTGACCAAGCCTGTCCAGGCATTGCTGAGGGCAGTGCTGTGTGTCAGAGAGCTGGATAAACCAGAAAGTTTGGAGAACCCCAAGAGGAGGTAAAAGAAAGCCCTGTTAAATCATTGCTTTTCAAAGAACCTACCCTGGAGCTAGCTAACTGATCCTGTCAGATCTTTCCTAAGTCAGATAAGAAAAATAATCTGGCAGTAGTCATCAAAGGCAGAACGATGCATTAAAAAGTCCATTGTGAGGAGACCCTGGAATCAAAGGTAGAGGGTTTGCAGGCAAGACTGGTGGGACCCACAAGCACCAGCCCCATGGAAATTTCCACTCCCATCCTGGCTGTAGGAAGCAGGTTTGCCCCGCTGCCTTTGACTGAGAGCTGCTTTTCCCATTGACAGCACACACCTCCTGCCTCCCCTGTCTCACATAGTGACTCATTTCCAGGGAAACAGGGATAAAGAAAGGAAAGGCAATTAAGGCAATAGTCAATCCTTTGCTATTATTTCAGCTTAGTGGGAAACAAGTGAAGGGTATGTGAAGGTAAAGACAGGAGTCTTGATTTACCCTGATAACCCTTTCCCAAACTCCTGCTCTTGGTCCTGTTGGAGACAGATGACTGGGCCAGGCAGAGGGGTGATCTGAGCCAAACTGGCTGTTCTTATGTCCTGACTTTCCATGACTGTAGGAAAAATAACCAACAACTACCTGGTGCTTTAAACCACTAACTTCCCCTCACACTGTGTTCTGAGGTAGATAAATGGGATATCATTGTGTTCATTTACAGTCAGTGAAAACAGGATAAAAATGTTCCCTGAGATGCTTTATCGCTTGAAGCTGTGTGGCTCTCACCTGTGCCTGTGTCTAAGCAATGCCTGAGTCAGAAGTGGCCAAGGAAGATTGAGGTCCTCTCACTGAAGGCCTGAAGATGAGGTGAAAGAAAAACCAGGACAGAGCAGCAGAAATGAGAGCCATGCAAACACGAGGCGTTGCCATAGGATGCACCTCGTGTCTTGCCAGAATGCCCATAAGCCAAAGATCTTGTCTCATGTTGCCATATGTCACACGCTGTACATAAATCAGTTTGGTTTTGGCTGCCTGCTACTCCTCTTATAATCTCTTGTGTATCTTTCCATGTATAATTATGAGTCAAGCCCTTGGAGGAGAGGGAAAATCATTAAATGTCCTGCTGGCATTTCCTTTGAGAAAGAACTGCATCTGCCACTGGAGATGCTGGAGAAAGATGTGGGAAAAGGAGAAATAAAAAGAGGTGGAGAAGCTGCATCTCCAGGTTAAAATCCAAAGATAAGAAAGCAGCTTTTGATTCCATTCATTACCTGTTTGTAACTCAGCTCCAATGAATAAAAAACAAACAATACAAACCACATGTCATGAAAAACCACCACCAGTGAGGAGGAGAGAGGTAACAGATAATTGTCCATCCTCTCCTTCCCTCTGACATGTTGTTGTTGTCTTGGCTGCCAAACAATCTAAGATGACAATAACACTTCATTCCTGCTTTGCTATTGTGCCAGAATGTCAGAGTTCCCCATTTCCAGACCAAGGACAGGGTTTGTGGACATCACCTGTGGAATGATACTGGACCTTCTGGGCCAGGCTGCGAGGGGTCCCTGCTGTTCCACAGGGGTGTGATGTGAACATGGGGATGAAGTATTCAGGGCACATATGCCAAAGCCATAAAAATACATATTAGGGGCCCCTATAGAATTTAGCTGGAGTTACACTCTAGTTCCTACATCTGTGCTACTACAGGGTTTGAGTCCTTACTTCCGTTCCATGCTGAAAGGGAAAAAGTATGAGGAAAAGCAGTTCATGGTGCTGATGTCCCAGATGTCAAAGTGGATAAACGTTATGGGCAGTGCCTGAGGAGCTCTCCTGCTCCTGGACTGGTTGTCAGGTGTTTTGATGGTTTTCCAAGGGAAAGGAAGAGGAATAGCCAGATCAGTTGTGGATAGTCAGGACCCACCTCGCCTAATTGCAGATGTCTGAATGGAAGATGTCTGCTCCTGTGCTGCCAAGTAGGGCTTGTTTCATCAGTCAGATGCAGATGTTGAATTAAAGAGGCTCTGAGAAATCCAGTTTCTCTCCCCTGATGAGAAGAGGAGCCTGGGGCTGGCTCAGATGGAGCAAGGGGCTGGACAGACACCTGCCTGTGATCAGATGAGCCTCACCTATTTGGCCCTTGAGCAGGATGCACCTTGGTAGGTACTCCTGGAGCAGAAATAATTTTTGGGGAAAAATGACTCTCCAGGTGTAGCAGGGACTGCTCAAGTTGATGCCTTAAATGGCTACATAGAAACAGAGACTAGACAGGAAAAAAGGAAAAAAATGTGGTATTTATTTGAAAGGCCTTCAGAGGTACACTTTGGGCTCCAGAGGCTCCTGCTTCAATGGATCCCAAAATGGACAATGACAGGTCACGAGTTCTTCACACTTTGATATCAGCATCAATTCACCAAGCAGAACCCAGCCAAGGATGGAATTTCCCCAAGCTTGCCCCCCTCTCCCCAAGATGAAGGTTTGCAGTTGTTGGGCCCAGGAGGGTCTGGGTGTCCTTGCAGAGAAAGCTGGAGAGGCTTTGTTATGTCAGTGTGAGCATGAGAGAACAGCACTTAAAGAGCGACAGGAAACTTCGGAGTTACACTAGCAGTACAGGATTTGAAAAATATAAAAGTTAAAACCTAAGGCATCAAAGTGGCCTTGCTGGCAGGGTTGCACTGGCGTCCACACCAGCCCACACAGCAGCAGCACAATTTCACGGTGCCTGGAGCTGGCAAAGTCCCACCTGCAGGAGAGAATGGAGGGACAGAAGCTGCAGAGGCTGCCAAGGGCCATTGGCATCAGCAGCTGCTCTCAGCCAGAGGAAGACATTGCTTTTAAATGCCAGATCCTGGAAACACAAACTTTTCTTCAGACAGAGTTCATGTTTACATTTTCCCACAAATATTTAAGTCTCTTTAAAAGCTGGTTTGGTCTTATCTTGCTGTTTTCTCACCACAAAATTGTCATGAGCAGTTATTAGTTTAAAACGTATTTTTAATTTTTTTCCTACAGGGAAAAAATGTCAAAATCAAACATTTTGGCTTGAAGCACCATTTAGTGCATTAAAACACTGAGATTTTGTAAAAAATTTATTGAAAATATGTCCTCATGCTGACACTTTCAATTTATGAACATTTTGCAGGTTGTAATTTCCAGGAAAATTATGGTATTTTGCCTTTTCATTCAAGGTTTAGGAATAAATAATTGAAACGAGAGAATATCCTGCAAGTGGGAAATTCTTGTTTCTGAAGAGGTGTATTCATGATTGAACCAACTACTGTGCAGAAAGCCATAGTCTGATTTGTGTAATGACCCTCACAAACACTATTGAGAGATCTAGTGTATTTCTACATAATTATAATCAAATAGTGACTATTCTCTGTCATTTATAATGTCTTTCATTATGCTCTCTAAAGAGCTCAGAACATTTGTTAAACTAAAGGGCTCTCACCCTCTGCTCCTTTTAAATATTTGAAGCTATTTTAAACTCCTGGAGGAAGGGATTTAAATTATCAAAAGAAAAAAAGGGTGATTTTTAAATAAAACAAATATTCCGACGACTGCTGTTCATATTAATCAGGAATAGTTCCTTAGTTGAGTTTTTGTTTACCAAACTCCCTTTTCCTCGCTCCATGCTAATTATGAGGATTGCGAGATTATGCATTTGGAGGTTTTGTTTGATTGTTTATTTCCAAACAAGGTTAAAGTATCTTTGAAAACACTTGATAATGAAAAATTACCTCCTCACCTTCTTACCTGAGTCACTGACACCTCTTTGCAACACGCCTTGCTTTCTCACTCATCTCCACTTACCATGGCCCAGAGATAAGACTAGAGCCCAACCAAAGAGCATTTAGCCAATGCTTTTTATAGCATTTCATCTTTAAAGACTCCAAAACCCAGCCTGAAGATATTAAAACATGAGAGTTTTAGAGGTTTACTGTGTAATTACTTTTGCTCCGTACCCACGGTAGAGTTATACCAACATTATTTTAAATGAGCACACATGGGAAAATTGTTCTGGAAGTGTCTTAATACTTAAAGAGGAACATTTTCTTTGCCACCATGATATGAAATGAATCAGGGAAAACTTCAAACTTGATAAGAGTCAGGTGGAGATTTTCCTTAATCTGGTTTTATATTATGTGATGCTTAGCAGGGCATTTTTGGATCTCCCCTCAGGGGCATTAATTAGAACAAATGCAATTAGTCTATGGCATCCTTATTAAGGCAGAATTCTAACATTAATCAGTAGAAGTTTTGCTGAATTAAAGGATTGTCCCAGGTCTTGCCATAAGACAATCCTGAGTTGGCACAGGAGCCAGAAAGGATTTAGAGGACAGAGCCAGGAAAATCTGCTGAACCACAGGAGGCATGAACAGAAACTTGAAGTTTTAGTACCATCTTTATCCTGGGGTGGATCTTGTGTGCCATGGTTGGCTTTAGATGGCTTCAAGGGAGTTTGTCATAGAGCTTATCTGCTCGTGGAGGGTTCATCCATATCAGCCAACAGGATGAGCTGAATTCCCACACAGGTGGGATTGTGACCTTCTGGGAGCTCCAAAGAGAAGGATTTCTGGCCAGATATCAGAAATCTGTGTGCAGAAGCTGAATATTGAGCTCTTTCCAGCACAATTCCCAGGGTGCTGCAGGAAAATGCTGGGTGAATGCTCCCACTTTGCCTTTGGAGCTTGCACTGTGACGTGGTCAGGGCTCACCACAGGCTGTCAGGGAGGTCACACTCGCTGTAAATCTATTTTCCTTAGCACTGCCACTCAAATCACAGAAAGGAGAGCAGGTACTAAGACTGTAGAGAGAGATGCTGGCCCACTGCTCTGTCCCATCTTCCCCTGCAGAGCGGCAGATGCGAGGTTACCTGAGTCTCATGAATCTCATGAGAATTCTGCTCTGCCCATCACGGCATCACCTGTGTTGGTGGGGACCACAGGACAACTCTGGTCCAACCTCCTGCTCCAGCCAGGCTCAGTGCTGAATTCAGACCATCTTATCCAGCAGTAGTGCAACCAACAGGGCTGTAAGAAAATGGGGTAAGTATCCTGCAGTTGGGATGCAACTCAGCTTTCCCTGAGAGCACACCTCTCTCTCTTCCTGCCTTCCAGGTAGATACATTTTTTATTAAGGAGATGGCCTGACTCCAGCAGTGTAATCCTTGTGATAAGCACTTGCCTTGAGGGTGCCAGGATTGCCCTGAACAAAACTTTTGGGACTGGGGGCTGAGGTTGCACTGCTTTCCTGCTCTTCCAGCACAGACAACTCTTCTCTGCAACTTCCCTTGGAACTCAGGAAAGAGCAGGAAGAAATGCATCAAACTGATGGTTCCATCCACCTTAGAAAAGCCAATGCATGGAAAAAGTTAGGTGGGAAGGACTGGTTTTGCTCCTGGGATAATGTTCTTGGGATCCCTTTGAGAGAATAAGAAAAGCAACCTATTGTGTGTGTAAATCCTACAGTGGAGGATCCCATTCCCCAAAAGGGTTAATGCAACCTCTCTTTTTCCCCAGTAGCTTCATGGTCCTAACAACTTTCATTGTAAAATGGGTGCAGGTGTGGGCTATGCTTTGTTGATCACAATCCCTTTTGCAGAGGAAGCTTTGAATATGTTTGACATAATCAGCTCACAGCCTTTGCCCGCACTCTTTCATAAACAGGCCATTTTCACATCCTTTTCATGGGATCCGACAAGCGGAAAAATAATTAATGTTACCTCAGCCTAACAGTGACCCAGCTTTGATTCAAAAAGACGGCATGTTGCATAAACTAACCATTTAATTGAGTGATAGAAAAAGCCCACATGTATCAATTCTGCTTCCACGTATTATGATTACTGGGGCTTTGCAAGGATTGTGCTCCTTCGGTCATAAAGCAGAGCTTAAATTCAAGCCCATGAAGTGGTTTCAGAAGGACTGATTGAGCATGAGCTGGGGATTATCTGTGTTTATGGTGGCAGGACATGGGAGCAGGGGAAGATGTGGGTACCCAGCCATCAAGGCGCATGTTCAGGTTATGTCCGGGTTATGTCACATGTCCTTGTGGGAACTGACAGTGGCTAGATGTTATCCAGCCACAGGACATTTGGGATGCTGATGGCACCACACTGCCACCTTGCCATGACCTCAGAGCCACAGCTAACTGGGATATTCCACAGTTAGGACTACGCCTAATATGGATAGGACAGAGTCACCCTCGAGGTAACCCACCGAAAAGAAGTGTCCAAGATGAATTTCAGTTAAATTGAGATAGGGTCTAGAGGCAGCAGTGACTCCTCCAGTAGTCTTGTGAAAGGCAGGTCCTGCTTGAACAACCTGATGTCCTTCTCAGACAAGGTGACACACTAAGTGGATGAGGAAAAGGCTGTGAATGTTGTATACCTGGACTTTAGGAAAACCTTTGACATCCTTTCCCACAGTGTTCTCCTGGAGAAACTGGCTGCTCGTGGCTTGGAGGGGTTAGCTGTTTGCTGGGTGAAGAACTGGCTGGATGGCCAGGCCCAGGGAGCAGTGGGGAATGGAACCGCATCCAGCTGGTGGAATGTCAAGCTGGTGCTCTCTAGGGAAACAGTTCTGGGGCCAGTTCCTTTTAATCTCTTTATTCACGATCACGACTGGAGGCACCCTCAGTCATTTTGGAGACCACACCAAGTTGGGTGGGATTGTCAATCTGCTGGAGGGCAGGAGGGCTCTGCAGGGGATCTGGACAGGCTGGGTCAATGGGCTGAGGCCAGTGGTCTGAGATTTACCAAAGCCAAGTGCCAGGTCTGGCACTTTGGCCACAACAACACCCTGCAGAACTCCAGACCATGGGCTGAGGGGCTGGACAATGGCCCAGCAGAAAAGGACCTCAGGGTGCTGCTCCACAGCAGCCAATCTGTCCCAAGGAGGCCAATGGCACCTGGCCTGTATCAGCAATAGTGTGGCCAGCAGGACCAGGGCAGGCACTGTTCTCCTGTGCTGGGCACTGGTCAGGCCAAACTCTGAGTGCTGTGTCCAGTTCTGTGCCTCTCAATCCAGGAAGGAGATTGAGGTGCTGGAGTGACTCTGGTTGATGAACACACCATCCTGCATGGTCCCCGCCAGTAATTTCAATGCAAGTCCTTCTTGTTTCCTCAAGAATTTACCCCTTTAATGTTATGGGGTAATATTGTCCTTCCCCATAGTCTGAAGAGCCCTAATAGAGCCAGAAAAGCACTTGGTGAGACAAATGGATCAATAATCATGAAGTGCATTACCAGACTTTACTAAACACCCAGATTTGCTGGGGTGCAAAGGACTCCTGTGCTCAGTGTGGGTGCAGCAGAGGAGAGCGATACAGCCACCGACCCTCAGGAAGCTGCTGGAGACACATGGCAGGCTGTTTGTCATTGGAGTGATGTCAGATACCAAATGATTAGGAGAGGTAGGAGCAGGTATAGATGCCACTCTTCCTCAGACACCTCCAGTGTTTTCACCGAGGGCCATTTTGTGTCTCTAGCAAATACTGGCTTTAAAATTATCACAAATAGTGGAGATAGAGGAGCTGGGGAGCAACCATTCTACTTCTGCTGATTGTATTCAGTTTAACAGCTACCAAGACAATCCTCTGTATTTCATCCATGTCCTCTGATCTTTCACCCCTCCAGGTATTGGTCATGTTTCTGGCTTGCCTGCCGTGCTATTCACACTGAATCACTCTGTGTGTCTCACCCACTCATAGATCTTTTTAAAATGGTCTTTGATGATTTTTTTCCACAGCTATCCATGTCTATTCCATGTCCAAGTACCCCAGTCCAACCTGCTGGTGAAGGAGGGCCTGAAGAAGCACTGATCTCTGGGTGTTCACCAGTGGTGGTGGTGATACCTGTCGCCACAGGGGCCAAGATCTGGTTCCTCCACTGGCCAATGAACAGCCCATGGAACACCACAGAGGAGGCCTCCACTGGGAACCTTCAAGCATTCAAAGGAAAGCTTGAAGGCACTACAGGGACCAGACTGAGGACTGGTCGCTCCAGCTACCACACGTGTGGTCAGATGGGGCTGGGTGACCTCTTCATGCCTTGGGAACAGGCATGACCTTTCCTGACTTCCCTGCCATGGATACTGCCCATAAATTGACCTTGCACAGGCAGGGGCTTTTACTTCTCTTCCACTTAAAATCTGAAATTCTTTACTGTGAGGATGGTGAAACACTGAAACAGGTTGCCCAGAAAAGCTGTGGCTGCACCATCCCTGGAAGTGTTCCAGGCCAGGTTGGATGGGGCTCTGTGCAACCTGGTCTAGTAGAAGGTATCCCTGTCTATGGCAGAGGCTGGGACTGGATGATCTTTAAGGTCCCTTCCAACCCAAACCATTCTGTGATTGTCTCCCCAGGAGACAGACATGCCACGTAAAGAACATTCCAAGATTTTCTGCTCCCAGCCTTTCCTCCTTTGAGCTGCTGCCTCCATCACGGGGCAAGTGCCCAGAAGTGCTGTGGGACACCTGACTGCAAGAGAGTTGTGCTTTCCCTGGAGATGTCTGCAGTAGGGCAGCTTGACTGGCTGGGCTGGGGTGTCCCTGTGAGCTCCTGGAGATGAGAACTGAGCTAATAAAATGACCAGGCACAGAGATGGGCAGCAGAAAACAGGTCTGAAATGCTGTTTTCATGTAGTGCCATTCAAACCATTTTGTGAGGAATCTACTCAGTGTTTGTAACTCTGCAGTGACAGTGACAGATCCCAGTGAGTGGATCAGTGACAATCCTGCAGCCTGCCTGCCAGCCCAGGGACTGCATGCTCCTCTCACCTCAGTAGTCTTCATTAGCCCCTAACACACACCAAGTGCCTCTCTGCTTCATAAAATCAGTCACTGCATGACTCCCATTCATTTGCATTTGGGAAGAAAAAAGGCTGCAGATTAAGATGCTCTTTAGTGCCTAACTCTGCCCTCATAGCAGTAGAGACAACACAGGCAGTTCCAGGATACTTTTCAGAGGGAGTGTCCTGTGTATTTTTAACAGGCAAAATCCTGGCTCTGGTGAGGTTTCATCCTCAGCTGGAACCCGAGTATGCTTTGAGGCATGAACTGTCTAAGGGCAGTGCCATCACGTTCACCTTTACTTTGGAGGAGGCTACAGATTTCATGCCCTGTGGGGATGGCAGCCTGCTCAAGGACTGATCCTGCCAGCCCTACTCACAACAGGTATTACCTTACCCTGCCTGTTGGCTCCCGCAGAGCTCTGACAGAGTAGGATGCTCTTCAAGGTGAAAGTGTGCGTGGGGGGATCAGCCCTCGGTGGAAGAGTTTTAATGTGAAATAAGATCAAACATCCCTGCCACACCTCTACCTCCAGCAGTTTCAGCCTACACAAGAAAGAGGAACGTGCAGAGGAGCAGAGTCCAGGTACCGGTGTAACTTCTGTAAGGGATTAGAGAGAAAAGAGAGGAAAGGAAAGGAAAGGAAAGGAAAGGAAAGGAAAGGAAAGGAAAGGAAAGGAAAGGAAAGGAAAGGAAAGGAAAGGAAAGGAAAGGAAAGGAATACAAGTAAGAAAGAAGAAAAATATGAAGAAAAAAGAAAAACTGCCCAAAAAGAAAAACAGAAAAAAAGAAATGAAAATAATTAAAATAGAAAAACGAAGGAATGAAAAAGAAAAGGAAAAATAACAATAAAAATAAGGAAAAGAAGGTCTGGAGCTGAAAATTAAATTTGTCTCTCCATTAACACCTTTGGACCTAATTGTATTTATTACCTGAGTGCAGGAAAACTTGAAAAAGATTATGGAAAAAGAAAATAATTTGAAATGAACATATACAGTACATTTCAATACAGGTGCGAGGACAACTAGAAATGCAGTTAAGATTTGGAAAAAGCTTTGTAAACCCATAAGGGATTTAAGCCTCAGTGTGATTTGGTGTGCCCAGTCCTGATTTTTCTACCCCAGGCAGGTTTTGAGAACATAATGTGAAAGGATAATTTGGGAGGGTCTTCCTCCCCTTGATTGAAAAACTTGAGGAGAACAGAGGAAGACACAGGGCTCCTCCACTGGTGTCTGGCAAGGAAGAAGGGAGATTTTCCCTTCACTTCTTTGGACTGATGTTGATGGACTCCAAGCAGCAATGCTGGTGGAAAACTTGCATTGGGCAGATTTGTCTGCATCCTTTCAGTGAAAGACAACTGGAGCAGCTCAGTGGTTAGGAGGGTCCATGTGGGCTGTTCCTCTTCACTGCTTGAGCAGCATTTCACAATCAGAGCCACTGAATTCCATTTCTCAGTGTCAGTCAGTCACCCTGCACCCAGCCTGGCTCCTGTGCTGCTTTCAGAGAAAATTAAGTTGTCCATACTGTGAATGGCAGGATGCATCCAAGGGAATTTGCATCAGAAGAGGGACTTGGCCTCATTCCTTCAACAATTAGAGAAACACAGTGGCTCCTGTAGGTGTTGGAGCAAAAGAAATAAAAGACCTCTTCCATGGGCAGTGAAATGAATGAACGGTTCCTGATGAGTTTGTCTTATCCTGCTTAATCCCTCCTTCCCTCCACATCTCCCACCTTGCAGCAGCATGGTCTGAAGGCCAGGTCTGGTGAAGCACCACAGTTTCCCTGCCCTTCATGTCCTTTGTGACTTTAATCACACTTCTTATGTTGTGGAGAGGGAACTGAGCCAACTAAAGCAAATATCTCCATTGGCAGTAGGGATGTTGGGACCAAGTAATCCATTCCTGAAGAAGACTTAAAAAAAAAAAAAAAANAAAAAAGCAGGTGCATCACTCCAATTTCTCTGTCAGTTCAAAGGGTGATTAGCTCAGATGTAGACATCTGACATTCTGTGCTGGAAACACCTGAAGCTGGTGAAACCAATCCCACTGTTAGAAAGAGCTGGGGAGTTTTGGTGAGGATCTGAGAGCCAGGCATGTAGGTGGGCAGGGAGGGCAGGATGCAGCTTGCAGGTAAGACCCTGGAGCACACGTGTCTGCAGGTGGGTGTCTGTACGTGAGCGAGGCGGCCAGGTCCTGTCAGGGGAAATAGGCCGTGCACAGCCAGAGGAGCTCAGGGAGGGAGTCACGCCTGCATGGCTGACATGAAGTGAGCTGAGGCACTTCCTCTGCTGCAAATTGAACTATTTCCCTAGATTTATTGAACCAACACCTCCTAGCTGCTGAGGATCCAGTCATGGTGACTTGGCCAGGAAAAGAGTTCCGTTCAGAAGGCATTCCTCCAACTGCTTCCATCACCCTCCTCGCAGAGACTCTGGGCATCCTTTTGCTTCTAGTGGAAACAGGTTGCTAGTGGCAAGGAGGAATGCAGCATTCCTGCATCCAAAGTATTTCACAAGAGTCCAAGACCTTGTCTGTCCAACAAAAACTGGGGTAAAAATAACCTTCTACCCTCAGGAACAGGAAGAATGGATTCTCTCAGCTGCATTGCAGCAGCTACGTGGAGCTGCACAAGGGCAAGCAAGGCTGCTGCTTGGAGAGAGCTCAAACTGGAATCAGATTGGTATCACTCCTGGATGCAAAGATGTTTGAACTGGGGGTAGAGAAGGGACCTGAACTGCTGTAATTAGATTATCAGATCTCCAGGGCAGGATTCAGCTCATAAGGCATTTTAGCCCTTCTTTCTAATATTGTGGCATGCAAACTAAACATTCCTGCTGCAAAACCTGGGCAGATTTGCAGAGAGGAAAGGGATCACAAGTTTCTGGTCACTGCAGCTCTCAGCTGCTGGTACTATTTGTGGCATGTTTAGCACATTTCCAGTTGTCCTGTGGTTAAGATCAGGCCTTACACACTATGCAAATCCCCTGGGAGAGAACCAGTCCCTGGATGTGCAGGTCACTTGTGGGGTTTGGAGGGAGGAAGATTAAATTCTGCAGGATTTCCTAGGCAGGGCCAATGTTCCCCCAGCAGAACCCACGCCTCTGTGGAAAGCCACTGCAGATAAGATTTGAAATGTTGGGATTAGTTGTGCTTTCCTGTGACAGCACGAAGGAAGGATGAGCTTGGAGCTATGCCAGAGTGTTCCAGGCTGACTCAGCAGGGACAGTTTAGTGATGGAGGCATTGCAAAGCATGGATTTGACACCTAACTCTGCCATAGCACTGTGTGACCTTTAACAAATCACTTTCCCATGATGTTCCTTGACCCCTCGCAATAAAACAGGGCCTGTAACACTTCCTCAGTGATACTCATCTCTTTGGATTGTCACCTTTTCAGGGCAGGGAATGAGGTTTCACACTGTGACAAGCAGCTGCTGTCTGGAATGGAACAGCATTCAGAGTTATGCTAAATGGCCTTAACATTCATGACATGCTCATTGCTGTAGTTTTCCCACTGCTCACATATTCCCTGCCTGGGACAGTGAAAATAAACCCTGTCCCTTGTTTCATTGTAATGAAAGCATTCCCTGATTCCTTGAAGGGTTTCCTTGGTTTCTCGTCAGGTCTGATTCCCTGCCATGCTACCGAGGATAAGTGCAAATGTTGGAGAGAAGGAAGACACTGATTTTTTTTCTCCACCAAAGTATGACAGCTCTTATTATCTTTTGACAATCTATACCCACATTTAATCACACACTGCCTCAGCTACAGAGCCCAGCTGCTCCCCATCAGCTCATATGGGTTTATGTGCAAGCAGGGACAAAGTCCCCCTACCTTTCCCATGAGCTGAGAGCTCTGTCTGAAGAGACTGTGATTTATTTTCACATTGCTTGTGAAAGCCACAAACTCATGTTTTTTTGACCAGCAAGTAAATCTGTTTCCCTGAACTTGAAGATGAGCTCTGGTCCAATGAAAGACCCTAATGAAGCTTCAGCAGTGCAAGGCCAGGGCATCTCATCACAGCTCTCTCAGGAGTGTTGCTTCTCCTGTTGCCCAGCAAAGGTTGTCCAGCCTTCTGCCACTGAGACATCTGATGGTTTTGATGCTACAGACCAAATAATTATTTGAGCTCAGCTTCAAAACTGCTGCTCCAGGTGCTAGGGGCAGTGGAGCTGCAAATCTCTGTGTATCACAACTCTCACCTCCTGCCATCTCCAGCCAGGCTGTTCTTCACAAACAACTCGTTCTAAGGGAATACGAGAGCAGACTGGATAAATAAGAAACAGTATTTCCCGGAAAACAACCACAGAATAAATTAGGTTGGAAAAGACCTCTGAGATCATCAGGTCCATCCTATGACTGAACACCACCATGTCAAAGCAGACCATGGCACTCAGTTCCACATCCAGTCTTTCCTTAAACACCTCCAGGAACTGCCACCTCCCTGGGCACCTGTCCATGGGCTGCCAGCTTTTCCAGGAATGTGCTCTGGAGACTGTCAAAGGCTTTGCTCAAGTCTAGGTAGACACATCCACAGCCTTCCCCTCATCCACCCAGGCAGATCGCCTGGTCATTAAAGGAGATCAGGTTGGTCAGGCAGGACCTGCCTCTGCTGGCTGGGTCTGATCCCTTTCTTGTCCTGTATATGCTGTGTGATCACACTCAAGATGATCTGTTCCATAACCTTGCTGGGCACTGAGGTCAGGCTGACAGGCCTGGAGCTCCCTGGATCGTCCTGCCAGCCTTTTTTGTGGATTGGTGTCACATTGGCACCTCCACTTGGGACCTTCCCAGTTAGCCAGGACTGAAAATAAATGATGGAGAGGGGCTCAGTGAGCTCTTTTGCCTGCTCCTTCAGCACCCTTCGATGAATGCTGTTCCATCCCATCGACTTGTGAGCATCTTGTGGCTCAGCAGGTCACTAAACCCACAAGCCTTACACTTCATGAGCAGTTCTTGCAGCAGGCAAGAGAGAATACCCTGATCATGTTGCATGGCTGGAAGGTGCTTGCACAGATTACAGCACTGCATGAACAGGAATTAAATGAGTAAAAAAGCTCATCAAAACTTCTTATCCCACCTCAAAGAAATTCCCTGGCAGGAGCTTTCTTCTCCCATGACAAAGGATGCTCACCTGTGGACTAGGGCTGTGTCTTGCTTTGAAACCACCATCTCTGGTGGTCATGGTACTATTTGTAACCAGATACACATCCCCACATGACAGATGTCCCATGTGTGCAGATATCCATGAATTCTTGCCCTGGGGGAGTCTAAAAGATTGGTCTAAATTAGCTCTTCAGGCACTTGCAGAGAGCAACTTGTCTGCCCTAACTTAGCCAGGTTTTTTTCAGGATGATACCCAATCTCCTGAAACAAGGAGATCCCTAGGGTATCTCCATCACCAGTAAGGCACCTCCTCCTCTGAGGTCTGCTTTGAATCTGTTGCCTGACAGCTTCATTAGATGTCCATTGTCCAGACTAGAAGAACACTTCTGTGAGTGTAAATGTCATTTCCACACACTGGGAATGTAATTTATCCCCATTTGAACATCATTCACTGTACTGAAGGAAGCTCAAGCTTGCTTCTGCTCCGTGTTCACTTTGACTCCCTCCGCTGTTTTGGAGTTGAGGTGCTACCCCTGTGTTTTCTAGGTCCACTCCTTGTGGTGACCTTCCGGTGGTGGGGTGAGGTTCTGCCACCCTCTGAACCAGCCTGGGAGGGAAATGGCCCAGCTCAGCTCAGCTATTTACTTTAATTAGATATAAAATCAGCACCCCTTCAAGGGTCCGAGGGCAGGTTAAGCATCAGTCCTGACCTGATTTGTCACTGTTGTTGCAAATGTGGATCAACAGCATGGAGAGAGCTTTGCTTTGTCAATAAACCCCAGACACAATGGACTTCAGGAAAGGGGAAATGATCCGAGGAACCAGGGCAGACAGGGAGACAGCTTCTGCCAATTGCCTGCATCAGGCCTACGACTTTTATTTCACAAATGTGCAATCTTTAGCTCCTTTTACGTGTCCCCAGGCAGTCTTGTAGACACCACCTGAAGTATATGAGAGCCTGGCTGATTATGGGTCTGCTCCAAAGCCCTCTGAAGTCAGTGGGAGTCTTTCCCCTGACTTCACAGTGTTTGGGGCAGGCCCTGGATGACTATCCCTCAGGTTAGACAGTTTAATCATCCATTCAGCAGTACACAAGGCAGATCACATACACTTTTAGCCTGCATTGTATGGTGTTATGAAACGAGAAGATTATTTGATATGATTCAGAGATAGCTCAGGTATAAGGCAAAAAAAAAAAAAAAACCAACACCTTTGATGTTTTACATTACACTTCAGTTATTCCTTGAGGGGCAAATTCTCGTCACCTTACCCAGCTGAATATTGCGCTCAGTAATTTGGTCAAAAACATTCCATCAGCCTTTTTTTCAATATAAAATGTTGGTGGGGGGAGCAGGAGTGGAAATTCACCTTGATGGAGATTTCTGTCAAACTGGACAAGAAAGGAAAGGTAAATCCATGTTTTCCTTCTTTCAGCAATCAGGGAAAAAAAAATTGGGACAAAAAATCAGTTTTGAAGGGATTTTCTCACAGAGCAATAGAACTAGCGTTTTCTTTCCCCAAAAGCTATGGAGAAACAAAAATTTCCCAACAATTGCTGTCTCCATCTTTTTTTTAGCTGAGGCGTTAGCCATCCATGGACTACCAGCCAGGCCTGATTCTCATTTTCACTCTCTTTGGTCAAGCTACGAAATGAGTCATTGCCCCTCTTATTCAGTGTGCTGTCAGAACAAGACAGACAGGACCACCTTCCATTTTTGAGCTGGGCAGAATTTAGGTACTTCACATTCAACATCAGGTGAGATCCACAGGGCTTCTAGGGCCTTATCTCAAGAAGTCTGAGGAAGATTTTTTTACCTCTAGAAATACAGAGAGGACAAGGGCAAGTGTAGTTTCCTAGAACACTACTGTATCATTTGAACTATTCCTCAAAATTTCTGAGGAAAATCACCCTTAATCAGCATCACAAAAAAAAAAAAAAAAAAAGGCAGTAAAACCTTCTCTACACACTGTGGCCAAATTCCACGGACTTGGTGAGCGACAGGGCAAATCAAAGCCTCCTCCTTCAGAGGAGAAGCAAACCACAATTCATGGCCAGTGGCAGTAATTGAAGCCCCACTTCTGAAGGAGTTGGCGGGCGATGAAACCCAGCGCGGATGGCTGTGTTCTGCCTCTGGAATCCCCTCCCAGCGCCCTGCAATGGTGCTGCTGGGGGCGGGGGGTTTAGCTTTACTGGCACAAGAGTTCCCTTTGTTGATGGGAGCTGGGTCTCCTCTAGGGGACGGGGCTGATCCAGCTGTACTGGCAGAGCCTTTGTACTGCGGAGCAGCTCAAGTGCAGACCTGCAGTGGGTGCCTGCCCGAACCTCTGCTGGCAGGTCGATAAGGCCAGCGCTGAGCAGAGTTAAACGACCCCGTGCTGGAGGAGTGCCACACGTAGGAGCCAGAAAGCATCTGTGTTACTGATCCAACGCATCTCCTGAAATGCCTCTGGACCGTGCTTCTTTTCAAGCAAGGAGTGCATTTTTCAGGAGTTGCGTGTGCTGGAAGAGCCGCAGTACCTGCTGGGAGTGCTGCAGAGGTACCAGGCAGCTGTGCTTGTGGCTATGGTTTCACACTTGAGTACCACGGTTGGGGTGGCATCTTTTTGGATGTTTAAAGAGTGGAGAAAACATGCAAAGATGAGACTTCTTGTAATGCTTAACTTTGGTGACAAGCAGCTGAGATCTGTGGGCTACCAGCTAATCTGCATGAAATCACTGCTCCCCTAAAGCCAGAAGTTCTGTGAAGGACAGATTTTACACGGTGATCCCCATGGCTGCCAGAGCAGAGAGGATGGAGGCCTGAAGTTTGAGCCTTTCTCCTAAGGAAGGACAATTCTTGGCTGACTTCCCTGGGCTATGCCCCGGGCTTCTGGGCCATCACCTGACCCGGGCTGGGAAGAGACTCATTGTCATGGAGAACTGCTCAACCCAGGCATGGCCTTGGCATTTATAGGGGAGGGGGGACTCTCAGGGTGGGATAGCAGGCTAATTGCCTTTGTCTTCCCCCTCCTTCAATCGGGGAATCTCAGCAAATCCCTAAACCCATGACAAAAGCCCTGCTGTTTTTAAGTGCCTTTCATTAAACTCAATCCTCTTGCCCTCCCTCTCCCAAGATTTGCTAAAAAGAAGTCTCTTTTAATGGCAAAAGGAAACCCAAAAGGATGCCATTAGCTCATTCACTGGTCTCCTCTGCAGATTGGGTGTCTATTTGCTGAAATCTCCTCTCAAGTGTCCCTTTACCTTGAGGACACCGGGGGTGGCTCCTTTGCAGGAGGGGCCACAGCTAAGGATGTGCTTTCCCTGCAAGAAGCAGTTTGGTGCTAATGGCTGGACAGGTGCACTGGGGACAGTCAGACCTGCCAAAGCCTCCCTCGAGCCCACCACCATCCCCCAGGAGCAGGGCTGGAGCACTGTGGTGGGTGAATCCTTCTGTGACTCTGCTCTGGCAGGTTCTGGCTATGCCCCTGCCAGCTGACGTGGCACAAGGATCTGCTGAGCCATGGGGTATTGCTGAGGACACACCAGCAGGTGCAGGCCACCCAGCAACACAAATTGGCCACATTTGGAATCCTCAGGAGAAAATATTTATGGGTACTGTGCAGAAACATACAGCTGATGGAAGAGGCAACATGAATTTGCCATTCATTTTGGATCCTCAAACATTTAGGTGTAATGCCTAACACAGCTGACGGGAGTGACTGAGGGTAAGTGCTGAAATAAATCTGGGTGGAAGAACATGAGCTGGACACACACAAGCATCCTGCATTGGTCCAACGCTGGCTAAGGTCTGAGAGCAGGGTGGCAGAATGGAGAAGGGGTGCAATGGTCACGTAGATACACAAGTATGCAATTCCTGTCTCACTTAGGGACTGGATCTAAATCTTTCAGAGGTGTTGGGAATCCCTCCACTGCTCTTCAATCAAACTCAGCAGTCTAAACTCCAAATAAAGCTATTTCACGCCCGGTGGGATTGAAGCAGGACAAGACTGACCACCTTGCCCTTTTCCTAGCGGTAGTCTGCCCTTTCCCTCTCATTATCACTGCCACTGCACCACCTGAGATGGAATTAAAACCAGGAGGAATTACCCCTAAAGCCAGGAAGATGCTATCTGTGCTGGGAAGGGGCGAGGGGGAGGGGGGTGAGGCAGCACTTGCCACCCGCCCACTGGTCTCAGTGATTGCACAAAGGGCGGCTGGCCAGTGCTGGGGCAAGTACTTGGTCCCGATCCCGAGCACATGGAAGTCATCTGATGTTTCGTCACGGCTTCATTATATTTTGGATCAGGCCAGCGGTTTGTCTTACATCACTGCCCTGTACGTTCTGCAGGTAGCCAGTGCAGAGGCGCTGCCAACTATTTTGTTTTCTGAATAGCCTGCAGGGATGGCCTTAAATCACGGCAGATGCCTGTATGTTAAACAGCTGCAATTTCACGCTCAACTTTATTATTGAAGCTACATTCCTCATGAAGACACTTACATTAATGCTCTAGCCGCACACAGCCCCCGACAACCAGCTCGTGGAAAAGGCAGGAATGAGGAGTTGTTTTAGCACAATGGCTACTGGAGGACGGGTTCTCCTTTCCCAGCAGCAGGAAATAAGGAAGGTTTCTCAGAAGCGCTGCCTGGCCCTCTAGCTGGCTGGTCCCACCTTTTCACTGGCCGACAGTGTAAGCAGGTGCAATTCCATCAGGAAAACTGATTTGCAAAACGGATCGAGCCTCCTGCTAGCTGGCACTGCGCTGGAACCAGTCCCACCTCCGTCACTGTTGCGAGGTTTTTTTTTTTACCAAACCGGGCTGAAAAAGGACAGTTGTGATTCAGACCGTTGGGAAAAACAAACAAACAAAAACGCCTACACTGAACAGCGAGACTCCAAGAAACTGCAAACCAGCTCAGATGTCTCACCTTTAGGAGCAAAGCAGGTTTTTTTCTGTCTCACTGAGCAGATGAAACTTTTCATAAATTTTCACACCTTTTATCCCAAACGATGTGAAAGAAAAACCTGTCTCTCACAGAGTTTTAAAATACTTCAAACATACTGATGAACAACCAGGCCAATATCTAACAATTGTTAATATTTTATTCCCAACAGTTGTTCAGCCTGAAAAGTTTCAGTAATACACTAAAAACAAAAACAAAACCAACAAAAATTCTAAACAAATAAAACAACAAAACCGGGGGAAACAAAGTAAAATAAACTTTAACAAAGTTTAAAACACATTATAAATAAGTACAGCTCCAGAGCATAATTTACAAATATAAAACCACATAGAAAGTTATGTACAGAAGAGTTACATTACAAATATGTATAAAAATACCCCAGTGTTTATTCTTGTGCTAAAGCTGCGAGGCTAGACTTATCTTTGGTACTAAGCTCAGGGAAAGAAGATTGTTTTACAAGACACGGCCCTGCTGTACAATACGCCAGACACAGGAAGACCCTCTGTGGGTTTGAGAGGGTTTTGGGGGGGTGTTTACACAGGTAATCCCCCTGTGTATTGCATATTGCAGGATCAGGACACAAGCAAGGGCTTACAGAGGCAATTGCTGGCAGAAGAGTTTTTTTAATACATTGTACAAGGCACTTCATAAGAAATCTCTTCATTTTTTCTTCCTGTTCTCTTCTAAGACTCATTGGATGTCTACGCTTGGCTCTTGCCAATACCACTTTATGGCTATGGTTTTTAAACTTCTTGTTCTACATTCAGGATTAGAAACCTCTGAAAACATTAATTCAGTTCACCCCTGCAGAATTTAGATGGCAAACCATCTACACCACCTAACGTTTTCCAGGATGGGAAAAGAAACTTTGTGTCTGCCTTCTGCTGGTGTTTGAGAGGTGTTTATTTTGAAAGGCGAGAAGATCCGTCTTCCTGGAAGAACTCCTGGGAAGTGTCCACGTTGAAATGCTGTTTGCAAAAGCGCATGGTCCTCCGTGCTGCCAGGCACGCCTGCAACTCCCATTCCCTTTGCAGTGCTGGCTGGCCAGCTGTCCCAGCACCCTACACCTCTGTCCCATCCCGCGTGTAGATGAGGCTGTTGACTGTGAAGTTGTAGTAGTGGTTGTACTGAGCTCCCTGGCTGCCGCTGCTCGGGTGGAAGGAGCTGTAGTAGGCAGGGGACGGTCCCGCGACTCGCTGCAGCTGGTCTGGGGAAGGCACCTCCTGAGAAGAGCTGCTGGAAGGGGTGAAAGTGCCACTGCTCAGCTGTCCAGCAGAGAAGTTCCTGTGATGCAGGTCACTGCTGAGACCCCCTGTCAGCCGGCTGCCTCCGCCGCTCAGGGAGCTCATGCCGCTGAAGAAGGTGCTGAGGCAGCTAGGGGTGGATGAAATGATACTGGAGGGAGAGGAGCTTTTGGGATGGTCCCTGGTAGAAGGTGAGGGGTCCAGCTCTGGCGGTGGGCTGTTTCCACATGGTTTGCCTGCGGCTGGGACAGGTCGCTCTTCCTCGGCCTTCAGGCCCCCCAGAGAGGAGGCTGCTGTGGCAGTCGCGGGGGCGTTGGGCTCGGAGCGCCGCTTGCGTTTGCGACGGAAGTTCCCATTGTCAAACATCTTCTCACAGTTGGGATCTAAGGTCCAGTAGTTTCCCTTCCCTGGTGGAAAACAGGAGACACAAGAGAGAAAGTCAACTTCTGTGACAGAGAGCCCCACTGCTGACAGATAACCAGCATCCATGTCTTGTCCAACTGGCACAGAACCCACATCTCTCCTGCACCTGTTCCTCCTCCCACTGTTGTTCACTGCACGGATCCAAAACCTGTCTCCAGGACATTTCCACCTCCATCCCTCCGATGTCCAAGTGAACCTTAAGGTCACATAGAAGAGAACCTCCCCATTGCAAAGCATAAACAGATCTGCACCTCTACCTCAGACCTGGCTAAAGAGAACACGAAGAGGTGCTCCCCTTGCTCTGGCTGCCTCACAGAAGCTGTGACACAGCCAGCTGAACAGTGGGTGACAAGGCAGTGCCCGGGCCACGGCTCTCAGAAGAGCTGATGGAGAGGCGGGCTGGCACACTCGGGCACACAGAGGGGACAGCAGACCAGCAGCACTGAGCTGCGGGGGCTGCAGACAAGCTACCCCTCGCACAAGACTTGGTGCCAGGTGCTGTGGTGGCATCAGCTGTCCCCACTCGCCTCCTGCCCACAGTCAGGAGGGCGCAGTGACCCCACAATGTCCCGAGCGGCTCCAGCCCGGCACGTCCCGGCCCCGCCGGGCCGGACCAGCGCTGTCCGGGCGCGCCTCCGCCCACTCCCGGGCACCGGCTGCGCCCCGGGGCCGGGCCGGACAGCGGCGGGCAGGGAGGGGAGCCGTGAATCACGGCCGAAGGAGCCGGGCCTTGCACAACCGGCGTTCCCGGGCTCCTCGGGGAGGGGGCGAGCCCTGGGGCCGGCCGGCCCCCGCCTACACCTCCCGCGGGGCAGCGCCGGGCCGGGCTGGGGCGAAAGGGGATGGTCACATCACAGCGCCCGGGTCAGGGGACGGGGGAGCGCGGTCTCATCTCAGCGCTGGCCCCGAGGGGACGGGGAGCGGGGTCTTATCACAGCATCCGACCAGAAGGCATGGAGAAGCGCGGTCTCATCATAGCGCTGTCCCCGAGGGGACGGGGAGCGCGGTGTCAGGATAGCGCCGGACAAGAAAGGGACAAGGGACCCGCCGGCCACGGGGACGCTGCCGTCCCTCTCTCACGGCGGTGCCGGTGTCCGCGCCGCCCGCTCCCCGCTCCCCGCTGCCCCGCCAGCCCCGCGCCCGGCGCGGCACCTCACCGGGATCGTCCTCGTCGCGGGGCACCTTGCGGAAGCAGTCGTTGAGGCTGAGGTTGTGGCGGATGCTGTTCTGCCACCCGGCCTTGCTGCGCTTGTAGAAGGGGAAGTTCTCGGCCACGTACTGGTAGATGTGGCTGAGGGTGAGCTTTCTCTCGGGCGCGCTCTGGATGGCCATGGCGATCAGCGCCGAGTACGAGTAGGGCGGCCGCACCAGCTTCAGCAGCTCCTCCTGGCTGGCCAGGCTCAGCCAGCTCAGCTCCGCGCCGCCCGCCGACGGCGAGCCGGGGGCC